>WWET01000821.1:266352-278504 GCA_011038615.1 Limnodynastes dumerilii
AAGAAAAAGACATTTGTTGAAAACCTGGAGGTAGCACTGGTGTTACACCTTCACTCTTGGCAGATATAGCATTAGGGGGTTTACGTTCTCTGGACGCCGTGAGTTGTTTGATGCGTGTTTTCTTTGCCTTAGGCGGAATTTTCTTTCTTTTCTTACCATTGTCTATAACTTGCTGAATTTTATTGTTTATAATGTTTGTAATCTTTTCAAATATATATCTGCTGGAAATGTATTTGTAACACCTCTGCATATCTCAAAAATAACGCTCAGTCATATGTTTAGATTAGTGTTATAAATAGGTGGTAAAAAGAAAATTTATAGACTAGACACACTTTCAAGATGAAAAAATTATACAATTCCCTGAGATGCTACACTTACCATTTTCAAAGTGTCCAGACTGTATATTAAAGAAAAAAATGAAGTGCTGAATTTCTGCCCACCGACAAAATAAATTCTAATGTATTTTCTTTGCATTTTATTTGAACCCTTGGAAAAAAAGGGTTGTAGCTAAATGTAATGTAATGAAACTTGTCATACCGTTGACATGTTTTGTAACTTACTTTGAGGCTAGCAGTAATTGTTCCACATGTAATTCCTGCAGCACGTTGGCAGCTTGCCCCACAAGTGAGCGATGTAATGTGTTGGTAATAGAAATAGCAAATTAGTATTTAAGCTACTGCACTTAAGTTATTTGGTTTCACATGTGCCTCTAGTTGGCAAGAAAAGAACGGAAATTAAACTCTTCAAAAATCTGAATGCATAAAAGCGCTTGTTCTTTTGATTGAAACCACATACTTAGCTTTTGATTTTAGCCAGTGCCAGTGGTAGGGAAAATTACAGCTGTGAGGAAAAAATACATTGCTAGCTGTGAAAATGGCAATTGGCAATGCATGCCTTCTATGCAATTGCAGTATTTCTGCAAATTCATCTGCAAGTATTCTCTAATCTTTTATCTCTACAGGTATGCCAAATGTTTTACCTTTATTTTAAGTGGAATTACTTTAGATTCCTTTCATGAAAAACCCAGCGTTCCTTTCACAAGTTCCTTTCTAAATCTTTCTTAGCATTTTTTATTTTTTTTGCATCCATTTATTTTTTTATTATGTCTAATATAAGCATTCATTTTTGGTTAGAAAAATTCTGTATAAATAATACTGCCACAAGCAAAGTTGTTGGGCCAGAAATGTTTAGAGCTTAATGATTGTAACTGAAATAGAAACCAGTGGCTTCTTTAGAAGTATGTTATTTAAGTATATATAGCTACCTTCAATGTCATTTAAATAAAAGGCTAGTCATTAACAGTTTTTATATAGTTCCCTAAAATTTTCACTTCATTTTGAATACTGAGACTAAAGTGACCTGTGGACACCATGGATGTGATCCAGACTTCCACTGCACAAGCACTACAGCAGCGGGGATCAATGCTTGATCCTGGCTTGCATGCAGACAAGGGGATGCGATAACTTGCTCTTACTATAAAACTGGATAGTATTGAGGGTGCTTAGAATGTTCTCACTGAGCTGCTGTATGTGCTATCTGCATAACTGTTATGTTTGCGGTGATCCAGAGAGCGCAGAGTCTGACTAACAGTCTGGTCTTCACTAGAGCCCCTGATGCTGGGGGATAGGCTGGGCTGCTGTCGCTAGCAGGTCACGACCCCTGGACACCACTTCGTCTAGTCTAAAAATTCCACCACCCAGGAGTGGTAGTAAGGCAATGATAAAATAAAACGAGGGCTCTTACAGAAGCAGAAAACAAGCACATTGAAGGTCTTCTAAGGGGGTTCTGCACCAGTGCATCCTTAATTTGTTGTGAAAGACCAAGGCGGAACTGGCTGCAAAGGGCTTTATTATTCCACCCACACTCGATTGACTATCTTTGGAATTCTGTGCATAACTCCTTTGCCGATCTTCACCTCTGATGAATAGTTCTGATATGAGATTCTGCCATTGCCATACGGTCGGGACCATCATAGAGCAACCTCAGGGCCTCAAAAAAGCCTCTACCGATTGGAGTGCTGGATGGTTGTCGGACAGACTGATACCCAAGCTTGAGGGTCGCCCTGGAGCAAGGTTGATGATCAGCACAACCTTTTGTTGTTCAGATGAGTTTAACAGTACTGTTACACCCTGTAATGCTATTTCTGTTCTTTTCTCTAGGGGCAGCTCTGGATTACCTGCCCTTAGAGGCTGCTGTTGAACACTCTCTCTGGGACTAATCATGTAATGTGCTCGTTATCCTACACCTGTGCTCTGGTTTTATCCCCCCTTTCGAGAGCAAGGTGTGGGTCATTGTTTTTGGTTGTCTGCTTCCTGTGCTGTCATGTTTGCTGCTTCCATGTGGATTTTGTTTGGGCTTTCATATTACTCCTGTGGACTTTTTTGGACTCTTTGAGATTAACGCTCAGTCTGTGTTTTTGCCACTTGCCTGCCTTATTAGAGAAGCTGTCCTACTCTGCACAGTCACCACCAGCTATTCCTCGGGGGCTGTCTCCTGTATTGTGGCCTGCTATGGGACTGCAGCCAAGCTGTCCCCCCCACTGCATTCTGGCAGCCGTAACATCCCTGATGGTGACCTGGTTGAATCTCCTGAGTCCTCTGTGACCAGATACCACCCCGGTTGAGATTCGGTACCCTCAGTCACCAGCACTAAACCAGCGGTTCTCCATCCCAGATGAATGACCCCATTAATCCCCATATTGTGCAGGCCTGAGACATTACCTCAGGAGGAGTCTCCACTGCTGCAGCCCCTGGAGGGGCCTTCAGTACCACAACCCCATTAGGGGCCTCTAATCATGGGCTATTGGGCCCCTATGTTGGTCTAGTAGCCAACGTGAGGGCTGCCCAGACCTAGGTGCTTCACTGTCTTTCAGACCGCAGTTACGCAATCTATGTAAGGAAAAGTTACGTAGATAATGTAAAAAATGTACTACGCATGCACAGTAGGAAAACACAGGACGTATATGTTATACGTCTGGTAGTCTGCATACGGCCCTAAGAGAGGAAAGTTACACCTGGGCAAAACCATGTTGATTTAGGGGAAGTCAAGTTAATTGTATTCTTTGCATGCAGGTATATATCTTTGAATTGCTTACTGCACACAGATACTATCTTTACTATTACACTGTTATTTAGACTTGGGATCGGAAAGAGCACCTGTCAACTCTAATACTGTATGCAACAGATGAAATATGACTCCCCTGAAATCAACATGGTTTAGCCCAGGAGTAGCTTTCCTCTCTTAGGACCTGATTCACACTTAAGAATCTTCTTAAAATAAGAACTTAAAGTCACTCATGGGCTAAGCTAAACTGATTGCAGGGGAGTCATATTTCATCTGTTGCAAACAGTACTAGTGTTGATAGGTGATATTTCCCAGCCCAAGTCTAAATAACAGTGTGATAGTAAAGCTGACCAAGTATACAGTGTAATAGTAAAGCTGGGCAGTATCTGTGTGCAGTAAGCAATTCAAAGATATATCCCTGCATGCAAAGAATACAATTAAATTAATTCCCCCTGCAATCAACATGGTTTTGCCCAGGAGTGACTTTAAGTTTTTATTTAAAGAAGATTGAATCAGGTCCTTAATTTCAAGCTTCTTCTTAAGTCTGTATCCAGCAAATTATTATTAATGTTTTAAAAGGCAAATCAGAACAAATGAGTATTGTGATATTGAACACTGCAAAGTTGATTCAATTTTTTTTTACTTTCTGAAAGTAATGAGACTCAAATCTATGAAGTGTAGTTTCAGTCTTTGCTTTATTAGCCTTTTAATTGCAGGGCTATGTGTCTTGTGCGGTTTGTTTACTTTCATTTAGCAGCTTCAGGCACTAGAAAAAAAAAGGGCTGCTATCTGTGCCTTATCTTATCTTAAGTGTCTAACTTCTCTATTGCTCCTTGTCTAGTGTCTATAACTGCTCCCTCAAACATCCTTAAGGTCATGGTGAACTAATGTTTTTGTAAACTATCTAGTTGAAATGCATTACTTGGGAGTCTAGCTCAAATGAACTACTCCGGAGTCTGAGCTCAGCAGTGCCATCGCTGGTGATTTTTCAGTATAGACTTATGAAGTTAAAAGCAAATGACGGTGAGAGAATGAATGATCTTGCAGGAACTGCTGTGCTTCATCGTACTGTCTAGTTACTGACTCCTCTCTCCCACTTCATATAGTTCATTATGAACTAATCTTTGCCAGGTCTGTGAACTAAATGAACTAGTTCATTTAAAAGATTAGTTCATTTAAACTAATTGTTTATTAACTACCCATCACTAGTATGTGCTATTAAGAGGAATTGCTATACAGTCTAAGATTAAAAAAACAGCAGTAACAGTCCTAAGTAGATTTACAGCAGCAACAACTAGAGCAGCAAAACAAAAATCAGCCATCAATCTCTTAAAAGGAACTGTATTCCAACATCCTTTGTCGGGTATCAGCTGTGCTCAGGCTGTTAAAGCATGCTGGGACTCATAGTTTCTCAAATTAAGCATTTGGACTCTCCTCTCCTGCTAGAACTATCAACCCTGTGGAAATTGCTAATGGATTTACTGAGTATTATTCCCGGCTTTATAATTTAAAGCATGGCTTACAGTCCAACTGCCAGGTGAGTTAATTTAGGAGTTTTAAGGTTCCCTTCACCTTCCGCAGCTATATGACTGACATTGCTAGTTTCGACACTCCCTGTACCCCCTAAGAGATTAATGATGTATTAAACATCTCCCCAAGGCTAAAGCACTTGAACCAGATGGTTTCACAATCGTATTGTATCGTGTTGTACTCTACTTTTAGTGAGGAATTGACTTGAATATTTTTCGATATTTCGTTTTTTGATGGTGAGTCTTTTTCTTAGGAAATGTTTGAAGCTCAAACAAGAACTATTCCTAAACCAGTAAAGGATCTGTCTGATTTTAAAAATGACCATCCTACTTCTCTGCTGAATATGGATCTTAAGATCTGTTTAAAGATGTTGGCGAATCGTATAAATCTTCTATTGCGTCACCTTGTTCACCCAGACCTTGATGGTTTGGTTATGCACCGTCAGACATCCGACAACACCCATAGGGTACTCCGACTGATAGAGAGAGTCTTGTGAAAGTCTAAACAGTTTGTCTTGCTTTCTCTGCATGCTGAGAAAGTCTTTAATAGGCTGCATTGACGTTTTATACAGGATAACCTTTGCAGATTTAAGTTTAGGGAAATAGATTCTACATTCTATTTTATCCCTGTATTTAAGATCCTCCAAAGAGTTTAAGTTTTGACTTCCTCATTCCCAATCTCCAATATTACCCGTCATGGGTGCTCTGGCATAAATTATATATTATATATTGAGTCGGGATATACCCCACAAACTGTTTTTGAATGTGGATGGCTTTTTTTTTTTCTGTGACCAGCCCAGTGACCTCATTAGTTGAGTTACAGTTAACATTAGACAAGGCATCCCTATATAAGCTCAATGGACCTGATTCAGACTTAAGAAGGTGCTTAAAATAAGAGAGGAAAGTCACTCCTGGACTAAACCATGTTGATTGCAGGGGAGTCATATTTAAACTGTTGCAAGCAGCATTAGAGTTGAGAGGTGGCGTGTCCCAGTCCAACTTTAAATAAGAGTATAATAGTAAAGCTGGTCAGCATCTGTGTACAATAAGCAATTCAAAGATATATCTCTGCATACAAAGAATACAATTTACTTGACTCTCCCTGAAATCTGCATGGTTTAGCCCAGGAGTGACTTTCCTCTCTCTTATTTTAAGCACTTTCTTAATTCTGAATCAGGCCCAATGCTGCTAAGCCTGATGCCCTCCCCATTTACATTTCTGCTCCTTCTCTCTCTAGATTGCATAAACTTCACTTTACTCGGAAGTGACAATGTTTGTCATATTTAGGTATCCAGATATCTTCTCTTACCTCTGAGATTTCTGAAGTCCACATATCTCCCTTACTAATGCAACAATCCACTGTTACCAAAGCTTTGGTGCACTATGGGGTCTCTTGGTTGGGCCAGATATCGGTTTACAAAATTATGTTACAAAATGTATGTATCATATATCTATATGTCTACATTTCAATCAGTGCTATTTTCCTATGTTGGAAACTTAAACTACCCAGGATGGCTTATTCTATGATGATTCTCTCAAGAAAACTAGGGGGAATTAGGCCTCCCGTATATTGATAAATATCAGAAGGCACACACTTTGAAGCACTTTATCATGGACTGACTTGGTTGGGTATCTGCTCTGGGTTCATGGTGACATGATAGGGTTTCAGCATGGCATTGGAGGCTAGAGGGTTTGATGTATTATCTGCTCATGTGTTAGTGGGCAGAGGGTTAAGATACATGGCAAGGCTTGACTGGACAAAACAAGCTTGACTGGACTTGACCAGGACTGGATTAGACTTGATAAATTTAGCCTGACTGGACTTAACTTGACTTGGACTGGACCATGACTGAACTGAACTTGACCTGGACTGGACTGGACTGGACTGGACCTGGACTGGAATTGACTTGACTTGACCTGGACTGGACCAGGACTAGACATGAACTGAAACAGGACTTGACTTGATCTGGGTTGGAACAGGAATAGACATGAACTGGAACAGGACTTGACAAACAGTCTGCAGACAGCAGAGTTCTGATGTTGGAGTAGTAATCTACAGACTGTTCACTGCTGTTTAATAACAGGATTATCTATGCTGGCTAGATTAGCAGGTTTATTGCTGAAACTGAGTTAGAAGACTGATAGCTGCAAGCTGAGTTAGCAGGCTGAGATAGACTGCAGGCTAACATCCTTCAAAGTAGTAAACAGGAACCAGGCACCTTGAATGACCAAGTTGTTTTGGACTGGACTGCCTGTGCAGCAGGTTTAAATAGAGCACACCTGACCAGGATTTGATAGCCCGGTCACATGATTGGACAGAGATCTTGTTAGCTGGAGCAGGTCATATAAGAGAGTCCAAGGTGGCAGCGCCCATGTAATAGTCCTGGAAGCATGGCAATGGCCAGAAAGGGCAGCAGACAGATGACCCCTGACATGGTAAGTTCCTCGGTTTGTGACACACTTAAGGGATTGGGCCCTACAGCCCTGCCTTAATCCCTGAGTGGACTTGGAGCGTTACTCACTTGCCGGATTCCTTTCTTATCATTTACTGTAGACTCCCTGAAGGTGTGGGTGTTGTCTATATTGTGCAACTTTGTTCTGCTAACCTGGAACCTTTAATTTGGGCAATTTCTAAATTAATTACTGAACTGGGTTGTTTCTGAGTGGAGAGTCAAAAGGAATACGTGTCCTTTCAAACTTTGTCTGGGAATATCTTGTTGCCTTTTTCCATCATCTGGGACTAATATAATCTGCCATCTTCAGACCATTAAAATAATTTACAGTAGTAGCATTGGGTCCATAAAATGGCTAAGTATTGGGGTGCCCTAAAGGCTTCTCTGGAGCCCTTTTGTTGCAAACTTACAACTGGGAATGGGAAAAAGGCAATCTCTTTTTGGTACGAATTTATTCTGCAAACCCGTGAGCATATGATATTCAAGGTAAAATTTGTAACACAGGCTACAAAATGTCTAAATGCTTGAACCATACAGAGATACATATTAAACTTTTGAACAGAATGTACCTCACCCCAGCTAGATTGCACAAAATGTGGCCTAATCAGTTGAATTTTTGTTTGTTTATCTATATAGTAGGTATTTCATGTTTTGGGGCTGCTCGTTTATTTGACCACTTTGCTAGAATATTTTTAATCTAGCTAATAAAGTCCTTTAGCTTGAGCTGTCATCTTCCCTGGAATTAGCTTTTGTTGCATCTTTACCCCCCTGTTACCCCATGTTATTCCAGGTCATTTCTGGCCATATTCTTCTTGCAACCTGTACAGCATTTGCCAAAAATTGGACAACTATTGCTCCTCCTCCTCTAAAATTTCATGTAATTTCTTTATGAAAACTCAAGGCTTCTCATATTCAACCTCTGCATCCTCCCCAAGTATTTGGTGGTTCCATGGCATGAGTTTGTGATGGATGGTGACGGGGCTACATTAATTCCGACTTCTTTTTACTCAGATCCTCTACCTTTTAGCCTTTATGAATAACAATAGGCAAAATGCATAATGATGTGACATCCTAGAGGAAAAAAAGAGGAGATATTGCCCATAGCAACCAGTCAGATTATAGCTGACATTCTCTAGCATATAATAGGAAAGTGAGAGCTAAAATTTGTACACCTTTTTGTATTTGCATTGTTACAGTATGTCTTTTCACCCATATATGTTTTGTCTATAACTATTGTTTAGTGCTCACCTCATCTAATCTTTTAGCAGATGTTGTTCGACAACAGAAATTATGATAATAATTATAATCTACACATTCTGATGATGTTTTTAGGTACATTATTGCGTTTTGTTCCAGTCTCTACATATCATATACAAGCTGGCATCAGCTTCATAGACTTAAAAGAGAAATGAGATAATACTTTCCAGTGATGTAACGAATAGGCAGAAACGTGACCTACAAACTGTTGAAACTGTAATGTATCCTGTGTGAAATGAAAGTTCATAAGGTCATAATAATTCCCACCAGTGATGTACTCTTTTACAGTCTCCTGTATATAGTGTGTAAAATTCATAGTAAAAGTAGAGAATTGAGTACAGTTAAATAAATCCTACTTGTTTTAATATGAAAACAGAGATAACATTTATGTAAAGGTACACAGGGGTGTTAATGTAATCCCCTTAGTGTGAGTATTATTGACAAATGCTGTAAGGTTTTTAACTTTTATACATCTTTGCTTATAAAAAAAAAAGGTGTCTCTTTCATTGCCAACATAACACACACAGGTTTAATGATTTATGGAATTATAACCGCAAATAATAGTTATTTGTCTATTAAAAAAGAAATATTTTATTCATATCCACCAAATATCACTGACTTCTAGAGACATTAACAAATTTGTCAATAATTGTCTGAGAACTGTTCTTATCGAGTGCTGACAAATTATACCATCTCATTCTTTACATTTACATTTCTGTAACGGTCCCATCTGTTCTTACTATTTGAACATTGCACGTTGATTAAAAATAAGAACTATTTAATATGCAAAACAAAATAAATTGGTAGACATTGGAATATGCACATAAACATCTGCTCTTGAGTATATAATAAAATACAGTAATCTATATATAGAACAATAAATTGATTGGCTTAGAATACTTTTAATATTTAATAAACTTGTTCAATTCTTTTCTGTGTACATATTGATTGTTTGCTACTTGTTTGATACTTTAAAGTAAGGAAATAAGTTAAAAGTTTTAAACATGGCAATACTAGTTATATATTGGGTTCTGACCTGTGATGATTTCTGTAGAGGTTTTATTTTGTGGCCTCTGTTGGGTTCGTAGTTTGACTTTACCTGGACTGATGAAGTTCATGTAGACATCAAGCAGAAAATGAGGACCAATTCAGAAGGATGGTTCTTCATCTCCATATTGTTATCCCACCTTCTGCCACATCATTGCAATATTTCTGATCTTCATATACTGTACCTGTCCATTACTATTTGGAATTTCAGTGTTGATTTTCTCAAGCAGAGATAGGACAACTTTTAGAAATGTAGTGGAGAACAATCCTACTTTGATACCTTTATTTAAAAAAGATAATAATTAAAAAAAAAATCTATCTTCACAATATATATTAGTATAGGTAATGTTACTATCTTACTAGGAACTTCAAATGATTTAGTGGTAAAAATGAAGCAAACTATCTGACTACATTTAAAGCATTTAGAGCACTTATCTTTATTTTTTTCTTTAACAAAGTTCCTGTTAACAACCATTCTTTTCATTTATGCTTATTAATATTATTTATATTAAAACATGAGTGCCATTGTTTAGGAATATGAATCATTAGGCATTGCACATAGTTAAGTTTTCCTCTGGTTAATAGTAAGTATTCAGGATATACCATATATAGCACCTAATGATTGGTTCAAACTGCCTCCTGCTGCTACAGACCTCTTTAGTGGTGTGTCATTCAAAAGACAGTTAATTATTGAATATTATTTTGTACGCTGACAAAGCATGTGCTATAGATTTTTTTTCCCTACGTGTTTTAGCTCAGGTTATAATTTGTAGTAATAATTTATAGCTCACAGCGGTTGGTGAAGCGCCTATTAAATTTTTACACTATGGTATGAGGAAATTAACCACACAACTTCAAGAGCAGGTTAGTCTGTTTTCAGTTACATATTTTAAAGAGGAACTGCTCGCTATTACTAAGTATGTATTATGAAACGTTTTAGAAACTGACAGTAAAATGTATTTGTATGTGCTGTTCTGCATTTAAATGGAAATCTAAATAAGGGAAATACACAGTAATAAGCTAACCTACAATGTGCAGCAGCTGCAGTATTTTTTTTATCATCATGACCACTTGTTCATTTAATCCTATCTTTTTCTAACTCTAAAACTGAGCCCTGATTCACGTTTTAGCCTATACAAGTGGCTTTTAGAACGTGCATGCCTAGAAAATATTCGAAACATATGCCACACATGAATATATAGCACCTTTATCTTCAAAGAGCTTTATGGGGATTTTTTTTTAGATTGTTTTGAGGTGTCTACATGCAAGTTATGTACAATGTTCAGCTGAAAAATACGCAGTTTTGAATGTACCAACTTTCATCAACCTGACCCAGATGAAGGTACATTATGTATATTGAGCAGGCCTTTTCACAATATCTAAGCATAGCTGGTTATGACATGGAAACTGTTTGTGTTATACATTACGTACACAACCCCCCCCCCCAAAAAAAATGCACATCTCTGTCCCACTATATTTTGCCCAAGTACTTATCTCCCCACAGTCTAAATCATTATCTTCTCCACAATAAAGGCCCCATAGGTCATTATCTTCCTCCACACTTGTGTACCCAGGTCATTACCTGCACCCACAGGAGTGTTACTAGTTTGTTTTTCTATTTAGATCACATTTAATTATTTCTTTCTATATGTATTTATCAGACTAGCAGTTATATTTCGTGGGAGCAGTGGGTACAGGTGTCAGGCCATGCTGGCGCTTGGATTACTAAAAGTACCAGCAGTGGTGTCACGGTGGGGTTGGGTGTTAATGTTTAAGCTGTAATGGAGTCTCCTCTCCGTCACCTCCTTAAATAAATCTTTTAAATGTGACCTTAACAACGTGCCACAGTGCCCAGATCCACAACCTGACATGAAGGCAGAAAGTGTGCACTGCGGAGGAGTAAGAAGACCGGACTCAGTGAGCAGAGAACTAAGTCAAGTGTATGGGGGGGGCTACAATAAGGGCTAAAAACTGATGGTGGCTGCAAATGCGGGTAGCAGTGATGGATGGAACATACAAGGAGGGCTTACATACTCATATTTTTTTTTTTTGTATATTTCTAAATTCTATTAATGTATCTCATGTAACAGTTTTGAAAACTGCAGCTTTATAATTACGGTGGTTTGTATGTTAAACCTTGCAATAAATCAGGATGATAATTTTTTATGTGGTGGTTTTGGAAACTGGTCATTCTGGAAAGTGACTGGACAAATAACCAGTTTTGGGACTTTGAGAACTGCCTATCATTTTGTAGCTGAAACCTATTAAGCTATTTTCATTAGCTATTTTGGTCACTGGTAAGAAAATAAAGATACCAAAATTTTTGGGGGATATGATGGCACCCCCAATCTTCAAAAAGCAGCCACTGTACACACAAAGGTACCGCTGTACCCTTACATTTTCTAGCACAGGTGAATAGGTGCTGGGCACTACTAATTCAAACTTAATAAAACTGTATATACTGCTAACATAACTAGAACGCCTTGACTGTTGTATTAACTCTAACCTTCCTGGTGTAACAAGAGAAACCAGAGATTAACAATAATGGATGAGAAAAATAATAAAACCATAATCTAAATGATATAAAAGTGGTCAGTATCCTGTTCTAAAAAGTTCCAAACTGTTCTTAACAAACGTGATCCGCGTGTGATTAACCTGATGAAACCATTTTAAAAAGTCTTGAATCAATCAAATTTTCCCTTCTTAAGTCCAAGTGTAAAATATTTACTTAACTTATTTTCCTCTTTTGGTGGGTGTTTTTTTTTTTCTCCCTAAAGGGGATCCCTTCACAATTCCATATGAA
>WWET01000821.1:278547-297103 GCA_011038615.1 Limnodynastes dumerilii
AAATATATGAACAGACAATAATTAATAAAAGTGAACAACTTATTAATACATAATAACAAATAAAAATATATAAATACTCCCGCTGACATATTTAGATTATCTCTTAGACAACTATATCCAATGTAATCATTCTTTTTCAAGGCAATTGGAGTTCGTGGCACAGGGAGGCTTTCTTTTATAGCCCTCCTTCCGTCTGTGGTAAGGGTGAAAAGCTTTCTAAGTTCACAAAACATTGCATATATATCAACTGCTTTCTCATATTATCACAAATGGTACCCTTGGTATTCCCTTTACATATTTTATTTGGATTTGTACAGAATAAATAAATGTTCGGCAGGTAGTTAATTATGTTAATTAGAGGACCCTTTCAGAATTCCTCTATTGTCATAAGACGAAGCATCAATCATTTTATTATCCTTTCTTCAATGTTTTTCTTTTCCCTTTTCTATAAACAAAAATAGCTTTATAAATGTAAATGTAAATCCGAAGTTCCCAATGTGCTTCTCTGAACTTTTAAACAATGGTGTCTAAACAATTGCCATAGCAAAGAAATCTGTTCAATCAGGTGTCTTTGTGAAGGACACGTATTGAAAAACAACATGGGACCTTTCACATTGACACCTTACTCGTGTAAGACCCGGGAAAAACCCTTCTATTTTCATGGGTCTGAATGCCAGGTCATTAGACCCGGGTCTACAACAAAGGGATGTTTCACATCACTACCAAATACCCGGGTTTTTTTTTTACAAGACCTGGCTTATTGGCAGTGATGTGAAAGGGGTATAAGAAACTAGTTACGTTAAAGTGTCACTTACCAAGATATGGAAGAGTTCTAATTTACAGGTATAAGGCTTATGTGCTTGACACGCAACACAGAAGTGTGAATTCTTAACTTTATCATCAAGATAAGGTAGACTGGCATGATATATGAGGAGTGGATCCTGCCTGTGAGAGAGAGAAATTGTTTCTTTTCTACCTTTAATACTACTTTGGCTGCTGTTTCTTAAATTTTGTCTGGCGTTGAGATTTAACTGCTATCACTTTACTGTTCTGTCACTTGGGTGTTCTGAATCTTAAATTTTACTATAGTTGTATTTGATGATATTCGAATATTTTTTCAAGTCATTTTGGACATCTGACTTGGTACTAAGATGTCTTTTACTGAGGTGTACAATTTGTTGATTTTCTTCCACTGCTGTTACCATGACAACAATAAAGTATATCTCGCTCATGATCTTACCTGTGTTATCACAACAAGAACAGAATAGTGGACATCAATGGAATCACACTCCCCTTAATAATTTTCTAGTATCAAACATACATTTTTAAGTTACTTAGTTCTACATGATTTGCTTTAAATCCACTCTTATGGAATACCATGACGAGGTTGGACATACAGATTGCTACTCCATAAGGTTAAAAGGCGATCTAGGTAAAATTATGACACTAAACTTAGACATCCTAACACATGTACACTTTATTTTGTTTAGTTTAATTAAAGACATAATTAGAAAATTCCCTTTAGTAGACATTCTTCTATGTTCAAAAATTGTGTTTCACCATTAACCTTTAGAAATCCATAGCTCTGAATCTCACACATTTAACAAAACCACGATGGGCTGCTGCTAACCTCTTACCTTTTTTTAATAGACCTTTATTTGTGTTCCTTTTCTGAGTATTTATCTCCCTATAGTAAGTAGCATCTTTAGGTTAAATGTAATCCTTGATTATTGGCACCATCTATCCCAGTTGTACTGGGGTATTTAATTAAGATGGTATTTTCCCCAAAACTTATGTATCTCTTGCAGGTTCTCCCCATAATATTAACCAAGAAAGACTAGTGTACTAGAAGATCATTCATTATTGAGTTCTCTGATTATTCCAGTTACCCAAGATGCAACTTGATCTCACTATTTATGGCATTGTTACACAATCAGAAAGTTAAAGGTAGATGGCTAGATCCAGACTTAAGAAGGGGCTTGAAATTAAGGACCTGATTCACACTTAAGAATCTTCTCAAAATAAGAACATAAAGTGACACCTAGGCTAAACCATGTTTATTGCAGGGGAGTCATATTTCATCTGTTGCAAACAGTACTAGTTGTGAGAGGTGATATTTCCCAGCCCAAGTCTAAATAACAGTGTAATACTAAAGCTGGTCAGTATCTGTGTGCAGTAAGCAATTCAAAGATATATCCCTGCATGCAAAGAATACAATTTAATTAATCCCCCATGTATTAAACATGGTTTTGACCAGGAGTGACTTTAAGTTCTTATTTTAAGAAGATTCTTAAGTGTTAATCAGGTCCTAAGAGAGGAAAGTTACTCTTGGGCTAAACCATGTTTTAAGGGAGTCATATTTCATCTGTAGCAAACGGTATTAGAGTTCAGAGGTGATGTTTCCCATCCCAAGTTCATTCAGATCTAGTTCATTCAAAAGAGTAGTTAAAAAAAAATTAGTTCATTTAGTTCATTAGATCACTGGCTCTGTTCCTGAGAGGTGAATATAGATAATAATAGGAGACATAGATCTGCACTATTTATATAAATGCACTCATTCTGTTCGTTTTTGGATTAGCTATTGACATTGGGCTGGATCCAGACTTAAGAAGAAGCTTGAAATTTAGGACCTGATTCACACTTAAGAATCTTCCTAAAATAAGAACTTAAAGTCCCTCCTAGGCAAAACCATGTTGATTGCAGGGGGAATTAATTTAATTGTATTCTTTGCATGCAGGAATACATCTTTGAATTGCTTACTGCACACAGATACTGACCAGCTTTACTATTACACTGTTGTTCAGACTAGGGCTGGGAAATATCACCTCTCAACACTAGTACTGTTTGCAACAGGTGAAATATGACTCCCCTGCAATCAACATGGTTTAGCCCAGGTGTGACTTTAAGTTCTTATTTTAAGAAGATTCTTAAGTGTGAATCAGGTCCTAAGAGAGGAAAGTTACTCCTGGGCTAAACCATGTTGATTGCAGGGAAGTCATATTTCATGTGTTGCAAACAGTATTAGAGTTCAGAGGTGATGTTTCCCATCCCAACTCTAAATAACAGTGTAAAAGAATAGCTGATCTTTATCTGTGTGCAGTAAGCAAATCAAAGATATATCTCTGCATGCAAATAATACAATTAACTTGACTCCCCTTGAAATCAACATGGTTTTGCCCAGTAGTAAAATTGCTCTCTTAATTTCAAGCTAATACTTAAGTCTGGATCCAGCCTATAGTGTATAACATGTTTTTGCCATGTAGTATTTGGTCAGTAACCTGCCATTATCTCTGGAATGGGCAGTATTGGGCACACTCCCACAGGGTTTTAAAATTCATGGGGGTTGTCCTCAACTATTAACTTTCCTCACAGCCATATGGAATAAGTGCATCTTACAGATTTGTTTACTCTCTCTTATCCTTTATGGAACAATAACAAATACATTAAATAAGTGTTATGTTTCAACTTACTACATGTTACATACATGCATTTTATCGTTCTTACTGAAGCAAGTAGTTTACTTTTGTTGTGCTTTGCAGGCCATTACTGCAGCTGGCTTGAGTTGCTTGTTGGTGGGTCTTTCTGCCTTTAGTTTTGTGTTCAGCAAGTAAAATCCAGATTCATTCTGATTGAGATCTGATGGCTCACTCAGCCATTACAGATTCTTGTTGTTCTTTGCCTTAAAGTAAAAAATAAAAATAAAAACTACGTTGTTTTGAGTCACTATTCATCTTACCTGAATTTGACTGAATCTGTCTGGAATTCTGGGGGGCATGGGAAGCCGAAAAGTTCCACTCTCATTGTTTCCTATGGGAGCCAATGCAATGTCAAGGGGACAAGCTGAAACGCATGGCGGTCAATGGAAAAACATGCTCTCGGGGGAGCGGCGAGAGGGGAAAGAGCAAGGCAGCAACCCCTTCGGCACGCCTGATCCCGGAGCTCATGTGATGCAGGGGTGTCAGGGTCGCCTCCTAGGGGGCGCTGGGGAGCCGAAAAGTTCCCCTGCCATTCTTTCTTATGGGGCCACGTTTTTCTATGGGAGCCATTCTGTGCTATGAGACTCATTGTTTCCTATGGGACCTGCTTGGATGTGGTATATTTCATATCATGAGCTATACCAAGCCGCCTTCATACTTTTTTCTTCTCATCATTTTTGGAAAGTTTAATATCCGTTTTTTCTGTCCAGAGAGTTCTGTTCTAGAACTGGGCTTGCATTGTTAGGTATTTTAGGCAAAGTCTAAACTGGCATTTCTATTTTTGAGGTTTATGAATGGTTTTCTGCTTGTGGTGAAACCTCTGTATTTGCTCTTGTGAAATCTCCTCTTTATGGTAGACTTAGACAATGATATGCCTACTCCTGAAGAGTTTCTTCACTTGGCTGGATGGTGTGTAGGGGGTTTTCCTGTGATAACCCTCTGTTGTTGTCTTCAGTGGACAACCAGCCCTTTTTTGTGCCACTGAGGTGACCAGTACCATCATTTTTCAGCATGTACCATATAGTTGCTTTGGCTACTCCAAAGGTTTACCTTAGCACTCTGGATTTTTTTTTTTTACTGAATGTTGTCAGTTCACAGCAACTTCCAAATGCAAATTCCACTCTTAGAATCAATGACAAACATTTTACCTGCTTAAAAACAATGAAGGAACATCCCACATCTGTTCATAAAGCTTCAAAGCTAAGTGTCTGCTTTTTAAGCCCATGTTTATTTTAATTAAATGTAAATGAAATATGTTTGGTAAACTTCTATAGTAACAAATATTATATCAGTGTCCAAATATAAATGTATGTAACATTGTATTGCAAATAATATTTATCCTGCTGTATCAATCTGTATGCATGAGACTGCTTTCAGATGACTTCGTACTTTTTGAAATTTAAATTGTGGTGACATTTTGCACTTTAGGATTTGCACTGATTTTTACCTTACAAGCCTTTTTTTTCCTATTTTTATTAGATGTTGTATATGAAATTATTTGGTTTTGCGTTATTGCTGTATTGTTATAGTCTCTTGCACCTAATTAAAAACCAAGTTACTTTTGATTTGCTACATTGTTAACAGTACTCTCTTTACTGATCCAAGAGTATTACTCTGAATAGTAATATAGTTCATTATGTATAACTAATTTGTGATTGATTATTTACTTGATTTACTCTTTTTAGTCAGATGATTTTTATTGAGCTTTTTGGTCAGCACAATGCAGTGACAAACATAGGTAAATTACTGGTCAAACATATTTCAAATGAATGTCCATAGAGGAACAAGGCAATAACATGCAGCCGTCACCATACAAGTAAAGACAGAAACAGTTTTACTTATAGAGAAAATAAACAGAAATATGCAGAACAATATCTATACATTTGCAGCAAGTAAAGCTCCATAAATCTACCTATTTCTCCCAGATCTTATGGAATTTTTCGGGCATCCCCTACTAGTGTACACAAACTTCTCGTGCCCAAGCGAGGTGTTAACCAGACGGAGTCAATCACCCAGCATGGGTGGGTCATGTGCGCACCAGGTGCATGCAATGCACACATTGGCCCATGATTATTTACTTGATATTTACTTCTTATTATATCTATATATCTAATTATCTATGACTTTTTTCTTGTTAATTGTTAAATGTTTTTCTCCTGCCTTCCTTGTGACTGGGGTCATCACCATTTCTGTGTTAAGCGATGTAGTATCTGTCCAGATAATCACTGTTTGCATTATAGGAAGGGGGAAGGGGGGAGGAAAAAACTTCTGTATATGTTGAAATATTCTAGTTTCCATTCACCTTTCCCCTCCAAAAACATACACTTAATTGGCATATTGACCTCAGTGTTGTAGAGACTTAAGGTATGATTAAGAAAACTGACATTTTTATGTTTAAAAAATGTTTTATAAACTTTGTAACTTACTAACAGCTAACTACACTTCAAATAGAAATAAAAACCTGACATTTGGAGGTAGACAGCGGTTTGCCAACTTGCATGGTAAAAACTGTGTGTAGATCCCCGTAGCGAACGGCCCTATTTCAAAATTCGATTGCTCATGCTTCGAAAGGCATAGCAATCGATCCCCGGAGCACCGGACACAGTGCTCTGAAAGGTAAGGCTTCCCTATTCCCTTACCCTAACCCTAGGTCATCCTCCGCAGCCTAACCCTAAGTCCCTCCTCCCGATGCCTAACCCTAAATCACCTCTTTCCCCCCGCAGCCTAACCCTAAGTCCCCCCTCCTGCAGCTTAACCCTAAGTCCCCGGAAAGGGTTACTCACCTCTCCGGTGGTCTGGTCCGGCGGCGGCGCTGTTTTCCAAAAATGAATGGGTGCTTATCCAAATAGCATACTTGCCCATTCATGAAAATTTTTTTTTGCAGTGTTACACATTCAAATTGGGACAGCCGAAAAGATGCTTTCGGCTGTCCCTATTTCGTAATCTGTAACATCACAGCGGGGACTCGCAACAGTAAAGACTAAAGCTGGTACTTGTTTTTGGGTGATTGTGCATGAAAAATAGCTTGTGCTGTCTTTGAGTCTTTAAAATAGGTAGATTAAGGGCAAGATTTACTAAGCTGCGGGAAAGGATAAGTGGAGATGTTGCCCATAGCAGCCAATCAGATTCTAGCTGACATTTTGTTTTGCAAATAATAGGAAAGTGAGAGCTAGAATCTGATTGGTTGCTATGGGCAACATCTCCACTTATCCTTTCCTGCAGCTTAGTAAACTTTGCCCTAAGTGTGCTGGCTCCTGCAGCACCCACCCACATTACTTGAGCAATTTAATTCATTTTGACACAGATTTTCCAAGCATTTTATGTGTCCACTCCATCAAATAATACAACTTCCTTTGTATCTGTCAATCCTCTAAATAGAAGGTAAGTTCCACTTTACCTATTCGGATTTACACAGTTTTTGGCTGATTCAAGTCTGTAAGTAAGTGGTGTATTATTTCCAAAGCTACATATATAAATGTATTCAGCAAATGCAATGAAAGGCAGTACTTTTGCAAACTCACTGATTAGTAAATATATAGCTTATATAAAGTTTGTTACTCAGTATTCTATTTATGCATATAAATTTAACAGATGTCATTTACTATACAAATGAATAGATTATGTAATAGGTTATGTATTCATGTTTTTGTCACCAATAAACCTACTTATACATATGACACGCTGGTTATGTGTTGCCTGTGCTGGTAATGGCAGTAGATGAAAATATAGTTGTCTACTTTCCAGTAATATAATAAGGAAATGCTTTCTTTTTCCATGACAATGGATGTAGGTAATATGTTTCCGACATAAATTTTATCAGGGTGTGCTTTCTGTTTCCCTCATCGTTTATGTACATTGGAAAATTAAATGTTCCAAACTAATGTTTTACTTTTTATTTCCATATCATCTTTATGTTTACACTTGAAACAAATATCCACGATAAATAATGAAACCTAAGTCTTTTTGTTTGCCTGTCAAAAAATGATCCTATGTGTAGTGAATAAATAAGTTCTAGTTGATCTTTAATGTCACAGTTTGCTTCTGTTAATGCACTATTGTAGGATGAAGATCAGTGATTGCAACAGCCAATCTCCTCAGCTTGTATCTATCGCAGGTGCCCTGGAGTACAACAATCACAATATTTGTGCCCAATCTTTTTGGATTTTTTTTTTTTCCAAGTGCAGAATTGTCAGATATTTGACTTTTTAGTAAAAATAACCTTGAATGCCATCACACATTTTATATATGACATTATGAAAGTACCTTGTGGTTAAGCATGTGATATTAATATTAGACAGGTTTTTGACATTATCCACTGTTTGAGTAGAGAAAATCTAATCATTCAGAGCACATTTGCTTACAATCTGCAGGCTACATATTTACAATCTACATAGAATTAACCATTCAACCTTTCATACTAAATGAGGCCCAGCTGTCAAACATTAATGTACAGTGTGATTGTGATTTTCCAAAAGGTTGACTAAACCAGGTGTAGCATAAAATTTACCATTAATTAGAGGCTTCTATTAATTAAAATAATCATGCATAACTTTATAATGTTCTATGCCTTAGAGAATATATTATATTCAAGACCTGTTCTATAACTAACAAAGTGTCACCACAATGTAAACCGTATTACTTGTCTAATTGTATTAAATGTAGCATGTCTACAAATGGCTTCAGTATTGGTTGGCTGTTTCTTGTTTGCTAAAGCTCATTTGATGCAGCAGTACTCAGACACAGCTGTTCACAGGTTCTTCACCTCTCCCCAGAGATGACTGGATGTTTACATAGTTGGACCTTGTCGTATAGCAGGATTGGGGAACATGACAGGTTGTTTGGAAGCCATCTGTTTAAAATGCCTCTTTCTTTGTGTGCGGTAATGAACTTGAGAGTGGCGTTAAGTCTGTCTTTATATTAATAGTCTATTATCATGTCCAAACAGGTGGAAGTTGATGGTACTAAAGTAAATGTGTCCAGTGAATGGAA
Organism: Limnodynastes dumerilii; assembly: GCA_011038615.1. Lineage (NCBI taxonomy): Eukaryota > Metazoa > Chordata > Amphibia > Anura > Limnodynastidae > Limnodynastes > Limnodynastes dumerilii. The sequence continues at coordinate 287,013 of WWET01000821.1, forward strand.
TCTTTCTTCGTCTTTAATGTCTGTCAGCATTGATGATACACAGAAGACTGTACAGGTAAGATGACTCCCTCCACTTAGGTTATTTATTTAACAGCCAACACTTCTTATTCTGGTTTTATGTTATATGTAGTTTCTAATTACTAATTGTTTATATAGTTTTATTTTTATTTTATCTATTCATGCAGTAAAAATAATTTAGTTTAATTTCATATTTTAATAGGCTTAATATCCTGCCTGTATAACTTGCTTTGACACATTATACACCTTTTCACTGATGTGTAAAAGCACAGCTGAATAACTACTTTCCTATAATGGTTAGATTTTTGCATAAAGTTTTTTTTTTTCTTTTGTTTTTTTATCATGTTAACAGTGCGCTAGTTGATTAGACTTTTCTTTAACCTACAGCAAACTTGGTAAACGACTCAATAACTGACTTATTTGGTTATTTCTTTGGTATAAGTATTTCTCTGTGTGCCGTTAATAAATAATTAGCATAAATAAGCCTAGCATAATTAATTATAAACTACATCAACATTGCTGTAGGTAAAATACTTTAAGTTACAACACACATACTTTTGTTGCCTTGGTGTCAAAGGAAAGGGGAAAAGTTCTGCAAAAATATTGTTATTATCTTGAAAGTAATGAAATTAACATTGGATTGCAACTGTTCAGCTGTATAAAATAATATGTAAGAAATCTCTCTCTCTCTCTGTCATCTCTCTCTCTCATCTCTCTCTCTCGTTCATCTGTCTGTCTACCCCATATCTGTTGGTCTATTGCATCATCCTATTACTTTTTACAATGTTAAACATATCATAATAAAACAAAACTGGATAACAACACTGTCTGGAATGGAGGAGGGGGTTTGATAGGATTGTCCTTCTTGCAACTCATGAAGTGCCTTGTACTGGTAAGGATAGCAACAACTTGCTGCAATCCTTGCTTTTAAGACCACAGTTGACTACTATTTAGTAAAAATGTTCTCCTGCCTTCTTTGCAGAATTTCTGTGACTAACTTACAAAGAAATCAATAGAACTTAATGTCCCTATATAAATACATTAACATATAAACGAATTGCGCTGGAATCCATGCCATAACATATACCAATAATTGTCAGACAGCAGAGAATTATGGGAAATGTAGTTTGGAAAATCTTGTAAGGCCTCTGGTTACATTGTGATGTAAAAATGACTTGTAGTAAGCTGAACGTATAGGTTTATTGGTTTGTGTCCATTGCATAGCATTCCACCTGACAGTTGCTTCAATATCAAACACAATTGTTGATGGACTGCACTAAGCTTCCTTGTATAGTTTCACATTTGTAATCCACCTGGACGCAGCTGGTAGCCTTGTAGCCAAGTCCATTATTAACAGCCTATAGAAATACCTCAAATGATCTGTTGCTATAGCATTTCTTTCCAAATAATGATGTGCCTTCTGTGTTGTAGTTTTTTTGTTTGCTAGTGAACTCATTTATGTTTGAAGTCTGATGAAGGTAGTCACCCATTTCAAGGCCCAGTGCTAAGTAGATCTTACTGAGCACTAGAGCTCACAGTGAATAAGTCATTGATGCTCAACTAGGTGGAACTAATTTTTTGTGGCAAGGCAGCTGAGTTGCAAGGAGCAGTGCTGAAACCTCTGCTTATTTAAAAGAAATGACAAATTATATTAATTAGTTGTGAACCGGTGAGAGATTACACTCACATACAGTAGGCAGAGTGAATAATTACCATTAGTCAAAATATCTTTGTTGCGTACTTGCCCCTCATTCGTCTATATTTATTCTGCTAATTAACATGGAACGCTAATTAGGATAAAAACAAACCTTAATTTTAGAGCCTTATATTTGCTCTTTCTAGTTAGGTGGAAAACTTGAACTGGGTACATACTGGAGGGTTATCTGATAATTGTCGTGCAGATCACTTGATCGTCGGATAGCTCCAGCATTTTACCAGTGTGCACTGTCCCACAATGCTGCAAAATGGTCAGAAGCTGCATTGCATCATTTGATTTGATTTTTGAGCTCCTAATTTTTGCAATCAGTGATGTTCAATCCATTGACACCCGATCTTTTCTGCAATCATTTCTATTCATATTTCTCCTTAAGGCCTTGTGGAATACATGTTGCAGAAAAGATATTTGTGAACAGTTTGCAGACAATCCACAGTAAAATAGAAAGCACTGTGTACAGGAGCATCGTAATGCAGTTCAGGCCTTAAAATCAGCGGACCTGATTCACACTTAAGAATCTTCTTAAAATAAGAACTTAAAGTCACTCCTGGGAAAAACCATGTTGGCCCAGGAGTGACTTTAAGTTCTTATTTTAAGAAAATTCTTAAGTGTGAATCAGGTCCAGCATTACTAATTGACGAGATGTGGATCGTGGGTTAAAACTTTCAGAGCCCGATCCAGAAGTGAGCGTGCGCCAGCTCACGTAGTGTTTATGCATGACTGTACTGCATAGTCATACGATTCTTAGCTGCAGTGGCTTCTGCTCTGAGGGGCGTGGGAGGTAAGGGGTGGACTATAGTCAATGTACAGTAAGGACATGCCCAAAGCAAGTGCACCCTATCCAGATCTGAACACAGATTTAATAAAAGGATGGTTATGTGAAAACATGTACTCCTACTACAGGTCATGTCTAAGTCCAGGCTCATCTTCCACAGCTTGTGTTAAAATGTCACACTTCAAATGCATTACAAGGAGTAAGAAATTGTTGCCAAAGTATTGTAGTAATAAAATATATATATTTTTTCATGATTTATTTTTAAAATAGTTTTTGTTTTAGTGCATTCACATCGGAGTATTCGCACCATTTAATAACCTTTTATTACAGTCAGCATTAAACTGTACTACCCTGCAGTTGTGCGATATATTTATCCATGTAGCTGTGTTGTGCTTAGCTGCTGTGTACCCGTATTCTACGAGCTGAAATTACTGCAATCAACACAATTGTTTGCGCCTTTGCTGCCTGCTCCATACATGCGGATTCGCTTTTAGATCTGGATTGAGCACTTGGTTTGTACCCAGCTTTAATTGAGAAGGAGAAGAGAGTTGTGTTTGTCAAGTCTTTCTGGTGTTGGGAATGTACATAATGATTTTACACCATAATATACAAATATATAACAGTCTTAAGAGCTTTTCCTGGTTTCAGTACAGGGACCTCCTCTGTGACCCCCAATTGTGTTACCTAACCTTACAGTCAATTGAATTTCTTCTTTGACTACTGAATGTTTGACTCCCCCCTGGACAAATACATAAACAAATAAACATGCATTTACTACGTATATAATGTGCCTGACCTCCACATTGTACTATGTGTAGCAATATATTCTCAATGCCTTCAGTTGTTACTCATATATCTGAACGCATCAATAAAATAAAGTAAAGTAAAGTAAACTCTGCGTACAATAAGTAAAAGCAAAGTAATCTCCCTGTATGTTAAAATACAAGTAATTAAACTCCCCAGAAATTCAACATGTTTTTTTGCCCTGGTTTTTTTTATCTTTTTTTTTTCCTCTTCTTTTCCCATTCTGATTTAGTATACTATATTTAGGGACTGATTCAATTAGAATCGTGGCCCGCGATAGACAAAAAATGTTTGCAATTGCGCATTTTCCTATCTATTACGGTAGCCGATTTTTACACACACCCTCTATAAGGTGCAGATAAAAATAAAAAATAAAAAATCTGCACAATTAGTCTTGGACTTGTCTGATTTAAGTCAGGCCAAAGCGGAAGATAAAATGTAAAATCGAACAGTGTATGGGCATTTCACAATAATCGTGAAATCTTCACCAATAAATTTCTGGTGACGTTAGAACTTTTTTATGCTAATCTCACGACACCTTCCCCTTTTCATCTCTTTGTGTTTCCTGTCGTTTTACACCTAAACACCAGGCAAATGTATACATAACAATACAATGTTTGAAAAGGTTCTAAAATATACCAGCGCTCTGTATTTAATATATTAAGATATCTATATTAAATAAACTTTGTTCCTAATCAATAAATACCTAAGACAATAAAAACATAAATCAATTGTAAAAAACCTTATTGATATAAACCAATAATTAAAAGAATCAAAAGTGCAGGCAGCTATGGGAGATATATAACCTACTAAAAACAGCAGCAACAGATCTTCTGAAATCTTCTTTTTCAGCTTCTCAAGCATGGGGAGATAAAAAGAAGAAAAGAAACCAATAGTGTAGTATGTTCTTTTAAATTATTTATTAATAGACAAAACATCCACTAAAATGCTAATGAAATTGAATTCAATACGTTAAACAATTAATTAATAACAGCTAAACATAAACAATCCCCCCGCGTACCTGCTGAATAAATTGGTGCTCAGTGGCCCGGGTTTCCACTACCAGAGAAATCTGTCACTGGGGCAATGCGGGAATCCGGCTGCAGGGAAGTCCTTAGTGTCGGCTGGCTGGTGTGCCGCTCTTCTCTGATGCGTTTTGGATCAATCGTGGTCCTCTCAATCTCTCTCCCTTACTATATGCTGCCTGCACATCTGTGAGTTAATTAAACTTAAAGTGCACCGCCTCTTAATTAACAACATACATATACCCCCAGCAAAGGTCTCCAAGTCTCCAAAACACAAGCTTTGAAACAAACACCTGTTAACACTTGTGTTTTAAGGCTTGTCTGGGATAGCAGCTAACAGGGGGTGCTATCTCAGAGTGGCTGTTTTGGAGACTTGAAGACCTTTGCCGATTTTCAACAATCGCTCTAGTGTATGGTCAGCTTAAGTGCCTGTTATCATGATTGGTTGTGTAATTCCTACATGTCACATTTGGCAGCTTTGACCATGTGTACCTTGGTGCTTTCCCAACATTTCTGCTTGTTAATATGACTTATATGGGGTATATATCTCCTTTACTAACATGGCAATATAATGGATATTTACCACTGATGACCAGGGTATGTGGTTAAGAAATATGACATTAACATTTACCACAAATATTTTATGATAGTGAATTAAATTCTGTAGTTATATTTTTTCAAGTGTCAAATTGTGACATTTTTAACCAAATGTCTGAGAGATTATCCATTGATCTATATGGTGGGAACTTATTAGCATTGGTTAATTTTAGATACCTGTTATGTAATTGTGTGTGTCCATGTGCTCCACAGACCTGTAGACGGTTATTGAAGACAATTCATACAATTCCCAAGACCTTCTTTAGAAGAACATGTACTAGCCATTGTTTATTTTGTATAACCTTGCTTTTAGCTCACAGAATACGCTGACATCCTAATTCTTCTTATTCACATCTCTTGTCCATATGTTATATACGTAGGTTTTGTCTCCTTCACCTCCTCAGTGTCACTGTCAATTTAAGAGTTGAATGTTCAGATTCAATAAAACATACTTCTTGGTCTATTCAGAAGCAGCTGTGCTGAGTCTGTATGTTGCATGTCTGTAACCTTCCTTAGTGGCAGAGCAGAAGATCAAACCTTTTATATGCAGAATTGAAAGATGTTACAATTAGCTAGACTGTTTTTGCAATGGAGACCACCTTGTTTTCTGAGCCTCTCGTGTCTACTGGAGCGAAAGCCCATTATTAAAAACACGCCTTGGCCTTCACTGCTTCTTCTCTGCCTCACTATCCTGACTTTGTCAGCTGAAACATGGAGGGCAAACCTTCCTTATTATCTTTGCTTATCCTTTATGATTAGGTCACACATGCATTGAATTTGTTTTTCTGTTTGTCACCACACGCCCTTAGCTAAAAGAAAGGAGACTCTATAAACGACATCCTCAAATGACATTTTGGACCGACTAAAACACAATACTCAAAAATCTGCTAATTAGGGTGGAGTGCTAATAGGATGATAAAAGGTCTCTTGTTTTCTTTTTCATCTTGCCACGTACTGACAGCTTATCATGCTCTCAGTCCTTGTTTGTTTTGGCACTCTCTGTGTTCATTGTCGGTAGTCAGAGCTTTGTTCACCTTTGCAGTTTCCAAAAGTGCCTGGCTTTATTTATTATAAGCTGTGGGAAAAAGTGTAAGTTCACATTTCCTTCTATAAAAGAAAATGATGGGACTTTTTTACTTTTTATTTGCCATATTTTCCATTCCATGAATCATTGTCACCGAGATATGACAGTGTTGTCACAGTTTACCTTTTGTACCCTTATTGTGTAAAGTTTCTCTAATTATTAGTTCATAATGCAAGGCATTAACAAATGGACTCTCTTAATACATATATTATCTTCTATATAGTTCCACAGAACTACATTTTTATTGCACTTTAACAAAGTTAATTTAATTACAGGTTCATAAAAATGCAACATGTTTTATTGCTCACTGCCAAATGTAAATAGGCAATTTTGTAAGCCTCGTTCCGATCCATATGGGCCATAGTTCCCATTGTTTTAATGGCCTGTAAGTACATAGTGGCCTTCAAGTGCTTGTTATTCTCATAAAGGGATGGGGCAAAAATCGAATGATAACCAAACTGATCATCATCATTAGTTTTATGCCAATGGCAAAATATTTTGACAGTTCTGGCCACAAAATTGGGACCTACTTCAAATAATATTTAGTAGGCTAAATCCTAGAGTATAATCAATGGATGACTGTTGTTGGTGATGGCTAAATTTACACACAGTTGTAAAATAGAAACTGCACCAAATCAAAGATTTTAGGAAGACATATTTGAATATAATCAGACCTAACACAGAAATTATTATAAAAGGGATTTACCCAGGACAAAGTTGTGGTGCGAATAGATTCAACACAGGTTAAAACAATGTTTATTATCCCTTGTGGGCCAGGAATTTTGTTGTGAAAGGCATATTATACAAATCAAGGGGTTTACGTTTTAAAAGAGGCCTAGAAATTGAGGCCTTGAAAATTCAAACGGGCCATGAATACCAGAAGACAAAGATATTCCTGTATTGTAGAACTGTTCAGTGGATCAGTGTGTGAGTTAGTGGGTGCAAATAATGTACATCAGTGCTCGAAGTGGGGGTATGAAATTTCAGCACCAGATGTGTCTTGAGTTTGGTAAAGTAAACAGGTCAACAATAAGAAATCACATTCTGTACATGTCATGTGGGTCATGACTTCTACACTGAACACTTCATGTTTAATTAAATGATCTGATAGCTCCCCCACAGGGCCATTTCTAAGGGTGGACGAGTCCAACCAACCTTATTGCCCCTCCTTTTGTGTGTCCAACCAGCTTTATTGTCCTTTCCTTGTTTGTGGCCAGCCTGTCTTATAGCCCTATCTTTGAGCGTCCAGTCACCCTTATTGCCCCTCCTTCTGTGTCCAGCTAGCCTTATTGCCCCCCTCTTTACTTGTGTCCAGTCATCCTTATTGTCCCCTCCATCCAACCAGCATTATTGCCCAAAAAAGAAAAATTAGATCAGCGCTGACATTAGGTAGGTACCAATTTCAAATAAATACCAGAAGTAGAAAAAAGCCGCTCAAACAGAAGGGTGGTAGTGTCCACTCTCCCCAAACAGTATTTACACCAACAAAAAAACAACAAGAACTGGAGCACTAATTACTACTAATAGATGATAAATACAATCAAAAAATTTAAGAATTAAATGAATTACAAATATAACCATACAAGAGTAAGAAATATGAAAATATTAAATTTTATTAATAAGACATTAATTATGTCATTATATAAAAAAAAAACTATAGAAATTCAAGTTGGGGTAAAATCAAATAAAAAAAAGTCATTAGGGACTCTCACAATCTTATTTTTATTTGATTTTCCCCCATATTTGTAATTCATTTAATGCATTAATTTTTTTATTGTATTTATCATCTATTAGTAGTAATTAGCGCTCCAGTTCTTGTAGTTTTTTGTTAGCATTATTGCCCCTCCTTTTGTTGTCCCAGCCAGCATTATTGCCTTCTGTGTCCAGCCACCTTATTGTCCCCTCTTTATTTGTGTACAGTCAACCTTGTTGTCCTCATCTTGTTTGTCCAAACAGTCTCATTGCCTTCTTATTGTGTCCATCCAGTCTTATAGCCCCTTCTCTGTGTGTCCAGTCAGCCATATTGCCCCTCTCTTTATTTGTGTCCAGTCAGCCATATTGTCCCCTCCTTCTGTTTGTCTATCCAACCTTATTACCCCTCCTTTTGTGTGCCCAGCCAGCCTTATTGCACCTTCCTTTTGTGTTTCCAACCAGCATTATTGCCCCTTACTTCTGTGTTCAGTCAGCCTTATTGCCCCACCTTTTGTGTGCTCAACCAGCCTTATTGCCCCCTCTTTATTTGTGTTTAGTCCTTGTGTGTCAGCCTTATTGCACCTCCTTTTGTGTGCCCAGTCAGCTTTATTGCCCACTCTTTATTTGTGTCCAGTCAGCGTTATTGTCCCCTCCAGTTATTGCCCCCTCTCTATGTTCAGCCAGTCTTATAGACCCTTTTTATGAGTGACCACCCAGCCATATTGTCCCCCCTGTGTCCAGACTTGTCCCCTTCAGTTTGCACAGCCTTATTGCCCCTCTTGTGTCCAGATAGCCTTTATTACCCCCACTTTGTGGGCAGTCAGCCTTATTGCCCCCTTCTTCACTTTACTCAGTCTTATTGCTCCCTCTGTGTCCACCCAGCCTTACTGCCCCTACTCCTGGGTCCAGTCAGCCGTATTGCCCCCCTCTTTATTTGTGCCCAGCCAGCCTTATTGCCCCTCCTTGTTTGTCCAGTCTTATTGCCCCCTCTCTATGTTCAGCCAGTCTTATAGACCCTCTTTATGAGTGACCATCCAGCCATATTGTCCCCCTGTGTACAGACTTTGTCCCCCCCTTCAGTTTGCTGAACCTTATTGCCCTCTTGTGTCCAGACAGCCTTATTACCCCCCACTTTGTGTGCAGTCAGCCTTATTGCCCCCTCCTTCATTTACCAAGTCTTATTGCCCCCTATGTGTCCACTCAGCCTTATAGCCCCTCCTGTGTTCAGCTAGCCTTATTGCTCCCCACCTTAATTGTTTCTACCCAGCCTTATTGCTGCTCGTTTTGTTTCCAGCAAGAATTATTGCCCCTCTCTGTGTCCATTTAGCCCTATTGCCCTTTTCCAGTCCAGATTCCCAATCCCCCATTACAAATCTCCATTCCCAAACTACTTTTTAAACCAACTAATAAACTTACCTTTTCCTGTGTATTCCAGCTCTCTCCTCCGCGGTGCGCTCTGCAGTCTAAAGACGCTCACATCACGCTTGCGTCTATTACCCAGAGCTCCAGCTCTGTCATGGGGCGGCAGCGGTCTGTCAGTGGTCCTCTGTGAGACCGCTCTGAGTTAAAATACAGCTGCTCATGGAATCTTACAATTCTATGAGCAGCTGTATTTTTACTCAGAGCTGTCTCACAGTCAGTGCTAGAAGTGCCGGTGTGCCATACCGCCGCATACCGGTCCAATTCGAGCACTGATGTACATAGAATAATAGCCATTGAATAATGGGTAGTAGTTCTTACTGCACCATCAACAAATATATCAATCGGTTATTTCTGATGGTGATAAATACAGGTGGTTGGTGAAGGAATTTATAATTCAACTAATAATGATATAAAAGGAATATAACTATTGACCTATAAGTTGGAAAGATAATGGAATCCAAAAATTTGATGCCTATATAAAGTAAACAAATAAGGTGTTTTATTAGTAGCATGGGTTTTGAGCTAGGGGACCAATCAGCAATGTAATATGGAAATTTTGGGGCTCATCCAGTGTTAGGAGTTAAGTTACATACCTCATAAATTTCTAATACAGTTGCCAGTTAGAAAGGCTGATGTTTGACACTGATGTAGCCAACAGCTGTATCACGGCTACATTGGTTTCTGAAATAGCCTTAGTGCAAGAAATTTCCTATTGGGAATAAATAATTATCAAATGGCCCTATTTTGACAATTACTCGTTCCCAATAGTGGGCAGATAAGGCTTAGGAAGTGGGACCTTGAGGGTTAAGGTTATACTACTAGGTTATAAGCTTAGGCTGCTTCAAGTAAGCGTTTAGTGTAAAGGGATGGTTAACTTACCTGTTGCCTTTTTCAGAAATTGTCCGGCTGCTGTCATCAAGCTTGCAAATGTCTTACGGGTCTTTTTTTTTTCTGTGGACA
>WWET01000821.1:297270-313633 GCA_011038615.1 Limnodynastes dumerilii
GTTACATCCATTTGCCATATCCATTTTGGGCTCTATTTTAATACATTTTTTATAATGGGAGCAGATATCAGAATCTAAAAAATAGATATATGTGAAAGTTATTTTAATTATTATTAAAATTTTTTATTTTTTTTTAAAGATCATAGATTGTGATGATATTCTACTATGCACTTCTACTTATTTGTGGGCAGCACGGTGGCTTAGTGAGTAGCACTTGCCTCACTTGTCTCACAGCGCTGAGGTTATGAGTTCGATTCCAGGACTAGGCCTTTTCTTTGTGAAGTTTGTATGTTGTCCCTGTGTCTTCATGGATTTCCTCCAGGTGCTCCATTTCCTCCAACACTCATATAAAAAAAGAAAAAAAAAATGCTAGTAGGTTAATTGGCTGCTGACTAAATTAATCCTAGTGTGTGTGTGTATGTGTTAGGGAACTTCATATGTAGTTCCAAAGGGGCAGGGACTGATGTAAATGTAAAATATTCTCTGTAAAACACTATGTAATCTGATAACGTTATATATAAAAAAAAAAACCTGTTAATTGGTTTGCATAGAAATATACTATATACTATTTTATTGCTTTTTTGGTTGAAATAATAGAAATCTAAACGGGCGTTCATGTCATTTTAATCATGTTTATGTTTACATTACTGATTACTTTTTTAAACCTGTAACTTGCTATACGTCTAAACAATTTGTTGTTCTTGTATTCATTCTGCTTGATTGTTTCAATTTGACTTGGTTGGTTAAACATGTATTTTAAAGGAATATCTGACCCTTTTTCTTTTCTCCTCCATCCATTCAGTGTCTTAGTCGTGATGCTGCTGGGAATATCAGCATTCAGTTCCTGGGCACAGTGGTGAGTAGGCCTTTTTTTCTGGTAATAAAAACCCCTCTATATCTTGATTTGGCCAATACTTGTTGGCATAGTGTAACCAGTGCTGGCTTTGGAGTGTCCACAGATCACTTTTCTAATGTTATTTAAAATTGTAGCTTACCTTTCCAACAGTGCAGCTGTGACTCATGTGTATTATGTAAAAAAACATATATGTTTTAGCATTGCATGTGATCCTTTATGTTTTTTCCAGTGTTTGTTTCCAGTGCTGTACAGCATATATTTTATTATATATTACCAAACAAGTTTTCTACAAACAATAATACAATAATAATAAAAGATACATTTGCTGAAATAAAGTCTGTCTTCATAAATGAACCTTCTAAATCATTAGTCAAATAGCCATTGCAAACTGACTTCTATAGTCATTGGCTTTATTATTCATACCTAAAAATAAGAAAAATAAAATCAGAGTAAAGAAAATATGTTCAAATATGACTCATTCTCCAGTACAATGTATGCAGTCTTCAGATGTGTGTCCTACATTGCTAATACTGGCACTGTTTCCTACACTTTTTTGTCAAAATTTTGGTTAAATTTTCCTGCATTTACCAACCTGTCCTTAATAATAAAAACAAATCATAGAAAAGGACAGAGTAGAAAAAAAGTCAGTAATAAATCTCCAGTGAGAGCCAAAAATCTATGATGCAGTTTATTGAACATAACTTTAAAGCAATGCTAATAAGTAATTAACTCGTTTGAATATAAACAAGGACATTTGTTAAGCAAGATACACACTATGCAATTATTTAGGCTGACTAGTGAGCCAAACTCATATGATAGATTCGGGTGTGCTGCATTAAAGATGCGAAAAATGATAGAGCAATATTTTTAAAACTTACAATGTATGCTGTTTTGGCTTAGAGCAGGGGAGGGGAACCTTTTTTTTCCAAGGGTCATTTGGATATTTATAACATTATTTGAGGGCCATACAAATTTATCAAATTTAAATTTACCCCAGTATTTCCCATCATGTGTTTCCAGCCCCCCAGTATCCCCCATCATGTCTCTGCAGCCCCCAGTATCCCCATCATGTGTCTTTAAGACCACATATACGCAATCTTCAACAAATCGATAGGTAGATTATGTAAAATAGTTACTACGCATGCATAGTAGCTATTATCGGTAATTTAAGGACGTATGTGCAATATGTCCAGGGAGGTGAATCCGGGCCCATACCCCATAATGACAACGTGAAAAAAATTTTAGGAACATTTTTGCTAATTAACAAAAAAAAAAAATCACGTGGATTTGCTCAATATTTTGTTGATCCACCTTTGGCGGCAATTACAGCCTCAAGTCTTTTTAAATATGATGTCACAGCTTGGCGCTAAAAAACATCCCCACAGCATCAATCTTTGTCTCATCACACCAGAGAATTTTGTTTCTCATGGTCAAAGAGACCTTCAGGCAGGCTGCCATGTGCTTTTTACTAAAGAGTGGCTTTTGTCTGGCCACTCCATACAGGCCTGATTGGTGGATTGCTGCAGAGATGCTGTAGCTTTGACAGAGTGACCATCAGGTTCTTGATCACCTCCCTGACTAGGGCCTTTCTCCCCCGATCGCTCCATTTAGACAGCCGGCCAGCTCTAGGAAGAGTCCTGGTGGTTTAGAACTTCTTCCATTTACGGATGATGGAGGCTACTGTGCTCATTGGGACCTTCAAAGCAGCAGATATTTTTCTGTACCTTTCCCCATATTTGTATCTTAAGACAATCCTGTCTTGGAGGTCTACAGACAATTCCTTGGGCTTCATGCTTGGTTTGTGCTGACATGCACTGTGAGGTGTGGGGCCTTATATAGACAGGTGTGTGCCTTTCCTAATCATGTCCAATCAACAGAATTTACCACAGGTGGACTCCAATTAAGCTGTAGGAACATCTCAAGGATGATCAGTGGAAACAGGATGCATCTGAGCTCAATTTTGAGCTTCATGGCAAAGGCTGTTAATACTTATGTACATGTGATTTCTTAGTTTTTGATTTTTAATAAATTTGCAAAAATCTCCCCAAAACTTTTGCACGTTGTCATTATGGGGTATTGTGTGTAGAATTTTGAGGGAAAAAATTAATATATTCCATTTTGGAATAAGGCTGTAACATAAGAAAATGTGGAAAAAGTGAATCGCTGTGAATACTTTCCGGAAGGACTGCCCGCACCTATCTCATTCTTCCAGCTACTAATCCGCCCTCTGTTTTTAGGTACCTTGACACTTATGATTGCAATGTCTGTCCGGACATTGCCTCTCACTGCTAATCTAAATCCTTCCCCCCTCCCACTTCTTCCTAAGAATGCCCTGAGGTGGCATTACGACTCCTCTTTCAACGTAAAGTACTCAGTGCCATTTTTAAAGACCGCACGGACGCTATCTACGTACCGGCCTGCTACGTAAATAGCCTAAATGATCTACTATGCATGCGTAGTATGTCATTTCGCTGAAATCTGCACTTAAGAAGCAGAAGCTTCTTAAGTGTGAATCAGGCCCTCTGATAGTAAATCCCCACTACAGTGGCAAACGCAGGATTTTTAAAAGTGGTTTTCTGTTTATTGTAATGAAGTGGAGTATATTAGGGGTCTGAGAATGGTACATTTGTGTCATTCCTAGACCCCCTAATATACCCTGTATATATTATAGTATGTGACTTTCATAGTCTTATAATATACACCCACATGAATTTTATATTGTATGCCATGTCTGGATCCCCACCTGCACACAAGTTTTCCCCCCTTTATTTTCTTTTTCTTCCCTGTTGTAAAGGGGGTTTCTGGGCAACTGAAACCCCACCCCCCATGCGCCCGTGTACCGCTACACTGTATCGTCATATCCGTATGAACACATGGATGACCCTCTCTTTGTTCATATGTATTTTTTATTGTGGTCTGAATATTGTGGATGCTCGTTAGCATACCTTTACTGAACATTTAAATACAAAACCCCTCCCATTTGCAACCATAAAGCATTAAATAAAAGAAAAACCTGAAACCACACCAGAGTGTGCATGAACAATATCAAACATTGTCTTCAGAAATCTTGCTTTTTTGCTGCAATAATATGACTTTCCACAAGGTCAGGCTATGTTGAAATATGAATGGGAATCAATGCTGCAATGTTTTCTGCAGACATTGGGACATTGTAGAGCACAAAATTTAGGAGATTCCAAAAATCTAATTAAATGATCATATGCTGTTTTAGATGATTCTGCAGCATCCTTGGACAGTACACACTGGTAAGATATGTGGTGAAGCTGTTGTTTGATCTGCACCATTATTGCCAGCAAAAGCCCCAGTGTGTGCCCTGCTTAAGAGTAGCGGTGTATAAAAATGAGACTTTGACCTTGATTTTGTTTTCCCAAGATATTTAGATTTGTGTTTTCACAACTGTACATTTTATGTAGATTAATGTGTTGATGTCTTAATTTCTTGAAATTAGGAATTTTTTTTTATAAATTAATGTAAAAGGAACTTATGAAACAATTACATTCTATTAATGCATTAATGGACATTGTAGATATACAGTACATTGTAAAAAATAACCCAGTGTAAAGCACAAAACTGAAGTGTTATCACAGCAAACACTTTGCCTTACACCTTTACAACGAACTGGCAGAACAAGGAACAGTGTTTTTGTATGTCTTCTTTGTACCATGCTGCGCTTCTGTTAGTGATCAATGTAGTACAATTACTATGTGCTGATCAGTGGTGACATCCCAGTCTGATGTCACTGTCCTCAGGGTGTATGAGCAGTGATGGTTTACAATCTAGTTCCAGTGCAGGGGGCAGATTGCAAGCAGAGCTTGTAGTGTCTTCCAAACAAGTGCAACAGCAAAGAAAAAAGCAATTTACTTGTTTAGTAACAACTGTGATCTACACTTGTAGGTGTGTTGATTTTGTCTTCATTTTGAGGGATTGTGGTTGTCTGCTAAACATACAGTTTCACATTTTCTTTCCTCTTCCTCTTCTTCCCCCTTTACCTTTTAAAAGTCTACATTTATATTTCTTTACTGGAATTCCTGTATAATCTGTTTTCAATGTGTTGTGTGCACATCATGTCAGTATTTAGGCAAACAGATAGATAGATAGATATATAGAGATATATATATATATATATATATATATATATATATATCTGTTTGTCTAAACAATATAAACCATATTTTTTAGCCCATAGATCACTGAGGAAAATGAATGTATCTGCATTGTGCTTGCATGTATTGTGTCATTAAATCATAGAATGTGGCGGCAGTTAAGAACCACTTGACCCATCTAGTCTGCTCTTTGCACCCACCCACCACCCTTCCTCAACCTTTCTCCAAATCCTCCAGTTATTATACACTTGTCACTCACGCCCCACTTTAAAGCCACACTCCCTACCGCACGCACTAGGGTTAATTTTGTTAGCAAAACGATTAACATACTAGCTTGTTTTTTTGGCATGTGGGAGGAAACCAGAGCAAACCCACACAGACATGGGGAGAACATACAAACTCCACACAGATAAGGCCTTGTCCAGAAATCGAACTCATGACTTCAGCGATGTGAGACTCAAGTGCTACTCACTGAGCTGTGCTAGCCACTGTGCTGCCCATCAATATATATATAAAAATATATATAAAAAAAGAATGACTTTATGAAGAACTCATCTCTATTGTAGGTTACTTGTGGTGTACAATTAAATTAGGAAGTACACATATATGTGACAGGGAAAGGTAATATGATCTGTTACACATTACAGATTATGCTCCTTGAGCACTCTATCACGGTGACAGAAATAGTGAAGCCAAAACAATATTGGCGTAGACTTCCTCCTATTCACTTCTGTATTCTACAAAATAAAAAAAAAAACGTGCCTGCTGGAACACAGAAGCTGGCAGGAAATGAACCTTATTACCATTAATGTAGTGTTGCTGCTTCTCAGATTTTGTACTGGGTCTAAAGTTGGCTATATTCTACAGACTGTTTCACATGTTCTAATAAATGAAACCATAAACTAAGCAATTAAACAACACTGATGTCTGTTCTGCTGGGCAATTTTCTATCCAATCAGTCATACTTCTCACATACATTTCCAGATGATGGTGGACCTGATTCACAGTTAGAAGTAAAATTTAGGTATATTTAGTTATGTGCGGACTTAAATGTGAATCGGTCGTGCGTTTGGGTGCTTAAAATTGCTTATGATTCAAAGATGAGTATCTAAAAGCATGGATTATGATTTTAAAGAGTAATTTTTTTTTATTTTTTTTTTAAAAGCACGTGCTCATTAACATATGTAACATATGTAAATAGGAATAATCATGACATACTTATAGGATTACAAAAACGAGCCTTTATTTGTTT
Organism: Limnodynastes dumerilii; assembly: GCA_011038615.1. NCBI lineage: Eukaryota > Metazoa > Chordata > Amphibia > Anura > Limnodynastidae > Limnodynastes > Limnodynastes dumerilii. The sequence goes on from WWET01000821.1 coordinate 303,500, forward strand.
CAATTAAAAACACACATCCATTGATTATAAACACGCAGCAGGTGCTCACTAAGTAAGTGATGACGCATGGCCTCACACTTAACAATATTGTTCATCAACTTACAAGTGGTTGAGGGCTACCTTAACTTGCATTAAGAGTCTTTCCTCTCCATGTATGCGGTGCTCATTCCATGCCAATGTGTGCATCAGTCCTAAGTCAGATGCCCATGTTTGTGAATCAGTCGGCCATGGTTTACGTGCGTATAATTGGGTTCTGGGCATGCGCAGTTTAACTGATCGTAAAAATAAGCACAGAGATTCTGTACTTACTTAAGTGTGAATCAGGGCTGGTGTGTCTAACGACAGCAGAGGGAAAGGAACCGAATATATAAGTAATAAATAAAATGTGTGGCACACATTTCCCCCTGTATTGTAACTACTAGAGTTTGCAAGTCTACTTAGTTAAAGTAACCATTGAACGGGACTTAAAGCATAAGTGCCCCACACCATCATTACTGCTGGATAAAGGCCAGTCAGCACATGGCCAGATTTCCACAGATAAAATGCAAACGTGCACCTACAGTGCATCCGGAAAGTATTCACAGCGCTTCACTTTTTCCACATTTTGTTATGTTACAGCCACTTAAGGATATTCACAGAGTTGTCCTGCAGCCACTGCTTTGTTATCTTGGCTGTGTGCTTAAGGTCTTTGTCCTGCTAAAAGATGAACCATCGCCCTTGTCTGAGGTCAAGACCGCTCTGGAGCATGTTTTCATCCAGGATGTCTCTGTACATTGCTGTATTCATCTTTCCCTCTATCCTGACTAGTCTCCCAGTTCCTGCCGCTAAAAAACATCCTCATGCTGCCACCACCATGCTTCACTGTAGGGATGGTATTGGCCTGGTGATGAGCGGTGCCTGGTTTCCTTCAAACATAACGCCTGGCAATCACACCAAAGAGTTCAATCTTTGTCTCATCAGACCAGAGAATTTTGTTTCTCATGGTCTGAGAGTCCTTCAGGTGCATTTTGGCAAACTCCAGACGGGCTGCCATGTGCTTTTTACTAAGGAGTGGCATCCATCTGGCCACTCTACCATACAGGCCTGATTGATGGATTGCTGCAGAGATGATTGTCCTTCTGGAAGGTTCTCCTCTCTCCACAGAGGAATGCTGTAGCTCTGACAGAGTGACCATCGAGTTCTTGATCACCTCCCTGACTAGGGCCTTTCTCCCCCGATCACTCAGCTTAGACTGTCAGCCAGCTCTAGGAAGAGTCCTGGTGGTTCCGAACTTCTTCCATTTATGGATGATGAAGGCCACTGTGCTCATTAGGACTTTCAAAGCAGCAGATATTTTTCTGTACCCTTCCCCAGATTTGTGCCTCAAGACAACCCAGTCTTGGAGGTCTACAGACAATTCCTTTGACTTCATGCTTGGTTTCTGCTCTGACTGCTCTTGACTAATGTCAAGTGTGGGACCTTATATAGACAGGTGTGTGCCTTTTCAAATCCTGTCCAATCAACAGAATTTACCACAGGTGGACTCCAAGGATGATCAGTGGAAACAGGATGCACCTGAGCTCAATTTTGAGCTTCATGGCAATGGCTGTGAATACTTATGTACATGTGATTTCTTAGTTTTAAATTTTTTTTTTTTTTTATAAATTAGCCAAAATCTCCCAAAAACTTTTTCAGGATGTCATTATGGGGTATTGGACTGTATGCAGACTACCGAACCTATAACATATATACGTTGGGTGCTTAGCGTTTTTTACTACTGTGCAAAAAATATAAGTAGATTACGTAAAACATTTACTACGCATGCGCAGTAGTAAAAAACATTAAACACCAGACGTTTATGTTATACGTCCGGTAGTCTGCGTACGGTCCATTGTATGTCAAATTTTGAGGGAAAAAAATAATTTATTCCATTTTGGAATAAGGCTGTAACATAACAAAATGTGGAAAAAGTGAAGCGCTGTGAATACTTTCCGGATGCACTGTAGGTATATTTAGCCCTAGCCCCTTTTGCGGTAGCACACTACCCTCAATCATGGGCAGTACGTGCGGGATAAAAGTAATTTAAAAAAAAGTATGGGAAAACATAAATTATTATTTTTGTCTGACAGTATGACTTTGGGACCAAAATGTGTACTAGGCCACTCAAGATTTTGGATAACTACAATTGCCAGCTTGCTCTGACATCCATGGACTGCTGACATTTATAGCTCCACAGTGAAAAAATGTAAATAAAGACAGTTTGCACTAGTCCAATAGAGATCTGTCACTCCTCCAAGCACAATAATCCGGCTTGAGGTGCACTTCAATGGTGAAAATGCAACCGATTTATTCTTCCATAATATCACCAACGTTTCAATCACATATTGGGATTTTCATCAGGGTGTATAACATAGAACCAAATATCTGGTCCTATATTATTCACTCTGATGAAAATCACGATATGTGATTGAAACACTGGTGATATTATGGAAGAATAGATCTCAGCCATAAAGGCAGAATTTGCAATATATATATATATATATATATAAAACGATGATCCGTCACTCCATGTTTGCAAATTTGTTGCTCATGGTGCACATCAGTATGGAGTAGATAGTTTAGCAGTTAAATGAAGGCACTCTTGAGTCTTTTGTAGCGTGAAAAAAAGGCTTCTCCAGCCTTGTTTTAATGAATAGAAGAAACCGACGTTTCAGGAGAGTAATCTCCTTTCTTCAGGGTCAGCAAATAAACAACATAATCAAAACTGTACACACAAATAACTCATATAAATATCAGTACACTGAAGTACTCACCCAATCGACGAGCCGCCAATGTGCCTCCTTACCGGAAGTGCGCCCACGGGGATCCCGTTAAGTTGCCCCTGGCAACGGAGGCGGGCCCCGGGGTGTCCGTCAGTCATCGGCGGCGGCTCCAGGGTGTCTGTGACATGTAAATAAACAAATGAACATGTAAACGCAACTTCAAAAAAGCACAAAGTACAAAGGCGAGTAATCAGAACCATGGTCAGGGACTTAAATGCAGCAAGCTATGCAGCTAGAATAATATAAGGAGTGAGATATTAACTATTTCAATTTTGTAAAAATACAATTATATTTAGAACATAAGCTGTTCCCAGGGTTTCATTATGTCAATGCTGTGGAATCTGCTAATTTCCCCAGGGTGGACGCTGATAACATGTTGAGTGGGTCAGAACACCAATATAAACATTGCAGCAACTCTGCTTCAATAAGTCACATGTACTAGTTATACCTAGGAGAGGAGTTTGTTTTTTGTGTACACTTGTATAATGTACACAATATCTACTGTCAGATTAGATATCCCCTGATGTGGCGATAAACAATAATTTATTTTTTGGGGTGTTTAGCAGTTGTCCATACACTGCGCAATAATTCGCTGTACCATAGTTTTTGGGTCTGATTTGCACACTTACTGTTCTTTGAATCTTAAAATAGCAATTCTTCCACCTATTTGTTACGTTATTTGACTCCTTTTGTTTATAATCAGTGGTTTTTTAGCTGCCAGACAAAATCGATTTGTCTCCTGTTTTTCCTCTTGCTCAGTGTGACTAATATTAACATGTTGAAGAATAATATAACTCCAAGGCATTGTTTAATTTGACCCCTCTGTGTCTGCTCAATTAAATGTCAATACAAGCATTTAAGACTTAACAGAAATTAATGATAACCATCCAAAACAATTTTAAACACAATCAGTTTAACAAGGGAGGATAAATTTAATATGATAATTTAACTGGCGGAATTGTATCAGCTTAGCGGGAATGTATGCAAATGCGTGACCCTTACTTAGTTTTTTAATAGAAGCTGTGCTGATAGATTTATCAGTTTTATTAAAGAACTTTGGGGAACTTTGGAATTTCAGCAATTGTTTCCTTGGAGGCTGAAAAACAATCCTGATCTCATACTGGGACCATTCTGGTTTGCATATTTCCATAATTTGCTTTTACTACTAATATGACAGCAAGAGGCAAATAACAGTTCTAATAATATCAAATGGAGTTGAAGAGGACAGCATTTTAATGTAGTAAAAAGACCTCCCTGTGGGGTTGTTATTGCTAATATTGAACAGCAGTTACACAGTTGCTTCATAATTGATTTGTTTAATTAGCAAGAGATGGAGCTGGAGTAGTGTCTTGTCATCTATCAGTGGTCTGATGCTTAGCACTGAATATTTCCGTTTGCCTCGTTTCTCATTAGTAATATGTGTGTTTCAGGCAAAGTTTCTTTGTTGTGTGTTTTGGTTTATTTTTTTATTGCAATTAAGTAGTGACCCAAATGGGAATTATCAGTGTCTTAACCTAAAACGTGTTTGTAAAGAAGGCAACCAAGAGTTCGTCAGTGGTGAATGGTTTTTGTTAGGCTATATCTGGGTAATGCGAAATACAGATGTTACATTTTCCATGGACATGTGGTCACTGACTACACACGTTCATAAATATTATACAGGAAAAAGTCTATATAATAGATTTTCCTTCTTGCATTTTTTTCTATATTTTCCTTTTAAAACGTATTTAAATATACTTACAAATTAGACTGGGGGGGCGAGGGGGCATCTCGGTGCCCCCACCCTAAAATATGAAGGGGGAGGCAATGAGAACACTCTGCTGCGGGGCAGGGTGCCATGTGGCCCATAAGCCGCGTGGCCAGCCAACCAGAATGGTGACTTAAGTCCCCATCCAGACATGTTAAACAGTGGAATCAGGGCTCTGTGCTTTTTAAACAGAGCCTTGTTTCCTCATCAACGTCGCGCTGGGTCACAGACATCAAGCTTAACACAAGAAGATAGGACAGGAAGAGAGAACTGGAGTGGAGAAGACAGGAAAGAGATGGAGGAAGGAAGATTGAAGACAAAAAAGTAAGAAAGAACAGAAAGTACTGTGTGAGTGGTAGTATAATGGACAGTATGAGAGTGGTAGTATGGTGGACAGTGTGTGAGTGGTAGTATGGTGGACAGTGTGTGAGTGGTAATATGGTAGGCAGTTTTTGTGTGCAATTGCTGTTTTCTTTATAATAAAAAGAAATAGAAATGTCGGAGTACTATCAGGGTCAGACTGGGGTATGAAGGGCCCACCAGGGGATACTGTGATGGGGACCACATAGTCAATGGGTGTTCAAAGCGTCATGGCCGAAGGATGGTTGTATCGTATTGTATCGATGGTTGTATTGCAATTCATTTTTATACCCACGGACTGCTTCAACAGCTCAGTGTGAAAAGAGTGTTATACTATTAGGACAATATTCACACCTAACTCACCTGACCTGCCCCGCAACCCGTCCCCATTATTAGGATTCTTATAGCAGTTAAGAGTGCCATAGGGATTCCTTTTACATGCATAATAGGTCATTTCTTAAAAGAATGTTTTTATGAACCCGAGCTTCTTAAGCAGGAATACAGGGCCGTATTCAGAGATCTGTTTGCTAAAAGTACGCACTGAAATTGCAAGGCAACACCCATGACACTCCCCTCACATGGACGGGTTGACGAAGACTTCCGTACGTGCGTATCTATCTAACCGCGCCCTCAAACGGTAAATGCCTCCCGCCACCCACTTTCATGTATCTTTCTCTGGACTGATTATAACCACGCCCCTCCATACGTATTTTATTACATGCGATTCACAAGTCTGTGCCTAATGTCTGTAAAATTAACGTAGATTGCGTAAATTTAGTTACTACGCATGCGCAGTTCATCAGATCGTAAAAATACACACAGAACTTCCCGCAAAAACGGATCTCTGCCTTTCTTGGGCTGATCTTGAGGCATCACATCTGCATCTGAGGAACCTATCTTTTCTGTGGGGTCTTCCTAAAAAGACTGCATTCCCTTTAGCTGACAAGTTACCCACCACAAAATTTGCTCTTTCCATATGGGATAAATGTAAGTCTTCCCTGGGTGTCCCCCAAGTACCTCTATACATCTCCCCATTATGGGATAATCCAGCATTCCCAGCAGGTACTTTCCCGGGGGGTCTTTCACAGAGATGTCTTAGAAAGGGAATATGTTATGCAAAGCATCTCCTAGTGAGTCGTTCTCTCCTTTCGTTGGGGGAACTGAGGGCCCAATACCCAGGTCTCTCTCTCAGCTTCCTTGAATACCTTCAGCTCCGGCACTATCTGTCCCCACGCATTTCTGAAACACGGAGTATTGATTTATCCCCATTTGAATCTCTTTGTTTGAATGCCCCATTGGGGCGTGGAACAATATCGTCAGTTTACAGATTTTTGATGGATGCTCATTTGGATATAGGAGCTAGGCATGAGAGAGAATGGGAGAGAGACCTGGGTCCTCCCCCGGAGGAGGATATATGGGAGACTGTACGGGGCAGGGTAGCTACCTGCTCCATATCTACACGCATTAAGGAAAACGCGTATAAAGTCTATTATAGGTGGTATTACACTCCAGATAAACTGGCCCTAATGTATGCAGATGGATCCCCGATGTGCTGGAGAGGCTGCGGGCAGAGAGGAACATTCATACACATCTGGTGGACGTGCCCCAAAATTGAACTCTTTTGGAACAGAGTGGCTTCCCTCCTGTCAACCCTACTATCATGCCAGATTAGTAGGGATCCCTGGGTATTTCTGCTGTGCTACCCTACAGAGGATCTGGACAAAGCCTCTCAAAAATTAGCTAGTCATATACTGGCGGCAGCCAGATGCCTGGTAGCTAAACGGTGGAAGAAATTAGAACCCCCCTCGATGTCTGCCCTGTGTCAGTCGATTTGGTATATGGCCCATATGGAACGTATTACTCACTATATACATGAGAAGGAAGATAAATTTTTGAGTATCTGGTCGCCCTAGCTTATACAGCAGCGGCAGCAGCAACACACCTTACTTCATATAAGCCCCCCTCCTCCCTGTGATTCATAACTCCCCCCCCCCTTTTAATCCTCCCAGGTGACGACCAACTCCCCACCCCTCCCCTTTTCCCCCTCCCTTTATTATTGTTTTAATGGAAAATTTTAAGGTTTTTTCTTTCTTTTCCATTTCTTAATAATGTTTATTCTTATTGTTATGATAATGTGGTACACTTAATTTGCCCCGTTTCTTATTTATGTATGAGACAATTGTACTACTAATGTCTGTATTCTGAACATGCTGATTAATAAAACTGAGTTAAAAAAAAAACGGACCTCTGAATACGGCCCATGGTCCTTAATTCTCAGTTACAGTGACCCATATAATTACAGTGACATATATACAAGGCAGAGAACATACTACTTATACCATACAATAAGGACCACTTAAATCAGCAGAAACTTAATTCTAGTTACCGCCATACAATACAGACTATGGGCTGAATTCATTACACCGTACGTGTTGCACATTCATCCGTAATTTACCGATACTAGTTACTATGCATGCGTAGTAACTATTTTACGTAATCTACGTATCATTTTGTTACGTAGATAGCGTATATGCGGTCTCTAAATACTGCATAAATGTAATCTCCATAACGAAACGATACGTATATTACGTAAAATAGTTACTACGCATGCGTAGTAGCTAGTATCGGTAAATTACAGATAAATGTGCAACATGTGCGGTGTTGTGAATCCGGCCCTATATCCTAGCTATTGCCATACCATACACACTGCACCCTAGTTATCACCATACAATACACATTGCATCCTAGTTATCTCCATACAATACACATTGCATTTTAGTGACTGCCATACAACAATAGTTTTATTTTGTCATTAGCGGTGTGGTCTACATATAAATGTTGTTTGTTAAATAAAAGGACATTGGACTATTTCTATTCATATTTGTCATGATAAACACGATTTAACACACAGAACATTTTTTCTGGAAACGTTGCAAAATAGTAACTTTATTCATATGAACAGGATAAACCTAATATATAAGTAATAGTCTCAATGTACCCCTGTGATATATAGTATAGAAAAAATATATATATTCTGGGCCACATTCAATTAAATAGCTGAAGGCAAAACTTTATGAGGAACTATCTAATAAAGCATAGAAATCTGCACATACTGTATTAAATAGGCCTCCATCCAGCCTTTTGCCCCCTCCTTCTGTGTGTTTCTCTACAGCCATCCAATCTTCTCCATGTGTGTATGTCTCTACAGCCATCTAATCTCCCCCTTCATGTGTGTGTCTCTACAGCCATCCAATCTCTCCCCCTCCTTGTGTGTCTGCAGCCATCCAATCTCTCCCACCTTCATGTGTGTGTCTCTACAGCCATCCAATCTCCCATCTCTTTATATGTACATCCAGCATTATTGCCTCCCCTCTCTTATTTGTGTCCAGTCAGCCTTATTGCCCCTTACTTCTGTGTGTCCAACCAGTCTTATAGCCCCCTCTTTATGTATGTCCACCCAGCCTTATTGCCCCTCCTGTGTCCAGCAAGCATTATTGCCCATCTTTATGTGTCCATTCAGTCTTTTTTTCCCCTTCATGTCCAGCTATCAATCCCCATTCCCCAACTAATTTCTTTAAGAACTCTGTACTAAACTTTTGCTGTCTCTCCTCTGATTCTTTCCTCCGGGACTCGCGCTCTGCACAATGACGCTCACGTGACCTTAGGTCACGCTGGCATCTTCTGATTAAAGCTGCAGCCATGCACAGCATAGCCAGGTCTTTCAATGGGGGATTTCAGCAAAGGTACTGGCCCCTTGCAATAAGGGTGGAGCCTGCAGTCACCTGGGATTTCCCTGGTTCCCCGGCAGGCTAGTCAGACACTGAGTACTATTATAGGACTATACAAAGTAAGTAAGATTTTCTCTATGCATGGTAAATGATATATAGCCTCTTTGTTCAAGTATATTTTCGAAGACTGTAAATAAAGGGCCTTATTCAGAACTCCGGCCTCATTGCATATAAGGCTGGAGTTTTCGCTATGATGTATGGCGCATGTGCAGTAATTCTGAAACATAATCTATGTTGCCTTATATGCAATGAGGCCAGAGTTCTAAATACGGCCCAAAGTTACGATTACTAAACATTTGAAATATGTGTTTTTCTGGTATTTAATCAATGTTGACCAGTTTTTTCAGGGTTTTCTTTTTATTTTATAATACATTTTTTTATTGCAATTGATTGTTTATTATTGTTATTTGTCCAGTTGCAGTATATAAGCACTTAAGGAAATGTGTGAGGATTGGTATAACATCTGAAACTGTGGTCTATTTTTCAGTCATTGTGCATTAGTTAGTCGCTTGTACATTTTATTTTATTTTTATATCTCTGTTTTATTGAGCAATCAAAACATACATACACGTTAAATAAAATGTTTCAATCTTTTACATTTATTACAAAAAAATGTTTTACTGGTTTGAATATGAGGGCAATAGCAATGAAAATCAGTAAGTTGATTGTCTGATGTTTTCTAGTCCTAAAAAGGGCAGACTGCTTCCAAACATTGCCAGGTAATACACATAAATAAACATACCAACATAGCTGGTGCCTAGTAGTTTACAGCTACACAGTCATAATGCATATTCACCACAATAAAATACAACTGACACATTCTCCTGTTGATGTAAAAGGGTGCTGTTATTCCTATTCTAATGCTATTTTTGGTTTTGCGGTCATTAGACCGCACTTATAGAAATGGTACGTAGATAGCGTAAATAAGCTACTATGCATGCGATTCTTAAAACAAAGTACGTAAGACGAACCTATATGTATATATTTCAATGTATGTGTATATATTTTCATTGTAATGATATTCAGTGTATTTTGTTTAATATGTCCTTTTTTTCACTTAAAGTAAAAAACAACAAACCTAAATCTATTAAGAGCTATTTCTGGAAAACATAGATTGAACCGAACAAAATGTAGGACGTGTTTATTTTTAAAAACAATCTGTTTGAAGGGGCATTGAAGTACAATTCTTGAATATTTCTTTGTTTGACTTGGCAGTGTAGTCTTCCTTGGATAAAACATTTAAATGCTAAGCAGTTCCTTTAGTTTTACTGGGCTTGGTTACTTTTAATGGTAACACACACTGGGCAGGAAGGTCATTGTAATGAAGCAAAAAAAATCATGAAAGAGAAAGTTAAGATTGAACATGCTTAGTATTTCCCCCCTCTTTTTATGACTTCTCTGGAGCTCATTAATATTCTGGCAGATCTGTTCCTTCGAG
>WWET01000821.1:320963-331657 GCA_011038615.1 Limnodynastes dumerilii
AAGTTAGGGTAGCCTTCAGCCGGCGTAAGGAAGGGGCCATACGCCCGCACAGGGGGAGTGCCAGGGGGGAGTCAGCGATGTAACGCTGAGCGTTAGCATGCTCAGCGCTACATCGTTGCTCTGGATCAGGCCCTATGTCACTAATTCAGTCTCAGATCTGCTAAAATACATGTCCGTGGCAGGCAAGCTGGTGATGAGCTGGAGAACGACCGCTGGAGTAGACTCCATAATCCATTGTGTATTCCTCTTCAGCCTCTTTGCCATCTTGCCTGCCAGGGACATCCAGTTCAGCAGACCAGCCCGGTCAATTGGCACATGTGCAGTTTTGGTGCAGAGCGGCTACGAGTTGCACATGAATCAGCTGGAGGGCAGCCCTGCTTAAACAGTCCAGATAACTGTCTTAACAATAGTGGGGCGGATTCAGAGTGTTTAATCTATATAATAGAGTTGTGCCAAGAAACTTCACCTCTTAATTCTAATTTTAGTTTCACAATGTAAATTTGCCTCCCCTTGCAGTTCAACATGATATTGCCCAGGTCTACGCTTGCACCTAAAAAAGGTGCAACTCTAAATCAGCCCCAGTATGTTTCTTTGTTCAAAAGACCATATTTCATTGTGATTCAAAGTAATCCTTATTATTGTAGTTGTATTTTGATAATTTCATTTATTAGTGTAGTAATACTGTAACACAGTTCCATATATTCAGTGTTATGATGTTACTTATCTTGTTTCTGTTTAGTTATGAGCAGATGTAGGGTATAAATCTGAAAAGAGCTTAGAGGTGGTGACTCTGTGATATCCAGTGATACCAATCCTTCATATCAGCCTCTTATATGCCAACATCTCTACTCTATGTTGTGGTAGCCTCTGCAGCCCTAGACACCCAGAAAGCCTGTGAAGCAGGCCAAATAGCAGGTTAAGAAATTCAAGCTATGGAGACTTGAAGAATAAATTGCTGCCAGATAGTAGTTTTCATTTAATATAAATATGGGGGGATGGTGAATAAAAACTAATGCCAGCCTATAGTCAGTCACAGAAGAATTGTTAGACTGCAGCAGATGTGTTGTCTGACCTAATATATACGTTTGTCCTTTAGATACATCTTTTTTTTTTTTATCTAGAAAATAACAAACAACATTTGTGTGTGTACACTGTTTCTTCACCAGTACCTAACCTAAAATTCAGCCTACAAAAAAAGAAAAAGGTTTACACACCTAGCAGGTCCTAATGCAATGAGTCACAATATTGGGTCATACATCATGTGTGGTTTAACTCACCAATAGTGTGTAATATATGTTACAAAAAAGAAGAGTTACGCATTTCAAAACCGGTAAAAAGAAATAGAGTGCATTACTACACTGGGATCGGATCCACACCCTCACTAGTTTTCCTGTGGGCATGTTTAATTCTGCGCGAGAAAGGGAGTGAACCTCACTGTCACTCTCCTCTCTCATACTTATGACCATAAGGGAGCTTTAAGTCACACTTGCAAATCAGCGGTCTGTCCAACGGGTTACGCGCTTTGCATGTGTAACTGGGCTATCGTCATGATGTGTGGATCCGGTCCCTAATTTGTTGTACTAAAAGTTTTATTAACCTGAGTATTCATATATTTGCTGTCTTAAATTTGTTGCATATGAGAAACATTTTAACAATTCTAAATTAATATTTTCTAATTAATGTTTTCTAGCACTTATTTAATATTCACTTTTATTTAATTATTGCATTCTTGTGAGATTTAAAATTCCCAAATAGAAATATATTCAGCATCTCCAGGAAAACCAGGCTTTACATATCAATAAAATAAAAATTATACAATTTAATAGGTTATTGTCTGATTGCCAGGTCACTACACTTACAGTGATGTAGAATGTCTAGCAGGCATTTGCATAAATAGATATTATTTAACTAGTCAGTTGTATGGCCAGAATTGCATGCATTTTATTTTCCTTTTTCTTCCACAAAATGCTGATTTTCTAGGATTATATATATTAAAGATCAAAATAAACATTCAATGAGATTGATTAATGCTTATAGGTAAGATAATGCTAATAAATTTGAAATATGATAGTGATTTGCAGAAAAATATCTCTAAACCTAAAACATCTTGAACCTTTAAGTGGATGAGAAAATGTAGTAAAAGACCACACTGGATTTCACTCATTTCACCATGGACCATTAAAGAGGGAAAAAATCATTAACTTGTCTGGTAAATCCCAATTTCTTCTGCAACATACAGATGTTGTGTATACCATATGAACCCACTGGTTTAATTTAATCTGTACTGGTAGTTCATTCAGGTGTCCAGAATCGTAATGTTGGCTTGGGTCCAGAGTAATACTGCAATGGTGACTTGGATCCATTGTTTAAAAATAAGAGGAAACTGGGTGGAAAGTTACACTTGAGTAAAATGAATGTTGTTTGCATGCAGGGCGAATGCTATGCTTATGCTTTTGCTTATTGTACGCTGGTACTGACCAGATTTACTTTTAAACTGCAATTTAGGCTGCGACGCATCACCTCAACTCTAATATTGTTTGCAACATATAAAACGTGCACCTATTTTCTTCTTTAGCTCTGAAATGTTTTTCAGGTGGCAGGGGAGAGGGCAAAAAACCTGTAAGAACAGCTGGCATAGATAGGTAGGAGACTCATTGGAGATCTAGCAGGGTAACATGCCATATAACAAAGAACATGTCATCTCGTGCTGGTTCCAAGACATGACAGTGAATTTAGTGTCCAGTGCTCTCCAGTACTTCATGCAGCAATCCAATAATGTAACTTTGGAATGCGGTAGAACAGAATATTTGCTCATTAATGTGTAGTCAACAAGTCTACATGGATATTTTCCATCCATTTTTCTGGTAGTCACATAGGTAGCATACATTTTTACGTTCGCCATACACTCACTTCACATTAAATAAATAAAATGACAGATTATTTTTAATTAGGAAACATTATCCTGCAGAGTTCTTAGTGTTCATTACAAATTACTCGGGTACAGTATCAAGCCATTCTAATAAAGGGACTGTGGAACAAAACGATTACCCCCGCTTTGTAGCTATGATACATCCATGTATATTATTTACATCATTTGTAAGAGTAAGTAAATAACAGAAAATGCAACTATCAATTTGCAACCGTTTACCCGCCCATGATTACTTTCATTGTTCTGAAGTTGATTATAATAAAATGGCTGGTATTTTGCAAGTTACAATTTGTTTTTTTTGTTTGTTTTTTTCATTATCTTCAAATCCAGATAAAGACAACATTGTAAAGGATATGATTATATGCCCTGTGGATGCTTGAGATGAGAACTAGGTGTAAATGCTATTGCAATGGCAATTTGCATTTACTTGTTCCACAAATATAGCACTTTTGTTTCTAATTAAAGCCTTTGTAACCACTGTTTAAGTACAGGGAATGTGCAAGGGCCATGAAAGTTTGGTAAAAGTTGTCTGCTTTTTCCTTCAAAAGAATTAGTTACAGTGTTTCTATAGCATAAAAATTGACCAAATAGGTGATACATATTGTAACCTCAAAATGTCTTTGCAAAAGTAAGCATCAGTTATTCAGATGTAACTATTTTTTTTAACACAAAATGAAATGCACTGAACAATATGAATAAGTGAGGAAAGGTAAGATTTACATTGTTACGATAAATAACATGATTTAATATATATTTTTTGTTTTATAGTACAACTTAAAAGTAAAAAAGTGAAGATAATCTATGGTATGGCAGGGTAACGCAAACCTGGGAACAGTATTAGATGGCATGTTTAATAAAAAAAAATTGTGGTAGAGGGAAGGTAGTGGCAAAGTAAGGGTTTAGGAGACGGTACTAGGTATAGAATAGGATTGCAAGGTGACACATGACCTGATTTCAAGAGTCAGTCACTGTTAAAAAAAAACTTTAGAACCACTGATCTGAAGTATATCTCACTACTTAGATTAGTTCTTTGGTAATAGATAGATAGTAGATTACATAGATATCATCATATATTATATAAAGTCATATCAACACTGATTATTTTATTGCTAAATAACTGAAATAAGTATTCCTTATAATGGCAGAAACCTAGGTTTTTGAGGAACCATTTTTATTTTCTCTAATAGTAAGGGGTTCAAGACCTGACATACCATGAGGGCGGTTTGTAACTGTTCCCATAAATGTAATGTGGAATTTTTCTACCATAATAATAACTTGTTGTCCTACCTTATAATAATATTCCTGTAGTGCATATTCTGTCACTTCCTACTTTCTTTTTTTCCTATCACACCTGCCCTGGGATTCATTTGGTCATTGTCGTTATATCACTGTTAATTGACTCAGATTTTATGGTTACTACATTGTGTTTATTATATTATTACTATGAATTTTAACCTTTTAAAATAAGTTTAAAAAGTAATTATTAATACTGAAAAAAGTCTTATTCTACCTATAGACATAGCTGGATATGATAAATCATTAAAATGTGAGGTACTCTATACAGCATGTCAGTCAGGTGTATTAGCTCCTTTAAATAAATACATATTAATACCTCCTGCAGTTTTACTAACCCAAATAAAAATTAAATTGTACTTTATACTGCTTTGTTCCTGTCAAACTGATTGAATACACCACATCACACATTCAATCCACAGATTATATTTACCTTTTTGAGAAGCTTATTCACTTGCTGAGCTTCAATCAATCAAATTACAATTACACATTCATGGCAGGTATATAGATGGATTGATTCTATGTAGATCAATGAGTAAATTACTGTTGTTTTAATGTAACATTCTTTCTTTTATAGTATTTATATAAAATGTGATATCATTTTATGGTTTAAGACAAATTGGGTAGTAATTAATATGTAGATATTGAGATTATAATATTATTTGTTTTGAAGTAGTGAAGTTTGTGTAATGTTATGCACTCTTAAGATAATTGTATTTTTTTTTTTAATTGATGTGTCCTTACTGGAGAATAAAAACCTTATCATTGAAGAGTTTTAGGCTTATTTGTATGCATTTCTTATTATCTAATAAATATTCTTCTAAGTAAATATTACCAAAACCATAGAGTAACACCCTCTTCATGTGTAGATAACATTCTTTGAGATTAACTACTGAAGGGTCATATTTAACTTTTTAGAAATACAGTGGCTTGCAAAAGCAGTGAAAGCCTTAAAAAGTCAAAAGATGTGTCTGTAAAACAAATGAGTTATATAAATATTTTAGTGGGTTTTTTTTCTAATTGAAAACCAGTTTGTATATATTATATTTAATATTTAAAATGTTATATATTGATAACATCATTCAACAGCCTTTCTCAAAGATTTCTTATTTGATAAGTCATTGTAAGTTATACCAACCTTTCATGCCTTTAATTACTGCTTTATGAGTATATTATTGTCTAAATGTTTGTTAAATATGTATGAGTAACAAAAGTGGTAACAATAAGCAATCCATGTTCCCTTTACTGCATAAGGCTTTGTAAAGCTATACGGGCCTGAGTGGATTTCCATAACAAGGTGTTCCTAATTGGACAGCCCTTTGAAATATTACCTTTTAGTTGGTTTGGTAAGTAGCTTATAAACTTGTAATTACAACAACAACATAAAACAGATCTAGATTGCAGAATAGGAAGCTGTACTTCCAGCAGATGGCAGGTCCTCTTATGCAATTAAGTAAAAGGCTTTGAAAAGATCTCTGATAGTTGTCAGCCTTTTTCTTGTCATGGATTTTTCTGGTCTTGTGATAGGTAACACGGGCTTCTGGCCAAATAGCAAATGTGGCACATGTTCCCCTTTGTGAGAGCTATACAGTACACCGTGATAGCTGGTGCCTTTGAGGATATGAAAGTACCACTTATGTCTGCAAATTACCACTGTGTCATATTTACCTGTGTCTTGGACAGCTTGCGGTCATCTGTCAAGTTCAGCCCCCACTTTTATCTCTTGCACACCTGCACAAGGCTTCACCACAGGAGGAGAGCAAAGTTGTTGTTTTGAAGACAAACTTTCTCTTTCAGCTATACAATGAAAATCTGCCATGGTATCATTAGCATTAACCGGTCCTACTAGTAATTATGGGCACAAGCAAGCTACATGTGTGGTACTTTATTGAGATTTTTAGTCATGGCTGCTTTGATGTTTATGCTTGATTTAAGCTTCTTGTATTATATTTCAGCATTGAACTGGAGTAAAGTGTTTTCATTTGCTGACTTTTGATGGAAAAGGTTTTGTAGTTTGATAAATGTAACACACAGTGCAAGTAAACTTACCTAAATCCATTTTATCTGAATACATCAAATAGGAGATGCACAGGAGGTGCCTACAGAGTGTAAAAAAGTAAGAATTTAAAATATCCTTAGTAGATGCAGTAAGGAATTTAATGAAACCTCTATCATTTACAAAAAAATGTATCTGAAAGCTAGCCATTTCATCATCTACCTTAGATACTTGTTGGGCGTAATTACTCAGGGCCGCCATCAGGAGGAGACTTCCGGGATCTTTGTCCAGAGCCCGTTGATACTCCCCACAGCTCTCCAGCAGCAGCTATAGCAGGAGAGCAGTACCAGGCTGCACATCAGCAGGGGGATGCACAGGGAAGGAGTTTTCGTGCACATTAGCCCACTATGAATAACTGCAGGTCTGCAGCACTCCACTAATATGTGAAGTCACATTTGACATCACCTGGGGGGGATCAGAGCAGCCCATATCCCGTGACTTAAAATGTCTGGTGGTGGCCTTGGAAATACTCCAGCTGCTCCTGTCGAAATGTTTTATTTCTTAACAAACAGCCAGCCAGTTCCTAGAGATATAGACATCTAGACAGACTCATACATCCTTTTGTACAGAATGACTGGCGTAATGTTTAGGGGCTGGATCCAGACTTCTGATTGGATGCAATCAAATCCCCAACCAAAAGATTTGTATAGATGCAGAAGCATCTGACTGCGCTATCCAGACATTCGTGTGTTCACATTGTAAAAACTCCCACTCACAGACTTCCAACAGCCAAAGTGCTACCATGTTTTCTGACTTATATGCAGGGAAATCTCCAAAGTACAGATGTTTGGATAAGTACACATTTAAAGTGAATACTTATTCAATAAGCTGACTAAGAGGAAGCACCTACTTGCAAATGCATCCCAAACTGCCTGCCTGAAGTGTCATTCCTCGTAAGTCTGGATAGGTCACAATGCATTTTAAATAGCTCACACACATTGGCACAGTGTGGAAAAGCAGCCCTAGGGTTTAGAAAAATGGAGATGTTGCCCATAGCAACCAATCAGATTCTAGATCTCATTTAACTATTACATACTAGAGAATGTCATCTTGAATCTTATTGGTTGCTATGGGCAACATCTCCACTTTTCCAAACCTGCCGCTTCGTGAATCTGGCCCCTAATTTTAATTGTGTTCTTCAGCATAGGTATATCTTGATATCTTAAAATACATGTTTGATCTCTTTATTTCTAATGTTTTAGTTCTTGAACAATTTTATATTTTTTTTTCTATTTCTAGCTTATTATGAGTAAAAGAAGAAACATAAGTAATCTGAAAGTTAACTGTACTGCACCACAGGATTCCTTTTGGCTATGTTAATCACATAGGATTTAAATCAAATGACAAGAATAAAAATCCATTTTCGACAAGTTGTTGGCTTTCTAGAAAAGTGATGACAGTGATGCATTACATCTAAGTGACATATTGACATTATCAATTATATGTTATTAAACAGCTCAGCTAACTGAATGATTTACCTTGTGTTTAACTGCCTTTTTCAATTAAAGGCAGGGGGACTGGAGCAAAATAGCTCAAGCCATATATTTTCCCTTGTTAACACTGGCACTGATGACATGCAAGTGACGAGAGCGTTAGCCCTTAGCTCCGGGCTTTAATGGACAAGTTCTTAAAGGCCTAGAAAGTGATTGATGAGATGGAGCAGGATTGGAATACGGGCTGACTGGCTTTTTGTTTCCTGCTATAGATTTCCATCCTTGACAAGTAGCCGCACATTTGGGAGACGTTATCACATTATAGTTCAGAGTACTTACACTGCTGCTGTTTGTTTGTATTGATGCCATTGGTAGCACAGATAGAACAAGTGTTTCAGCTTAGGCTCTAGTTTGGCTTCTTAAAAGGCCTCATCTGCTGCCATTATTGGTGTACTGACTGAGACCTAAATTGGTGATTTTACATGACACCTTAAATCCACAGGAAAACATGACCTACATCCCTTCATGTTATACAAGAGAGAAATGCTGCAATGGGTTAAGTGGAAACCAGTCAGGCAGCAACGTCCTCTATCACATCCATGCATTTAAATTAGCACACTTTTTAAGTTCAACCAGCCCATATATCATTTGCATTCTACTGTTGCTTTACTGGAAGCCTGTGCTGAAGTTACAAGATATGATTGAATATGAGATCTTGTTGCTGTCATTCCTCTAGAGGCTTAACACGTGTCAGCAAGTCTGTCATGAATGAAGACAACCAGCGTTCATGGCTGTCTATGTGAATCTCTCTATTAACTAACAATGTGAGGTACATCACAGAGAATTTATACAGCACAATTTATGGGAGAAGGAATCACTGAGATGACTAAAACCACAGCATATAATGGCCATTGCTAAAGTGCGTAGGCTTCAGAAAACATGAACATAAACACATTTTAGGGATGTTTGCAACAAAGTTTAGTATAATACTTGTGGTCTTCTAATATCATTGCTCCTGTTCCCAGGCATCATCTTGTTTATATAACTGTAATAAATGTATTCTGAAATGTACTCTTCAGACAATATGTGTTCTTTTTTTAGGCAGATCTAAAGTACTTCCTGTATATTTTTGTTGATGTCCTCTTAGGGATAATTAAAGCATTTCATTTTTCCTTTATACAATTGAAATATCTTTGTTGTATGACTACTTGTATATCCTTTTGGTAGTATTGCATTATTATAAAATCCCTAGACAGCCATATAGTTATCATTTGTGTTACTATACTGAATTACCAAATAGTCATGGTTTGCTTTTGATTTATGTACTTGTAATGATGATTTACAAGTACATTTGCTCACTTTTAAGAACCTGTATTGCCTGTTACAGTAATATCATTTCTGTACGTACTCTGCATCTCTAACAACTGGTTATTGAAGAGCTTTGGGGTTTTGTTCTATTAAACTGCATTCATGTTAAAGGGAATCTGCGCGTTCACATCCTGAACATAGCGGGTATACGTGTCAGGCCCCTCTTATTTCTGTCTATCCAAGGGCATTTCATCTAAAGTGCCATGTCATTCCTTTTCTTGTCCTCCACCCTCCAGCACAACAGTTTTTGTGTACTTTTCAGAAGTGCTGCTTTTGGGCAGAATGCAAAGGTTTCAAAAGAGCCTCATCTCCATCTGGTTTTATACGATAATCCTTTATCCACCATCTCCAGCCCTCTCATTCCAATGCTTTCTTGCCTGTGGCTACATTTCTATCTCTGCATCAATTAGCACAGTGATTTATACAACAAGCAAGCAGTTTAGAGGTAATGGTACACAATTAACATCTCATTCCGCCATAAAGGGTATGCTAAATACCCTAGTCACTGCTTTCTCTGCCTAGGATTGAAATAAGTGTTTGTCCTTATTCATATGTTATCTGATGTGAAGTGGGCCCGCTTTGTACTGCACTACTCCATTAATCTAATTATAGATAGCTGCAAATGAAGTGCTGTCTGAACAGTGATGGGGCAAAATAGCGCTTTTGTCATTTACTGTGAAGTGAGATTGTACATTGCATGTTATCACTGTAAAGAAAAAACAATCCAGATTACTGTGCTGCCTGTTGCATGTGTTTTCTCTTCATATAATTACAGCAGCAATGCAAACAAAACTGGCTGCTGGATATAAATAGAGCTGTAGAAGCGCTGTCATGTGGGTTGCAGGGGAAAATCCTCTGAGTGCTGTTGAATTAAATGATGCATCCTGATTGACAGCTACCTTGAGACTGTGCTGATGGAGTTGTCAAAGCATTATGTTAACAGGCTAGTCTAGTGAGTAGCAATGTACACTGCCGCGTGACTCACACAGATCCCTAGCAGCTATCTGCTCATTTACCTTGTTCATCTTGCTTGTTGTTATAAAAGCTGTACATCTACAAGCTTTCACATTAAATGTTCTGCGTGGATGTGTTTATTGCTTAGGCTTTTCAACCTGACTGCAAGAGCATGAGGCTGTACCCTGCCCAGGATTTATGCAAGGCTTTGTTGAGTTTGTTTGGCTTTTTTGATGGAGAGCACAACATGACCTTTAGTGCTAAATATATAAAACTATGAAGCATTTTAACTTTAACTGCATTGTGTTTGGCCCTGGTGCACCTTTGGTGCTTTTGTCATTTTGAATTAGTCTTTTTCTGGCTTGTTTTGTTACTAAAGGTTAACATGGTGCAGCAATCTGTTCTCTCTGCATGGCAGCTTTCAAGGGACTGATGTTGCTGCTGATAAAGTAAATGACTAATTTGTGGTGTTTTGTTTCCGTGCTACTATCAAGCCACTGATTGAGGGAGTGTTCTGTCAAATAAGTGCTATGCGTTATCATTTTCCAATTTCCAATAGCGATATGAAGCATTAGATTCCATGGATATGAGTCTTCACTGTGTACACACACACACACACACACACACACACACACACACACACACACACACACACACACAC
>WWET01000821.1:331861-365183 GCA_011038615.1 Limnodynastes dumerilii
ACACACACACACACTATTCAGTGCTGGATGACTGTTTTTTTAGGCAATTTACAGTATATATGCATGGCTGTGTAAGTGTAATTGTGTTCACATTGCAAAGGGTATGTTGGTTTCCTTTTATTATCACTTACCCCAGCTAGTATCTAGAGTTATTACAGCCTATTGGTGTCATAATGGTTGAAAGGTTTGCATTATTTTGGTCTCTTTCTACCAAATAGTTGCATGACATCTCATCTGTCTAGTAGGAGGGCGACTCTAGTCTCAGTTTGCTGTTAAGGTCTATATGGAATCTGAATGGCTTTAGTTTTTTTGGCTTGAGACAAAAAAAGAAAAACAAAAACGTCATATTACAATAAATGTCAAGAAGATATCATTTTCATTTAAAAACTATTGTATGAAGTCTCTATGCAAAACAGAAGAGAAAACAAGTGGCAATAATTGCTGTGGTGCCAGGATGAAATCAAACCTCATATTATGACCAGAAAATGCAGATGAAACATTCCTATGTGCTGCATTAATCACTATGGACCCTATCTAGAAGGTGTCACACCACTTCTAAAGTACACTTATTATAACTGTTCATGTATTACAGCTAAATATAGAACACCTGATTGCATTACATTACATGTGGCAGAAACTCATAATCTAAGGTTTATAATGAACACTTCATTTCTTTAGCTTAAATTCTTATATCTTTTCGAGGATTAAGACCAAAACAATATTTATTAGGAACAGACAATAGGTGTTTGCTACCATGAGGGTAAGAGACCGTGTATATGAAATGCTTAAATAAACATATTCCATTGTCATGCTGTACATAAAGAATCTTGGATGCTGTATGTACACAGTTGAAGTCATTTTTATAACTCTCTGTAATTGGGAAAATGTGATGCGTGTATTTCTTATTTGGTGTTCACTGATGATGAACCTGCTCAACTCACTGGTTCATATGTGTGTTGAAAATGACTACTGAAAATAGTAAGTGTCTTGCTGGCGATATGTAGGTTTGATATGTCAAGAGAAAGAAACCAGAGCTACAAATCATTGCTATATAACTACAGGTAATTGTCAGGCACAATTGATTTCAAAAGAGCTCTATTTTCAAGTAGTGTTTTATTTTCCAATAACATCTAATGGATATTGATGTTAACATGTTTTCAGTACTCTTAAGCTGTGGCCTTTGCGGACATAATCACTGATTATGTAGTCACTATCCTTAGTAGTGATCTTTAACAGCTGAATATGAAGAAAAATCACTCATGAAACACTCTGCAGTTTCTTCCCTGGAAATAAACCAGTAAACACAAATTTCCCATACTCATAATTTCCCATACTGTTGATGCATCAGTGATTCTAAAAAAAATTAAAATAATAAAAATAACAAATAAAGTTTGTTTACTTTTGGGTTTTTATTTACTTAGAACTGCATAACATAATTTTTCCTTTTAAATTTAACTTTTATTTTTGGGACTTGATGTTACTGTAAAGGCATATGAAACTAATAAAACATAGATATTGTCTTTTGATATATTTCAGTTATTAACCTTTTATCCCCTGCTCTGCAATTTACTGTGTATAATATCAGGAAATTGTGTTTGTTAGAAACTTAACTGATTGGAGGGATTATTTCATTTTCCAAATGCAGTGTTTAAATGAATGTTCAACAAAACCTTTCTATAATCGTGAGGGTGTAAGATAACATAATGTAATTCTGTGTTTACAACCTTCTTGGAAAGCAAATATATGAACTTGTGGTTTGATTCAGAGGTGACTGAGCAAAATGATTAAAAAAAATATATTATGTTTTATTATTTTCAGACTATAAGTAGAATTCAGGCTACATAGGCAGATCCTGAAACTGTAATTTTGTGTAATTATGCCCCCCCCCCTTATAGGTTTAATGAAGGACTTTTAAGAACAGTTTATCTTTGATAAATAGCTCCTCTGTGCAGAATGTTTATTAGATTGACAGGAAAATGTGTTCTGCTTGCTTTTTTTCTTTACCACTTATGAGTCAGGCAAAATTTAATTGGAGCAAAAAGCTTTTATTTGCACTGTAATTTCACTTAAGGATCATATCCTTCAGAAACTGGCAGACACTTGTATTTCTTGATTGCAAAACATACATTCAAGAGGGGGGGTTAATGCAGAAGATGTTTTTATTATTCAGACTGTCAGATTAATGAAAGTAATACATTATCAAATCTGAACAGCTTTACCAGAGATTACCAATATTTGCCTTTAAATAGGTCTGAAAAGTCACAGGGAGGGGTTGCTAAAAAAAAATAAAAATTGCAAGCTTTATTGAGGCAAAAAAAAATGTAAATCATATGACATGCCTTGGAAGAATGCACAGTATTTCATACACATTAAAGCTGTATTAGACACTATTATGTTGTAGTGCTTGTACAAATGTGCAGTTGACTGATGTGTGAATGACATAAGAGGGTGTTGACACTTGGTTGAAGGTTAATTAATGTGGAGAGTAAATTGTACACATTAACATACAAACAAGTTTTAATTAATTTATTTTATATGTAGATATAATTAATACAAAAAATATATGCATAAATAAGGGTGCCAACAGACAAGATTGTATTATAGTAAAGAACTTGACAAATTTTCAAATACCTAAACAACCTAGAACAAGAACCTGTGTGTGCTTGTGTTTGTACATAAACTACTTGGAGTTTTGCTTTAAAATTCTTCGCCACAATCTTTTGCAAGCCAATGTACCTACACAAAGAGACCTACTGCCATCTACTGGCGGCTTTTTGGACTGTGATTTTTAGTTTGCATTTTATTAGTGTCTTTTGTAGGCAGCATGATCATATCACTCGTGAATTGTTTTGAGGAGATTATGAAGATAAAAACTAAGCTGAGAAAAAGAATAACAGCTATTTTTCTAAAATAGTTGTCTTTAGTCTAAAATATGGATGTTTTTAATAACGTATGTTTTTACAAGTGTTGACAAAGTTGTTTTAATTGCTGTTGTTACTGCAGCTATTATTGTCGTTAACATTGTCATCATTATGGCAGATGAGTACAATATATTAAGAGTCTTGCCACCAATTCATTAGGGTGAATAATGGTAAATTAAAATTGCCGCTTACATACATTATTTTCATTAAAATGTATGTTCTTGGTGTATGGTCTGTTAAGTATTGTAAAAACAAACCTTATTGAAGATGCAAAAAAGGTTCTTCACTGTTTATTAAAAAGAAGTCTCTTTTAATATTTTGTCCTCCAGAAAATGTATTTAATGACTCGTTTTCACCATGCTATGTGCTGAGTAGCACACTCCTACAAATCTGTTTGCTGATAGCTGTAAATATAATTATAGAACAGCTGTAAATACATTACCCTTGTTAATCCTATAATATGTGTATTGGCAGGATGTGTGACCGATCATCTTATTGTGGAAATTAAGTCTAATTGGTTAATTTCTTTTGTTAATTTCATAGTATAAACTGCAAGTGCTAACAAAACAGGCAGCAGAGCTGAGCAAATACATGCCAGAGAAGGTGGAAGAGGACACTACTAGCATTCTCAGATCACCCATGCCTGGAACCGTGGTTGCAGTTTCCGTTAAGCCTGGCGACATGGTAAGTGCTCATATAGCAAATGGCATTAATACAGGGCAAGAAAACTACCAATATTACATTATAAGAGTACTGAGCTTGATTCTGTTTTAATCTGCTTTGTGGCATTTCATTCTAAATTTAGCAGTTTAAATATACATATATGATAAAAGAACATCATAAATCATTTTTTTTCTTTGTGCTTTAGTAAACAGGTCATATTAATATGTGCTCCGACTGGCATTTAAAAAAAAATAAATCTTATTGTAGGTGTAGTAATAGAATAGATTGGAAATAATTTTGCCTCACAGTGTTGCTGTGCTTTATCAACTCAGATCCAAGTTTTCCCTGAATTCTTTATTATTTGTAATATAAATGTTGTCCATTAATTCTCATCTAGTTTTAATGTCAACAAAATGGTCTTCATACTAATTTGAAGCTTAATTTCAGTCACAATGCATGCTTCATAGTATAATAACATTCTTACCCCAGAATCCTTTATTACCAGTGTGATTTTGTAAGAATTTGGAAGCGTTTAGAATTAACATTTTTACCTTTAGTTGTTCCTACATATACTATAACTACTAAATGCAGAATTAAGTATGAAAAAAGAGATATCTCTCATTAGTTTCTGTTCTAATCATAAGTTCACTATTGTTTACTGTTTATCATCAAAACTGCAATTACTTTGTCTAATAAAATACTGCTTGTAAAACTGCTAGTAAATACTCAGGAGAAACAGTGTTATATAACTCCTCTATACTATTGCAGGAACCTGCCTATGCATTTTACATGCAATGTACATTTCATTACTTCATATTTTGAGTGCTAACAATTATGCTATGTTTTATAATTTAATCAGCAATCCTATTATGTAATATTGAAACAAAATACATTTAGAGGCCAAGGCTGTATTTTCCAGTGAAGGGAAAAAGGATATGTTTAAAAAAATATTATAACAGTTCAAATATATCAAAGGTTTCAACAAGGTACAGGCGGGAAGCAAGAGGTCACCTTCTGAAACTAGAGGGTTGGAGGCTCTTGGGAAATGGGAGGAAGTACTTCAAGGGAAGGGTGATGAATTCATGCGATTTACAGTGAAAGAATTCAAATATGTTCAGAACAAACACAAAGCTGCCCCAAAAAGGAAAGGATATTGAATACTCAAAATTTTTACAGCATCTGTACTTTTGTATTCACTCAGTTTTGTGTTCTAGATAATAAATAAAATAACAGCTCATGTACACTAAACTTTATTCAGTTCAAGGAAATTCAGTTAAAAATAATAAGTCTTTATAAAAAGCATTGTAGAGGATTAATGAAAAGCTATGAAAAATGTATAAAAATTTGAACTCTTGTCTGTGTGTATTTTTTGGTTTATATAATGTTTAATTACAAAGCATGATTTGTTCTAACAATATTATATTTTTGATTTTGCACTGTGTATATTCAAAGTTAATTTCAGCTACTTATTTATATTGTGTACTTAAATTGTGCAGTTTAACATTTTGGTTAAAAATATAACTATGAATTCCTATACATGATATTTGTCACTTCCAGAAGGACAAAGGACTTCATTCATAACCCCTGTGTAGATTATTATATAAGACTGTCAAATACTTGAGTTAACCAAATATGACAAAGTGTCTTTGCTAAGCAGGTCATAAAATGGGCAGATATACATTATACTAAACCAGCTAACTGGTGGAGAGCCAGCACCTACACATATTATGCATTGTTAAACTGTCAAAAGTTTTTTCCCCTTTCAGAGTATAAATGGGAGTGACGGGGAATTCTGAATTCTCTCAGTGGTGCATTTCTAAGACAAGATATCCAAGATACTCAATTTGAACCATACTCATGGCGTAATCATGTAACATCAGCAATAACCAGTGCCCTGTCCCATTTTTGCAACACTTGAGTTACTTCTTGTGAATCACAAAATAAGAGCAAGATGCTTATAGCATTATTTAAAAATATATACATTTTTTTGTTTATTGAAAAAAACATGAAGATGTTTTCCATAGCAATCAATGAAATTCTAGCTATCACTTTTTTTAGAATGTCTGCTATAATCTGATTAGTTGCTATGGGCAATATCTCCATTTCTCCTTTTGATAAGTTTAGTAAATCTAGCCCTAGGATTCCGTTACACTGATGACCCTTGACTGTACGCCACCAACATGTAAATTGAACATAATTTTAATGACCTTGCACTTCAACCTTGTCATTTATGTGTTTTAATTATAAATTCCGTATAGACATTTTGTCATTCTTTCTCCCTTACAATACCTATTTTTGGTCCCTTTTCCTTTAACTATAACCTAGGAAACCTAGCAAACTAATGAAAAACTCCTTTTCCTGCACGGGTCTGGTATGAAAGGTTGACCGGTCAGAACGTCGACAGGTCGAAACGTGGACAGTTTAGAATTATGGACCTGATTCACACTTAAGAATTCTTATGATTTTAGGTGCTTATATTTAAGAACGGATGCGCTGCGCATGCGTAGTAACTTTTATACGCTATTTGCGTTGGTCTTAAGTTCGCAAATTCCATGCTTATATACTACGAACTTAAAATCTCTAGGGTCGTAATAATATACGCAAAAATGGGCGTTCCATGCATAATGAACTCAGCAGATAAGAAGATTTGGGTGGAGAGACATTTAAAGGACCAAATGGAGGCGCGGTTATGCAGTTAAGTTCCTAAGTAGACGCCCTACGCATTCAAATGCAAACCTACAGTTAAGGGAGCCCTATGGCATTCGTAAGTCACATAAGAACCTGAAAACCGGGGGCGTGCCGAGGGAGTTTCATTGCTATTAGTTGCGTATATTTAGGAACCTATCGCGTTCTTAAGTGTGAATCAGGTCCTATGTTAGCATTTGTTTGTAACATCTGTAAGCATAATTTAATGCAGACAGCTTGTAAATAATTCAGAAATCTAAAAATATATATGTTACACAGTGGTTAAAGTGGACATTTAGAAGTGGTTGTGTGAAAACCTAAAAATAATAGACGTGAATAGAGATTTATAGGTTTTCTATTAAATCTGAGAAGTGATGTATGGCATACCCCGGATACTCCTTCACTTCCAGCTCTGATGTAATATATATGTAATCCTAACATAATATTTAACTGTCAACATAACAACCGGCAAGGCCCTGCACATGCACGTCTCTCTCTACTTTCTGAACCTAGATGATGATGTTTTTTTTTTAATTATTATTATTATTATATTTTTTATTTAATAAAAAAGTTTTTAAAATAAATATATTGGACAAATTTTAACAGTAATTACATATTTTTACCCATTTGTGTAAAATGATAATAATGCTATTGTACAAAGTATAATTTTACAGTGTTTCAAATAGATTTGCAAAATGGATGTTTAAAGCTAGACATACGTAGAATATTGTACCATGTTTAATTACAACAAAATGAAATGTACGTCCTTCATGTATGTGTCCTGTGATGGGTTAGAAATCACACTTTGTGATAGCTGTGTATTCTGTCTACAGACCATGCTAATGTCATGGATGAGTGCAGAGAAGCAGAGCGTTTGTGAATTCTTATCATTCTTATATGCAAGGCGTGTTCTTCAGATTTGAAGGGTGTGTTTGTTTTGTTCTGAAGTAGTTTAGTTTGAACATTTTACAGTTATGCTTTTAATGTTTATCTAATTCTTTTTTACTTCTGCTGTCGTTAGAAAGAATATCGATCTTTTCTTTTCACTTTTGTAATTAAATGAAACACCACAATTTTATTCTGTGTTTTCTTCTTTTGCCATTTTTGACTTTGTGGAGAAATAGAGCATATAATAACATGGCAGCTGGGTTATACCATGCAGAATCAGAATAAGTGGCCTCATTCTAAAATCCATTTTTATATAATGTATAATGTTTCTGGATAGTATTAACAATATTACTTTATGGTAAAGAGATCTCTACCAGTTCCTGATGCTGCCCTCAGTACTACATCACAAACTATATCTGTGCTATCGGACACCATATTTAATGGTTTTTCAGTGGTAAATGACCCTAAAGAATATGGTGTCATTGTACGCCTGCTAACGGTTTGTCCACAATTCACACAGCGCCAGTACAGATTTTCAATTGTTATTACTATTTTTTTAATCTGACATTGTTTAGGCAATTTTGTCATGAGTGATTAGGACCATGTTACATTCTGTTTGAAGAGACAGTGCGGAATAAGGGATCATACACTTTTTAAGAAACCACATTTGTTTTTATTCCACAAATATTTCTTATAGTAACATTTGGAAGGGACAAATGTCTAAATATCACAGACCAATTCATATCCACCTGAGTAGAAATTTGGCAAGGAAGAATTGTGTCTCTCCAGTTCTAGTGATTACGCCTGTATTATAAATCTGCAGTGCTTTCCCAACTGCAGAAGCCCAATAGGAGGTTGTTGCTTTGGGCCCTCAATGCTTCTCTTATCAGAATCAGTTTCCAGCTATTGTTTTATGTATGTACTTATCTGGATCGCTCAGCAGTATACATATGTCAGTGTGGAGGCTTCACTGGCAAATATCAACTCTGAAGTAAATTATAAAAGGATAATGTAAAGATAAATAAAACTGGATCCTTTACTTGTACTGGTGTTCCATCTCTCTCCTCCACTCCGTGTGCCCAGCTGCTGAATATACAATTTCTTAATGACCCCAGAGAGCAGTATTCTCATAGTTCCCCCTAAAATAGCTTTAACTTTTTCTGGATAATGATTTATATTGTATATTATTTGTCACTTTAATTTACTTTGGAATTTTTGCGAGTGATCTATATTTTTTGCTATATAAAGTAATATATAAAATATATAGTGCAGCTGCCAAGTAAATGCAAGCATGGTCTGTGCTGCTTTTTCACTCTGTAAAGTAAACTTGTGCTTTCTTTTCCAAGTTTTCATCTTATAAATCTTTATTTTAGTCATTGGCACCAAGTAATGTAAAGTGACAGATGGTTTCTAATCCTGTTATCAGCCATCTCAATCGAATGTCATGACAAATCTTGTTCTCCCACCTTTGAGCTAGGGAATTGTGCACAACAACATATTTAGATGGGACACAAACGATTCACTGGACATTGACATCCAATTATTTAGGGATTTGTGTGATTTACTACATAATAGACTTTCTCCTTTCTATTTTGCTTTAACTTTAAAAAAAAAAAAAAAAAAAAGATGAACAACACCTTCTTCCCTTTTGTTCCCCAGAATGTTTTCACTTTTACCGTATGATGTGTCATGTGAGCAAGTTGTGATTGTAGTTGCAATATAAACATGAAGCAGTTTCATCTCTGGTCAGTTGTGATTGCTTGTTTCTAGGCAACAGTCTGTAATTCATAAAAGCCTGAGCAGGTGGATGTAGATAGGAGGCATCACAAGATCTATCCTCATTTATAGCTCTGGCACAAAAAAAACCCATCCTATTAGGATGGAAAGAATTTAAAATAAATATAAATTAGGTACTAGAAATATAGAACATGGAATACAGAAAATAAGTACAATACATCTTTACTGCACATGGTACTCACAGTGGAGTGAATTATGCTTAAATATGTGCGTCTTTGACACTGAACTAAAAATGCCATATGTAGTGGCTTGTCTTTAATACCTTGATCCAGACAGGCAGTTACTCAAGTAACAATACTGGTAGAAAAACACTCAAGATTTTTATTTCTCAAGTTTAATATCTGCCTTTCTATCTATTAGTGTGTGTGTGTGTGTGTGTGTGTGTGTGTGTGTGTGTGTGTGTGTGTGTGTGTGTGTGTTCGTGTTCCCGTTCCCTTCCAGTTTGGTAGCTGCATATATGTTTCATTAAAAGAAAAGCCAAATTATATTAAAGCAACAAAATATATTTCTGCTAATGAAAGTATAAAACAAAAGATATACTGCAGTATCACACCTGTGTTTCATCGTTGGCCCCCCCAAATATGTAAATTAAAATGTACCACTTTTGAGAGAAAATCAGCAGGGATGATATTGATCTGCCTTTTTAAGGGGGACCAGAGAGCAGCACAAGGTGATACTATGGAAAGCCCCTGATGCCCTCTGTTTTTCTGCCAAATTAGACAGGAGGCTGAGGGCAAAAAAAATACAAAAGATTGGTTCCAGTCCACATAACGATTTCCACTTCTACCCCTCAGAATGTATTTTTTACCTACTTGTATCTTAATGCCCTGCTTCAAACTCTTGCATTGCAACTGTTCCTGTTGAAATAGGCAAGGAACAGTTTTCCTTAATTACTAAAATGAGTCGGAAGTGCTTCGTGCGCTACTTCCATATAGCAGGTGCTGCACATTAATTGGCCTGTGAAGGCCTGACCCAAGGTCCCTTGCAGCAGGCCCAGTTCAAAGAGGAGTCTAAATAGCTTATTTATTACATGCTATAACCTAGCGTAAATAATGTCTGTTTGCAAGCATTTTATTTCTTGGTCTGCAATTTCTAATGTCATGTGGGTTTGGAAACCTGTGTTTCTTTGGTAATGGATCATCAGCAGGTAAGCTCCAAATACCATCCATCAGGAGCTAATTTTTTATCCAGATACACTAATGACTGATGAACCTGTCTTTAGTATGAATGTTTAGCATAGTAGAGAGCCATATGCCATTGGCACGGTTTCCTATGCATTTATTGCTGTTTCTACAAAATGAATTTAGTGATGAAAAATACTTATTTTTGTTTTATCTATATCATATTCTTTAAAACAAAAAAAAAGTATGGACATTGACTTGTGAACAAATGATAACATCATCATTAAAATGTTTATGTAGTAAATAGTCTGCATAACCACGACCAGAGGAGCACTGTGCTTTATTGCTTTCTGTCTGCTCCAGACCTTAACACATTGGTAGTCCCTCCCCAGTGTGGGAAGACCACAGCTGTTACTGTAAATCTCATCCAGCAACTGTATCACCCCATTTTGTGACTCTGAAGGATGAAATTGAGAAATGGAGCACTGTGCAGTCATCCTTTACGTCTGCAATTTTAGCCTTTGCATTTCATTTTCATGCTTTTATTCCAAAGCAAATAGCTCTGGGCGAGCAACAGAGTTTTTGATAAGTGTCCACCATTTGCTGCCATGCTTTTTATATTGTGTGCTGAATGTTTTCCCTGCCACCTTGCCGGCTGATATTCTTATAGTCTTTGGACTGGAAAACAAGGTGTTGAAACGCAGCTGCTTCAATGGGAAGTTCCTCAGGTGAATGTGTGTGTTTGTTACCGCACATATCACTGCTGGATGTGCATATGAAGACCTTTTTCTAGAATTAGGGTTAGGTGCTGTAATAAAAAGAATTTTACATCATTAGCAAAAAAAAAAGTCAATGATGAGCTTGAAGACAAGTCTCTAGGGCAAAACGTCTGAAAATGAAAGGGACTTGATAGATTTCCATATCATTTCTTACTCCCCTAATTACATTTGGAAGGCTTGCCAATAAATGGAAAATTGGCAGCAAATATCCATTGTAGTGATTTTGCTGACCAGTCAAGCAGCTGGCTTTACTGGATTTTATTTCCCACCACCCATAATTAATCATCAGCTGGAAATGTCTGAAACGTTAGATTGTGGCAATGCTGTGTCACATCCAACCTTACAATACAAGACTCAGTTGAGTATATGTACTGACGGCTCCTTCAAGCTCACTCATTTAGGTACAAGGCAGACTACATTTTAATGAGTGTTACTTTGCTAATCGGATGTGAATGTGACCTACGACCCTCCGTGTCAAAGGAGAGGACGCAGCAAGCTGGATGAAAGATACAAGGCGGAGATTTGCAAACTTTATACCAATTAGACAAGAAGCAGAGAAATACATCAGGGCAGATTGGGTTTATCAGGGAGACTTGTAGGGCTTGTGACCATTATGTAGGGTAGCAGTGAAAGTAGCCTGTCACATTAATGTGGGCTGTGTTCTGTGAGCTCTCATTTTTGATACAATGTGATTCATACAAGTTTCTCTCTAAATATAACGTATTCATTATTCATAAGTCTGCTCTTGTTGTTTGCTGGTGGAATCCGCTTTTAACGTATTTTTTAATTTTTTTATAATAAACTGTTCAATAATTTTTTTACAAAACTTTTTTCTACAGTTTATATTATTTAATCAGCAATTTTCAAGAATACTGACACATGAAAATGTCAGACAATATTTTTGTGGCTTGATTGGAAGCTGGAAAAATAGTGCTTAAATTATAATGTGTTATTAACTTTTTTTTTAACTATAGTATAATCTGCTTATGATGATAATAACATTTCTTATTTTTATGCTCGTAATAAAATAAAATACAATTTCCCTATATTTGTAACAGGATGTATAGAATTATTTTCAGTATTCATTCTTTCATATGACCCCTGCTCATGTTATAGACTTGGATTCTTTTAGTATATTATAAATTCTATATTACTGGATACTATATTATACATGCGATATTACTGGATACTATATTATACATGCGATATTACTGGATACTATATTATACATGCAATATTACTGGATACTATATTATACATGCAATATTACTGGATGCTATATTATACATGCAATATTACTGGATACTATATTATACATGCAATATTACTGGATGAATCTTAAATAGTTACAATTGTATTATGATAGGTATCAGAAGGACAAGAGATCTGTGTGATTGAAGCTATGAAGATGCAGAACAGCATGACCGCAGCTAAAACTGCAAAGGTACTGTTTATTTCCCTTTGTGTCAGTATGGGCAGACTGTAGTCATGTCTCTTCCATTGCCAGAGCTAGCGACAAACATCCAAAAGGGCGTGTGAAAAAATCTGACTGACTATTACTTACACATTCATATACATCTATTAAGTAGAGTGAAGAAGCAATGCATTGCAGCAGCTTAATATTATGGATTTATTTTTTGTAATGGTAAACAAATGTATAAATTAGCCATTATTGTTTACAAAAATGTTACTGTGACCTAATGCGTTACAAATGTTCTTGTGCTATGCTGGCTAAAAATGTGGGTATAATACAGTAAGTGGTACAAGGATCAAGGGCAACATTTCTCTATACTGCTGCTAATTTTAATTCCATATAATTCATTTGTATTGTATAATACATTTACTCTGTACAGTATTTATAATATCAATATACTTTTTTCCTACATTAAATAACTACCAATGTAAAAATGCTGCCTTAGTAGTGTGTATTTAGTGTGACGGTTCGATAGCTAGGTCATTTTCAACTTTTGAAATTATATGTGAATTTGCTTTGAATGGCTAAACCCTCCTCTGCTTAAGATAAACCAGAAATACCCAAATGTGAACCAACTCAACTACTGTGGTAATTGCGATAAAGTTGTCAATAGATGCTAACGGTGGCCACTAACTAAACTACAATTTATATGATGATGTTAGCTATTTCTCGGTACCAAGTTATTATAAAATTCTAAGAAAAGGGTAAAATACCTATAGTAGACACTGGCCATTTACCTGACAGAGAATGAGGCAGACAACAAGGTGAAGGTAAGTAAATAAGGCTTTACTTTTCTGCAAGAATATAGTCATCGCTTTTTCTTTTCTTTTTCTCAGTTTTCTTTCTTTCTTAAATAAAATGTAATTGATTCATGGATAAAGGTTTACATAGAATTCAAAGGTTCACAGAGAATTACAATAAAATAATAAAATACAATTGAAAGATTGCATTAACTAATGACACTTTTGTGCATCACCATGAGATATTACATTAAATGACAATAAACTGTTATAATCAATATTAAGTAATTCTAAATTTGCAACACAATCCCTAATCCTCCAACTCCATCAGATTATGTCACAATATATCACCAAATTAGCAGCTTCCCTCTCCCAATGTTACATTACCCATCTAAAATACTGGACATAGCAAACACTTAATCCTATTCCATGAGGAAAAGAAACCAATTCCCACTTAATTTACTAATCCCTTTTCCAATAGCAAATTCCCAAAACTACCACTACCCCTTAACCATTTGAAATATGTTTCTTTTACCTATGCTCCGGTTAATTAGAGATAAAACAGTCCATGTATTGACTACTACTATTTCTGAATTTTTCTTATTCGCTTTCCCAAATGACCTCTCCTACTCCCCTGGTCCCTTCAACCCTGAGTAATTACACTACAAACTAAATAGCCTTTATCGCTACTAGCATATCGCTCTCTGTGTCGCAGTCCCAGGCCCACAGTCTACAGCAGTCACCCTTAACTAAAACCCTTGCCAAGCGCTAAGGCCAATATCCCCTGTGCGCAGCGACTCCAGCTACCTCAAACACTTTGGCACTTTAATAACCTAAATACAGCTATGTATTAGACATACACATCCCTCGACAACAGTCCGTTTTCAGATTTCAGCACTTTGGAGAGAACTGTTCTTAGGCATTTAACACTTTATTGCAGCGGCTTGTTATCGGTACTTAGTCCATCAAATGTGGCAGCTGATGATCTAGGCTTATGCTTCAATAGTAATTGCGATATTATCACTCAATGCTTTATATACGGTTCTGCTAGTATCATAAGCACAAGATTATAGTCTATTACCATAGCGGTGGCTTGTATTACGCTCTTCACTGTGGCAACCTCTTCATCACAGTATTCGTCACTTTAATGTTTTTAATACAAAAACTCATTATCTGTACACTTTACTCTTTCAGCAGTCTTTAAACAGCATTCAGCACTTTAGGAGGAACTTTCATGGGCATTTATCACTTTACTGTAGTGGCTGAACAACTACATGAGGCTCTCTAACACAGCTGCTTTCTGTCTATTCACACAAAACAGCCTATAACTGTACTTGACACAGTAATGCAACTTTGTTTCTCTCTGGTTACCTCAACTCAGCTCTTTAATAGTACATGACAGCATAGACCCAGATTGATTATCGGAACTTTCACACCTGATTTCTATGTGGATCAGCTTAGCTCCTTTACATCTGCTGATTAATGCCTGCTCACTTCGACCCGACTGCTCTCTGCCTCAGCTTTCCCTTGACAGCTCTCTGACTGTTTTCAGCATCGGCTCTCTCTCAACAGCTCTCTGACGGCTATCTCCTTCAGCCCTCTCTCTGCCAAAATTCTTTTCGCATAACAGCTCCTCTGGCCACTATAATCTATATATATCCGACCGTCTAACTATAATATATCCGACCATCTCCTACGCCACCCACTGACAGACTCCGACGACGACTAACTGCCCCAACCGCTTTTTTTTATGCTTACCCTCGCGCCAAAGAACCTTCCAGGCTATCTCGCGCTATGGCCCGGGTGTCTCCACGCTCCTTGGCTCGGGTCTCTCTCCCAGCTGCAGAGAGTACCCTAGCCTGCATACTGGGGTATCACATTAGATTTACAGTTTGTACAAGTATTTGATGTTAAATAAAATGTTAGGTAAAAAAAAAAATATGGCCGATTTAACAATACATTTTTTCATTTTATTTTTTTACTAATATTTTACCTGTATTTCCTTCAGCTTGTACCATTGTAATTACCCTCCAACTAGGTTGTACTTATTGTGGGTGTGAACCATATCAGATGAGTCTCCTGCAACCTTGTAATATGTCCCCAGCAGTTACATTATTTTGTAGCATTGGATAATTGTTCCATTTCATCGTTACATTATTTATCTTGAGAACAGTATGTTTCAAGTTGAAAGTAGTTTGTTTCTATATCCTTGTTTTTATCTAATTATTTTGTAACTTACTTTAACAGGTGACATCTGTGCACTGCAAGGCTGGCGAAACTGTGGGTGAAGGGGATCTTCTGGTTCAACTTGAATAATCATCATTCACTACATGACTCCATTGGACTCTTTATAAATAATTTCTCATAAAATATCCCTGATCCATGTTTTGAAATTACATTCCTACGAAACAGATTTTATACAATTATATTTATTACAAATATAAGTAGGATGAATAAAATCAGTGTTAAAAATATAGTTTTGTCTGTTTTGGTTCATTAATGTACTATTTGCTTCTGTATACCTTGCATTATCTTGTGCTAGATCATCTTTGTCTTGTGTAATATTTACAATGACATGCCACTGGTGCTCTAGAAGTTTTACTCCTGTCTGCTGTTGGTAAACATTTACTGCCAATAAACAAAACAGGTTGTTATATGTTATTAATCTTTTACATCGGGGCGAAGCTACAATTGGTGCAGCGGTATTGGAGTCCCTGCTGATACAAGAGCCCACAGCTGTCATCGCCGCACTGCCGAAGCTCCCCACTGGGTTACCTGGGATATCATCAGGTCAAAGCATATTTTATGCACCCGGGCCACAACTCACTATTTCCGCCACTGTTTTACATACAACAGTATGTTTGCAGACCCATATGAAACCTTATATTGGTTATTACATTTACAGCTGTGTTGTCAATACAATATACATTTTTTCTCTGTGACCTTGCTGGGAGACACTGTGGGCAGGGGGGTATAATAGGTGGTCCTGGAGGTGAGGCATTTTAACAACTTTATTTGTTAACTGGAAGCTTCCCCCCTATTTTTCCTTCCCTATCGGAAGCACACCAATTTCTTTTAAGTGCCCGTCAGGAATGTTCTCTTAGGGCTCTGACCCAGCATTTTAATTTGATGTTAGTTGGGGCCAGATCCATATCTGCACCCAACAGGTCACTTACTTACGCAAGGGGCGTAAGTGGCCTGTTTTCACTGGAGGGTGCATGCGCCCTTCAGATGTTACGCTAGGGTTACAATAGTTTACTAGGGCTTACTCACAAATGGGCTGTGCTTCCCCTCTGCCCACTAAAGAATGTACAGTGTGGGAGGGGGCTCCCACAATTGTGCGGATCAGCAGTCGTACGGACCGCTGATCCGCACGATTGCATTAAGGTTGCCTTAAGCACGTACGAGAGAGGGGAGGGACAGGAGGCATGCACTCCCCTCTCTCTTGGACAGACAGACCCCTGCACGTTTGGAGAGCGTGCGGGGGTCTGGATCTGGCCCCTGTTTTATTACATTTTGCTCACAAAAAAGCGTTTCTTATGGATGCTTCCCAAGGAGTGCATAGCCTGCAGCCTCCACTCTAGGTCCCTGAGCTGGGGTGAGTAGTGTATAGGCTTTCCTCACCCCCAACACTCTGCAGTAGGAGTCCATTAGTGGCTCTCCGCTCCTGCAGTGCAGTTGCAGCTGCAGAAGAGTTGATGCTTATGTGCTGTGGCTAGAAAAAAACAGCTGTGACAGCGCTTTCTCCAGGAGAGCCAGTTAGGACAAAATAAAGAAATACTCATTTCGTATTCCTCTCTTGATGGTGGTGAGTAACAAGGGGATGTTCTTATTCTCCTCCCTTTCTTAAATGTTAGACTTATGTATAAATAAGTATGTAGGAGTGAGCTCACCTATTTTCCTATTAATTGTATAGTTCTTATATAGGTGCCAGTGACCAATCTATCTATAATCTCCGCTCTGGTGTAAAAAATTTATTTGCTGCACTTTCTTTGGTAATGGGATTTCCTGTACTCTCTCTGGTAATGTGTATAATGTAAAATTTACCAACATAATGTAGAAAATAAAAAAGATAAACTGTATCGGGATACCGGCGCTTGGGGTTATAAACAGAGGGAAGTTATCAAGTGTCAGAAAAATTGTAACTTATAGATGCTCACTGTAACTATGTTACTCAGCTTCCTGATATTCAATGACTTGTATCAAAAAAACAAACCCTTTAGGTGGCCTCTGTATAGTATCCAACAGGGTATATACTCATGTAGGATGTAATATCCCCTTCATTAGCCAGATGCCTTAGAGAAAAATATAGTAATTGTGAATGGCTAAACAATCACAAACAAAAGATATACTTATGATTATCTGGCGATCCTGCAGCTGTACACACTGGAACGATTTCACTCTGGATCGTTCCCAGAAGTCCTATCTGGTAAGTACACACATATAAAACCACAGATCATAACATCGATGATCTGTGATTTTTAAGAGCTGCTAAAAATCAAAATCTAACGATACAGGGTAGAATCTGACGATTCACTGCATCGTTTCACAGTACAGACTCATGATTTGAGAGGTATCTAACGATTATGCTGTGATTTAAAGGATAATCGTCTTCAGTCTGTACCCTGCTTAAGAGAAAGGGATTTTATGGTGAGTAACAAAATTCCTCCTCTTTTCCATTCCTTTTTTCCTGGATAATTAGTTCATATATGTGAATTTATAGGTTATAACTAGATGTGTTTTGCTATCAACTGTTATAGATGTGTTGACTTGTTTATATGCACTAAAAAGAAAGATACATGGGTTATTTTATAGCAGTGAAATATATAGGCACATTATTTCATATTACCCTTTTATCCTTTGTACTTTCATTAAATATAGTTAATTTAATAACTGACAAAGGATTCATTTATATAGTAGAAGGTCTTGGCTAATAAAATGTGGACTACAATATGACATGATGTACTGTAGTATGAAATATGCATTTATTTGTTTCTATTTCTCAATATGGTTCACTTGAATAACCCCTTAGACATTAAATTGGCTAAATGTATTCAAATTTCTTAAAAATTTATTTGCAATACCTATGACCTAGGAAACAAATATAGCATTTATGCCAACAGAATTTTACTATATCACAGATATTTTATGCATAATAATGTGTTTTACAATTCCATAATAAATTATAATAATGTGAATCAGTATCAGAATTAGATATAAACATTACTATTGTATTGACATATCCACATTCACTATCTGTCCTAATGATTAATATAATGCTGGCCATGTGCCCCGTAGGAATCGTAACAGTCAAGGTAAGGTAGACTAAGCCACTCTGGCTGGTAGCTGGTAGTGCTGTAGACAAAACATTCTATGATATCACCAGCTGCTCTCTTCTCAGGTGAATCATCGCTGTCATTCCACTTCAATATTTCAATCCTCTTAACAGTGCGTTGGTACATGTCTGGACAGCTTTCAAATTCATCAAGGAATTGTAGCATCTGGTCATCAACTAAATATATCTCCCCAGCAATATGGTGGCCAATGCCTGGGACATTCAAGAGAAATGGAATGTTTTCTTTTTCTGCGATGACCAGTGGAAACTTGTCTACTGTTTGGCCTGTGCCTTTCAACTGAGCTTTTCCAAGCTTAGGATCATTCATTATGTGGTAGTTTGGCTGTCCCTTCTTCAAGGTTCCATATACAAAGATGATTTGCATTTTATCTCCTATCAAGAAAAATAAATAACATTTTATGATTTTATTTCTGGAGTGAGAAATATTTATTTTATAACAATTTTATTATATAATAGAATATTATTGATCAGTGATAAAGGATATCTGATTTGAAATTTGTGCTTAAACTTCACTAAAAATTAAAACATATTTACATGTTCTGTAGTTCATGTTGTGGTTCTAATACATACTACCATAAGAGTTAAAGTGTAAAATATTGCTTAAACATCATTTTAGGCTCATATGTTATAATAAAATGCTGGCACATAATGGTCATTATATTCCTGCAATCATTTAACATATTTAGTCAAAATAATAACAGAAATATAAATATTCTGAGCCGGGTTGTCCTAGACATACCTACCTCTATATAATATACCTGTATGCCATGTCATGGCGGTGGAAATAATAATTAAAGATCCAGATTGGTGCTTCTAATGGGAATTTTTTTTCTATGTTTAATTGTTTCATTATTTTAAACTAACAGTATTTTTAAGAGAAACGTCTAGTGTTTATTATTAAATTTATTGTCCTAAATCATTTCTGTGCCATGTAGAATTTATGTTTGCAGTGTAGACCTCCTTATAACACTGCAATATTACAATATATACATTTTAAATATAGTTTGTATTGTCAGAGATTTGTCTTTATTTATTTGAACTGTTTTATGTCTTCATTGTAGTATCTACCACCTCTACACTGATGACACCCAAATTTACCTCTCAACCCCTGTATTTTGTCTAAGATTTCTGAGTGCCTTGCATTCCTATCCACATGGAAGCAAAGAAACCAGACAGCTTTAAAATATAAAGAATATCCAAAGCAGATCAACGAAGGTTGATCCAAAGAAAGCTGTTTTATGGTGCACTTAGTGTTGATTTATAAAGGTTTAAATCTCAACACACTGGTATAAAAGTACTTGTACCAACGCTTCACCTTTTCCAAGGTCAGTATCTCTCCCTTACTTAAAAAAAAAAAACAGGTCCCATGTAGTTACGTGCTATCGGAAGAATCGTTCAAAGGCACACAAACCCCCCCCCCCCACCCCTAACCCTAAGTCTCCACCCTGCAGCCTTAA
This sequence comes from Limnodynastes dumerilii, assembly GCA_011038615.1. NCBI lineage: Eukaryota > Metazoa > Chordata > Amphibia > Anura > Limnodynastidae > Limnodynastes > Limnodynastes dumerilii. The sequence goes on from WWET01000821.1 coordinate 351,743, forward strand.
CCCTAAGTCTTCCCCCCGCAGTCTAACTCTAAATCCCCCACCTGTAGCTTAACCCTAAGTCTCCCCCCCACCGCGCAGCCTAACCCTAAGACCCCGGAGAGGGTTACTCATCTCCAGTAGTCCGGCGACGGCACTTCCGAAAATGAATGGGTGAGTATGTGAATCACATACTCACCCATTCATGAAAAAAAAATTCTCAAACGCAACTTTCGATTGTCCCCACTGTTGTAATGAAGTAGATCGCAACGGGGACTCGCAACGATATGTAGCTGATGTTCTCATTTTAGCTAATGTATTGTAGAAGTCCTTCCCAAATTAAGTTCATCTGTATCTATATTAAACACACTTTTTACCAATGGCCGTCTGCCTGGAAACCAGAGTATATTATTATTCAGTGCCAATTTTATGTATATTTACATTTGTTTAAATTTGTTTATTTAAGTATGATCTAAAAGTTTGTATATTAGTAAACCGTTATATTCACCATGCTAAACAAAATACTGCTGTAAAGTGATAATTGTTTTTCTTCTTTTTACTTCATATTTCATAACTGCAATTTCTGGAGATCGTACAGCTGAAATGTAACAGTAATGTGTTCTGTTATTTTGATAACAAAGAACATTCTGTGCCTCCTCTGCCATTAAAGGAATCATTACCTTACCTTAGAGCTATGTTTTTAGTAACTAACACTGGTCCTTTAGGAATAACCTGCCTCAGAAGGCAATGACTGCAAAGGGGTCAGAGGTGAGTGCTAAAACATGCAATTAATTCTCATAAAAGGATTAAGGCACTCAGGTTCACTCTGAATCAGTAAAATGAATTGTGAATTAAATTGTTCAATCCAAGAGTTTATATGTCAAAACTAATAAATGTAAAACTGAGGAAGCGTTCGTTCAAAAAAAAACAGTGCAAGAAAGTATAATAGAGGGCTTACATCTCAGTTCGTACTGGTGAATGTTAATGCATCCAATTAACCTATGGAAAGCCCAATATCAACTGCAGCACGTTTACTGTGGTGAAGTTATTGGGGCTGACCCAGAGTTTGAGAGTAAGGGTAACACAGTTGCAAGTGTAGACCTTAACAAAAGCACGCTGAAATGCAGGGAAGGCAAATTTAAACAGAATTAGCAGTTGAGAGGTAACGTTTCTTAACTCAGGTCTAATTTACAGATTAAACATAAAGCTATGCAGTATTTAAGTTCTATAGGCTGGATTCAGACATGATAAAGTCAGACTTGTACGTCACATATAGAAATAGCCTTAAATTATGTATTACACATTTTCAGTACATAGAAACCTCTGATGCAGCGTTCTGTACGGCATTCATTGGCTGCACGCATGATGGGTGGGCATTGGTATTTAGTACAGTAAGGGTTTGGCTAAGCCCTTACATACAATTCAGTATTCTGCATGGAAGGGTTTCTGTGCGGAATACTTAAGGCAGGGTCCTGGACATGAGTATCTTGTTCTCCTGCATGTGAGATATTGGATACCAAAATCCGTACGTTAGCCTCCGTTGCGTACAAATTTAACCCTTAACTCTGGATCCGGCCCTATGTGCTAAAGGAAAGTATTTTCCCTGCAGGTAAAATAATTCAAATTCATTTGCACGCCTCACATTGAAACATGATTTTCAATAAGCCCCAGTCTGTGTAACACCTTGAGTGACCCAAGAAATCAATACCTGTTGCCTTTCCATGTGCCAGAAAACCAGAAGAGCAGAGTCTCTTTAGCTTATTTTGCTCACTTTCTAACAAGACCATTGAGGAGGTTTTGGTGGTGTGCACAGGTACGATCACTAGCTGTTTTCTAGCATGCTGAATGAAATACCTTTACATGCTATAGGCATTTTAAAAAGGAAATTGGGAATACACAGGTAAGAACCATTACCATTGCTTAGATACATTGTAGAAACCAGCATTGTTTTTCACTGATCCTGGTATATTTCACAACCTCTATTGCCATAAATACATTACATATATTGTATATACTAACAGCATCTCAATGCTTGTTTATTTGTATTTTCTACTGTCAACTGTCTTGCCAAATTTCCTGCTACCTCTCTACCACAGTATGCCAGGGTTTCAATTATACCTTGTGCAGTGCTCTGTCTGTAGAACCCATTGTAACTATTTTATTAGCTGGACAATTCTTTAATTCTAATTCTAATTTAAAAAATGACTTTTAACCAATTGCAGCAGAGTGTTGTTGCTTTGGCAATATTATTATAGTGATTTGTGAAACAATAAATTGGTGACAAACCTACCAATTCTTATGGCTCCCTGCTTCACTGACCCCACTCTATGTGGCTTTCTTCTTTAGATGGTCTCGCAAGCAGCATCCTCTACCCATTTACTTTCTCTTCCGCTCCCAATATCACCTCCTCTTTGCCTGTTCCTAAGCAGTAATTCTAAACCAGCTTTTTGTGTCTATCTACCAGGACACAGGATATGCTTTCACTGTTATCTAAATTTATTTAATGATATGATTCTGATGTAGATCTATTAGCAAATGTTTTCCTGTGTGTGTGTGTGTGTACACACACACACACACACACACACACACACTCTTTGTAGGGCTCAGGCAACATCCTCATCTGCTAGACTATGTTCCCAGTAGAGAGAATGTGATACAAGATATACAAAAATAGAGAACAGATGGCCCCTGATTGATGTTCAACTGGATCCATCACATTTACTTGATGTTTGGTGAATGCTATAATAATAGCAACATACACAAGAGTGCCAACCGTTTTTTTTTAACAATATGGACTCTGCCTACATATAATTTGAGAAGTCTGCAAAAGACAAATGTTGAATACAATACAACCTCATTATGACTCCAGTGCTGGGTTGCTGTAGACAGTTGTGAGCAGGTTTAGCTGTCATTATCAGAAAAGACACCAATATAGCATGAAGTAAAGTGACTTGTGTTGTTCAACTAATGAGGCAGCAGTCCAAGAATTATCTTCCATTAGATCATCCACTACCCAGAAGTCTCTAAATATGTTTATAAAAGCACCTTCATATTATTCAGTACTGTACAATGAAAACATTAAGCTCCACTGTGATACCACAATAGTATTTCTCCATCCAAATCATGTGGGCTGGATCTAGATTTCCATAAAGAAGATGATTGCAAGTATCCCAATAATACAACTGCATTTTGTAACAGGGCAGCACATTTGCTGTGCTCTCAGTACAGATCTGAATCCAGACTTACGTACTGATTGTGTCTCTGTGGCATTGCCAGGGCCTTGATGCGGTGCCAGTGCTAGTGGGAGGGGGAATGTATTTAAATGTTACATGAATCCCTATCCAGACTTTTAATACGTCCCCAATTTAGAAAAAGTTCATGTTGGGTTCAGGGATCAGAAAGCACCTTGCCCACATGGAAGGCTGGATGCAACATTGGATCCTCAATGCTGTTGTGCTTGGCTCTCTAAGCACAGTGGGAACGGATGTAGGCTCCACTCCTGAATGATGCTTTCAGACTTCTTCTGACTTGCGAAATGGCCTTGATTTTATAAAAGAGCATTTTCACACTGAATTATAGAACATGTTATTATTTCACTATTGCTTTTCACACAAGACCACTTACTTTAAACAGAAAATCTTCTATTATACACATGCTATCACACCTACTGTTTACTTATAGGGGTTTAAATGCATTGAAAGTAAACAAGGAGGAGCTTTAGAACTATTTTGATGGTGTTCAGACTATGTTTAGACTAAACATATATATATATATGGTGCTAGGTACGTTGAGGAGGGGGCGCTTAGAACAGTACCCGATATAGTAGGGGTCAAAGGGCAATATAATATGTGCAGTGTATGGACTCACAAGACAGAAACACAGAACATAGAGGGAAAAACGAAAAGAGGGAAAGTCATTGTGCAGTATATCAAACCCTCAGTGGATTTAAAATAAAATAAAGAATGGTTCCGCGTACCAATTAAACACTTTGCACAATTCTATGCACAAGCAAAAGACAGGCAATATTTTTAGATCAGTCAGACGTATGCAGTCAATCAATAATACCGGACCATAAAGTAATGTTAAAACACACTTTACTTCATCAAATAGATATAAAATCTGCGTACCAGAATAAAAAGATAAATGAGCATTTTGTAAAATAGCTAGAATAGCTAATACCAGCGTCTCTTATCAGCGTCTTATCTGTGTGTTAGAGTGAACGGGTCCGTCTCCAGGGGTTGCTCGCTCCCAGCGGCGTCGGGTCCACGGTACCACAGTGTGCTGAGTATAGCTGGATATACGGTGAGCAGTTCGATTCGGCAGCTGGTCCAGGTATCGGTATAAAGACCTACGCGTTTCGTCCTAGGGGTGTTGATGCACCCTTACAGACTTCCTCAGGGACAAGTAGTGGATGCAGGCATCTCCTTGGCGCCTTTTAAAGATGAGTCTGACTGACAGTTCTTTTTCGTCAGGTGACCGCACGGCAAACTCCTGACACTGTAACAAACTGTGTACATTTTGGACAAACATGTAACAAGAAGGATTCTACTCATTTAAATGGAAGTATTCGTTTAGAGAGGATCAGGCTGCGGGAAAGGGAGCGTTAGGGTAATGGAAGGGGAGGGTTAGGGTTAGAATTAGGGGAAGGGTTGGGGTACTTTACAGCCTTACCTTTTGGAGCACCGCGTTCGGTGCTCCGTGGATTGATTGCTATGCCTTATCGAAGGCCATTCTTTCCGGGGACCCACACCCCTTGCAATTAACCAGCAATGAACCATGACTTTCTGTCTTTAAAAGTCAGAGAATTCATTACATACATTTGCAAATATATGATAAGCCACCAGCCACTTACAAGGCTTCTCTCTTTTGGTGGTCCTAAACTATCAGAGTCCCAACTTTGGGTCATATATCATGTATTTTTAAATTGAGAGATCACCCCCGACAGAGGTCCCAAGGGCAAGATTTTCTAAGCTGCAGGTTTGGAAAAGTAGAGATGTTGCCCATAGCAACTAATCAGATTTTAGCTTACATTCTCTAGTATGTAAAAAGAAAGTGAGAGCTAGAATCAAATTGGTTGCTATAGGCAACATCTCCACTTTTCCAAACCTGCAGCTTAGTAAATCTTGCCCCAAGTCTCCAAAACAACCACTCTGAGACAGCACCCCCTGTCAGCTGCTATCCCAGGCATGCTGTAAAACAAACACACAAAATGGAGGTTGCTACTATCGATCATGTGCTGCAAGGTATGGGGAATATACACAGATACAAAAGACCCTCTGACAGTTTTAGAGTTAGGATCACCAAAACAGAGAAGCCTTGTAAATGGCTGATGGCTTATCATATATTTGCAAATGTATGTAACAAATTCTCTGACTTTTATTTTAAAGATGGAAAGTTATGGTTGCTGGATAATTGCAAGAGTGCTGGGGTGTTTTTTTTCTGTGTGAACTCCCCATACCTTGCAGCACCTGCTCTATATTAACTTATAAATTGATTTGAGCAACCTCCATTTTGTGTGTGTGTATATAAAATATATTACACAATGTAGTGCTATTCAGCCTCTGTTCCTCCACCTCCTGATACCCCAACATGTTACAAAAATAAGTCCCTGCAATCCCCACACCACTCTAAATGTTATAGCAAGAACACAAAAGTTTCCGCATTATCATTCAACACCTATTTATATTACGCATTAATATTACCTTATGCTGCCCTCACATACTATAACAATACCACCCCTAAATATTACAAAAACACCTTACACCCACTTGCTTAATAAAACAATAATAAACAACACTGCAACAAAAACAGCTACCACCAAAACCTGTTACAAGCTGAACACATTTCAACCCACTCATTACAGCAATACTACTGAAAGCTCACTTCACACAAACACACACATCTAGCAATATCCCTACAAATATCTACACAAAGAAATTGTGGGTGTGAAATGGCACATGGGGCCTCATCCAGACTCGACATCATTTTACGTACACAAGCGTACCCTACTAAGTTTAATGTGCTCCCCTCACACGCACGTAACTTAGCTAATTACGTGTTCAGAACCCTACCTTAACTTTTCCTTGCAAATCTCTGGTCATACCTAATGCCTTGTCATGCGTAAGTGTCTATCCCAGTCCGTACTGTACAATTTAAATGCCTCCCTCCTCCCACAATGCGTATAATCGGCTTGCGTAGGGATGTCAAGCCCTATCGTGAGGAGTTATGTACAATCAGAATTACGATGGGTAACATATGCCGTGCACATGCACAGTGCATTCCCACAGCAAGATTTACACATGCCACATGCATTATTTATTTCTTTATTAAGTCTGGATCAGGCCCATGGTTTATAAAAATGGGTGGATCTTATTCTGCGGAAAGTATTCCAACATGTAGCATGCTTTTTTTATACCATAAAGTTCAAAATACCAGTATAATAGTATGAACCGTCACACATCATGGAATGTTGCACAATAAATATGAAAGCCTTTTATTTGTGTGTCACATAGTATTTGTGGGGCATCCACATATACCACAGATGAGTTGGTGAGCTGATACAGTGGGGATTGATAAAGCAATATACATTCTTCAATCACAGCTGTCCTAGGTAGTAGAAGATTAAAGAGGAGGGATGCTAGGTACAAACACTGAACTTTGAAGAATGCATTAAAGCAGAAATCCCTTATGGATGTCTACATTTTTTTTATTCCTTTGTGGTTTCATGTTAGGAGAGGAAGGAAGTAGGGGGTGCTCGTGCATATTGCCTTTGTGCCATGTGACTGTGGCCCCATTGTTCTGCGTCTGCAGAAGTTACACCCTTGAACAGGTTTTCTTCCTGTAATGAGGCATGTGGGCATGTTGAATTCATTATCCACACTGTACTTGTACCTCCTTTATATTTGCACTAGCTTATGTTACATATCTACTATATTGTTATATGTTGGTAGGAGTAGATCTGAAAGCCAGAGAGCAAAATGATATAACGAAGGGTGTGTAAAAGATAGATCCATGTTAAAGTCACGTACATACACTTGTGTGGGATCTGGATGTGTGTATGTGTGTGTTTGTGCGCATGTGTAAATTAAGTGTGCATCCAGCAAGGCCAGTGTCTAGTCCAGTGTTTTGTGTTTATTTACTGTAGCTTGGCATTGGATGTTATTGTTTGGATTCTGGTGTTTTTCTGTGTGTGTGTGGTGTTTTTTCTGTAATGCACTTACTAAGGTTTCTGATTTAGAGTTCGCTAATTAGAGTTAATAAAAAATTGTTTCAAATGTTGATAAAACCAGGCAGTCAGTCCATTCCAGCACTTCTAAGGCTAGTCCCAGTAACCGACCAATCCCATCACAGCTCAATAAACCCTTAATTACACAAAAACACTGACAAAAGTATTCTTGGTTTTTATGACTATATCCTGTTGTAAATGTGTTTTTCCATATCTAGTTATCTAGATAAAATATGTCCTTGATATGTCGTGCACACAGCTGCTAGATAAGTCGTATGAACACAAGCACAATATAACTGCCAGCACTATTTCACCACATTCCCCAAAATTTGCATTACATTATATTGGAACAGGTACCTTACATTTGCAGCTGTCAAGAACAGGCTAAGGTTGCCAATATCATATTTATTTGACCTTTCTAATACTTTAAAACAGCATTTAAATTGAACACGGTCTATTTTTCTAAAGGTTTTTTGCTTAATTGTAAAACCCATGTTTCTCAGCAACAGTGTAAGTCTTTGACAACATCTAAGTGAAATATTGTGTTACCAGCCAAGAGATCTGACCTATGTCCTCATTACATTACATCATATCATTGTGTTTCCAGCCTAGAGATCTGACCAGTGTCCTCCTCACATGTGTGTTACCAGCCAAGAGATCTGACCTATGTCCTCCTTACATTACGTCATATCATTGTGTTACCAGCCAAGAGATCTGACCTATGTCCTCCTTACATTACATCATATCATTGTGTTACCAGACAAGAGATCTGACCAGTGTCCACCTCATCTCATATCATTGTGTTTCCAGCCTAGAGATCTGACCAGTGTCCTCCTCATATGTGTGTTACCAGCCAAGAGATCTGACCAGTGTCCTCCTCACATCATATCATTGTGTTACCAGCCAAGAGATCTGACCATTGTCCTCCTCACATCGGGCCTGATCCAGAGCTACGATATTACACTGAGCGCTGTAGCGCTCAGCGTAACATTGCTGCTCTGGCCCGACACTCCCCCTTGTAGGAGCGTATTAACTCTCCCTTACGCCGGCTGAAGGCTACCCTAACTTCAGCCGGCGTAAGGGAGAGTTGATACGCTGGGACGGCGGCGTTAGTACGTTAACGCCGCCCTCCCAGCCTCATTACCCTCCCGCCCCCCTACACTAACTTCAGCGTAGGGACACTGGGGGACGTCCCCTCCAGCGTCCCTACAGCGCTATTATGGATGCCCGATCTACGATGCGCATTACGCATTACGCTTACGGCCGCCGTACTAGCGACGGCGACCGTAGCTCTGGATCAAGCCCATCATATCATTGTGTGTTACCAGCCAAGTGATCTGACCAGTGTCCTCCTCACATTACATCATTGTGTTTCCAGCCAAGACATCTGACCTGTGTCCTCCTCATATCACATCATATCATTGTGTTTCCAGCCAAGAGATCTGACCCGAGTGCTTCTCACATCATATCATTGTGTTACCAACCAAAAGAGGGGCCAGATCCAGAGCTACGCTTCTACTATGTTGCGTACTTACGCTAGCGTACCCTCGATACACTCCCCTCGGCACACCCCTCTCATGTACGTATTTTGTCCGCCTTACGCTTTTCAAACCCTACCTTAACTTTACGCTGCGTAACCACTAGCGGACGGATGTCACACACGTAACTACGCCGCTAAGCACGCCCATACTGTACGATTTAAATGCTTCACCCCGCCTTCAAAGCGTAAATACGGGTGGTGTATGGCTGGCACGCTCCTTCGTAAGTTGATACGCTACTGATACGTGTTTGCCCCTTACGCTATGACTTACGTTGCGTAACAACAGACGTGCGTATGCGCCGCAAGTACTAATGTTTGTATTTATGCTAGCGTCAAATCACTTGCGGACGTTGTTCTGGATCTACCCCTATGTGAGTACTTTCCCTGCATGCAAAAGAAATAAAATTCATTCGCACCCCTTACTTTGGAAAATGGTTTATCTGAGCTGCACACTTGCTCCTGTTTTGCCCTTATTCCCAATCTCTGGATCAGCCCCTATAATATGGTCTTCTTGTTAAGATAATATATAAAAAGGAAGAGAGTTGCTGGGAATAGGTGATGCACTGACAAAATGGTGTTTTTTCCATGGGGAGGGGTGTCTGTAGTATTGCAGAATGAATGAAATGTGTGTGAATGGAAATTGCAGCAGAGGTAACCTGTTTAGTGGAGAATAAAGATTGTTGTTTTCTAGTCTGTGACATAGGACCTGATTCACAGTTTAGAATCTGTGTGGTTTTAGGTGCGTATTTTTAAGACGGTATATACGGCGCATGCGTAGTAAGTTTAATACGCTATCTACGTTGGACTTAGGCCGTAATTCAACATTACGCACCTAAAGTCACTAGGTTCATTGTAACTTATACTGGAAGGGGCGTTCCGCGAATGATTAACCCGGCAGATAAGAATATTGGGTGGAGGGAGTAAGTAGACGCCCTACACACACAAATGCGAACCTACAGTTAAGGGATCCCTATGGCATTCGTAAGTCTCTTAAGAACTTGAAAACAAGGGGTGTGCTGAGGGAGTTGCCTTGCTACTAGTTGCATATTTTTAAGAACCTAACGCGTTCTTAAGTGTGAATCAGGCCCATGGTTACAGCATTTAACAATTCATGGTCTTCCTCCAGACTCCCAACAGCTGGCTATTTTCTGTGCAGTTGGATTGTAACATTTTTTTATTTTGCGCATACAACCTGATCAGAAAGCAATCCGCTCGAACCAGGTTTTTAGTCCAAACTTCCATTTGGGGGGCGTTATAAGAGGGGTTTAGTGTTACAAATCATGGGCACAAGTCAGACCCAATAGCAAGGAGACAGGGCCAGAGTCTGGAATGGCAGGGCAGAAGGCAGAGCTGAGTGGGATCGGGGCAGGGGTGAGATGCAGGTCCATGCGTGAGAGAAAAAGCTGTCACAGGCTGGCAATATAAAACAGCGCTCAGCACTCATAACTGGATTGCTGAGCACTGTCGTGAGGGGTAGTTATGTCCCTGATTACAATGTACAGTATGGACAAGATTTGTGTGACTGGCTTTCAATTTGTTGCTATTTAAAACATGAACAGATCTGTCATTTCTGTCAGAAGTCCTTATGAGCAGTAGTAGTGGTTACTGAAGCCCTTGCGCAGATACGCAGATACAGTGTCCTATGTTTAAAAAGTGGTGAAAGGATGGATAGGTCAATTTTTATTTTAATGTTGCCATATAAATAAGTATAATGGTGACACATTATGCTGACTTTACTTTGTTTTATTGTTTTGTGTAAATGTCTTGGACAAGCTAAAGTCTTATATACCAGTGCTCTTAGATTACAGCAAAGGAGTGGAAGAATTCCAGTGATCTTACACCTATCCTAAATGCGGCAAACAAGCTTCTCAACATTTTATTCGTTACTCAATATGGAAAAATATTCCTTATACAGATTTTGTCCCAATGTTCACATACTGCTCTCACTGCCATATGGTTACACTTGCTCACTCTAGCACCAGGCCATGAAACAGTACAGTAAAAATGTATACATATGAATGAAGCCTCTCTCTTCTTTCTAACATTTGGATTTTCTCTTGAGAGAAAAATGTTTTGTTTTTGGCTCAGTGACCACATGCATCAGAGTTTCATATTCATTCCTTAGAAGTTTCTTACAAGGAAGCAGGTGAAAAAACAAAAACAATGAACTTTAAACTTGAGTCCCAGCCTGTTTGAATGAAGTTATTTCTAGGGCCACTGTTCCCTTCATCCTAACATTTAACCATATAGTGCCTGCACAGATTTTCTGCTTTGAAATGCAATGTACAAACAGGCACCCCCAAGAGGGAAGGGTTAATAGGAGGCAACGTGCAAAAACACACATGGAATTGCATCCTGTTGGTTCTTTAAAGCTTTCATTTTGCCATGTACTATTTTTTATGTTACAGACAAGAGTTTCCTGCTTTAAATGACCCTTATGAAACCTTACTGGGTCTCTCAAAAGTTAATGGCAAGCCACCTTTCCTACTCGCAGCCAAGGAATGAGGTCTTGCTTTGAAATCGAAGGGTTATAGTCCCTTCTCAGCAGTGGCTCACTCAGAAACGATGAACTCCAGTCTGTAAAAACAAACAAGAGCATCACAGAGTAAATTGCTCGTAGGCTTCTAGAAAAAAATGTACTCTTTTGATGGTATTTTTAACACATAAATGAAAAGAGATTTCTAAAAAAAAAAAGTGTAATCCCTTTCAAATGTCTCTTCTTAAAACCATGAAATAGAAGTTGTTGAACAAATGCATAGTGCACCACAGGAAATACTTAAAAGGAAATTATCATTAAAAGGACACATTGCTCGTGTTTAATGTAGAGCATATCGCTCATATGGTGCTGGAGACATTGTATATGTGTGCAGTGTATCACCTGGAAATCTAATCCATTTGCCTAAGTGTACTCAATAAAAAAAATGACACTGTATAATATATACTGTAATCTAGAGTTGGTATGTATAAAACTTTAATGCAAAATACACCACTGGTAACGAGATTATCCGTGTGTGATTGTCAGTTATCATGCCACCAGATTGTTAAAGTACGCATGAAAGGCTTCATTGCCTCTCTGATAATTTATTATTATTTCTTATGAACCAACTTCCTACTATATTATCAGCATTTTATGAAGAGGTTAGAAATTATAAACACATTTTAAAACACAACTGTATGATAGCAGACAGATTGGGACTATAGGGGTCCTACTCCCAGTCTTGCAATTTATAATATAATACATGAAGACATTAATCAAATAAGGCTGGATCAAACCGCATGGCCTCCAGGTTAGGAAAGGCATGTCCAGCCCACCATCCCCTTGTTTGTGCCCTTTCCTCCTCCCTCCCCAATTTACAGTATATGACTATTGTTATTATAATAATAATATAATTGCTGTAATCTGCATTCATGGAATACTATTAAGTTGATTTTTCATTGCCATTTTAGGATGCTAATAAACATATTTTTGCGTTAAAATAAGGCTGGATCCAGGCTTTTTCCAAGCAAAAGATTAGGATAAATCCAAAAGCACTGGGCCACAGATTCCATACATAATGAACAGGGGTGCCAAGAGGGGGTGGTGGTGGTACCATTAGGGGGTGCAGACCAGTGGTATCATTGCTTAACTTAAATAAGAGGTGCTGTCCAGGATTGCAGCCCCACATCACAGAGACACAGAAACTGGGAAACCAGCAAAACCAAGGTAAGTCAACGAAAAGATCAAAAAGGAATGGCTTTGGACTAGAGAGAAAGGATTGCTGGAATCATACAACGGAGGGTGGTAAAAAATTGTCTGGAGACATGCAAGGGAGAGAAGAGCTGGCTGTAATATGCAATGTTTATGTATTCTTTAGTTTTTTTTTATTTAGACTCCAACATGTTATGCAGGGCTTTACAATTAAAGAGTTTTATTAAACTATTATTTGAAACATACATAACTTTTGTCCTAAAGGCTGGGAGAAATGTCACACTCCAGTGACTAGGCGCTGTGCAGCTCTGCAAATGGTGTAGGCAGCAATGTAACCAAGGGAAAACTAAAGAAATATTTGGAAACAAAAGATGGCGCTAAGTATATAGTATACTATACTTGGTTACTTGATTGATGTTATTTTTTATTTTAAAAATATGGAGAAGCTGCTGTTTGTGAGGAGTGTGTTTTCTCCTCAATACCCCCTATAAAGGGTGTACAAAACTGAAGAAAAAAGGGAAAACAGCGCTAAAATAAAATAAAATTATTACTTGGTCTTACACCTCTTTGCAAATTTATAATGTTAACTGTTCTGATGGTTGACTTTGAACAATCAGGAATGGAGAACGGCACAAGAGCTATTGGTAGACAAAATATTTTATTCTAAGAGCACCAAATGCTAAAACCATATAATCTATTAATAAGAAGCATAAAATAATGAAAATAAAAAAGTGCTTTTTTGTAGTGATAAATATCACGTTGAACACCAATCCCTGTTTATGTCCAACAATGCTAATAGGTATTTATAATATAGAGCACCTTGCGTAATGTTGGCAAATTTCGCAGAGATATTCAGGTAAGTCACTGTATTGGAGACATATAGTGTGTGGGGTTCTGGGGAGGAAATAAGCGGTTCTTACCCCGATAGACGGGACAGTTCTTTTAGCCGGGTCACAGTCCTCGTTCCGCTTTGTTGGTTACGACTGCTCCGGTTGATCAGGCCGGGCTAGCC
>WWET01000821.1:377984-399571 GCA_011038615.1 Limnodynastes dumerilii
CATACATACACACACACACATACACATATATACACGTACGTACCTACGTACCTACCTACCTACTTACATATATATATTAGCTGTATTTGTTAGGGACTTCTGGATACCACAGCACCAGTATCATTGTTGGTTAACATTTTGTTAACTGATCTTGAAAGAGATGAATATATTTGTGGTTTTCACTGATCCACTGATACCTGTGTACCTGTATTGTCAAGAAGTATGATCATGTTGTTCCAAGCTAAACTGTGCTCTGGCTTCAGAAATGTAGCATTTCTCCAGGCGTTCAGTGCATCCATATGTTGATTTAAATCTGCATACTGAAACCAAATCATAAAAAAAACATCACAACCAACAGCAGTAAGGTTAGCTGAACAACATAAACTATATACCAAAAATGTGAAGAAATCAAGAGTTGTAAAAGATTTAAAAAAAAAACTATTGATAATAATAATGTCCCAATGCAGTCTACATTACAAAACAACAAAGTCCACAGAGCATAAAGAAGATCAACATTTATATGTAGAAAAAAAAATCCTCTAAATGCAGGAAAAATTTTTATATCTGAGACCTGATGATCACAAAGAACACAAACATCTATAGCCTCCAGTTATTAATGTATTTTCTCACCATCAGAAAATAAAATAAAAAAAACAAGAATGAACAAGTGTTTAATAACAGAGATATGCATTAGTGTTACAAATAAACGGAGGGATGAGCAGGACTCCTAATATCTGTTGAATCTATCGAATTAGGTAGTCGCATGAGATGCTAGCAAAGGCCTTGTCTGCACTGAGGTTAATGATGGTGTAGAATATCTTCTTGTTTTGATAGGTGTACAATATAGTGGCCATGAGCTGGCATTTGTTTTGGTCTAAATGTCTGTCTCTTGTAAATCTTTTTTGTGTAAGGTGGAATAGATTGAGTAAAACACACTGTAGCCTGACAGCAACAATCTTAATGAAAATCTTTATATCCTAATTGGATAGGAAAATTGCATTGTGTAACTGAAATTTTTACAGGTCCCTATACTGTTTAGGTGATTGTTTATCTAACATTATTATAATCTGGTCAATTTAAATAGTCAATCAATGGAGAATTAGTCGCTTAGCAATATGTAATATTCAGCTGGAAAATAGTCTGTCCTTATTGTTTTATTGTTAGGTAGGGAGCATATAAGGCCTTTGCTTTTAAGTCTGTGATTGGTGCAGATACTATTTGGCTTTAGTCTTCATATCTTCACAGATATCCCCGTCCTGCCCATACCCTGATTTTTAGCTACCTTATGAGTGCCATAGGGCTACCTTATCTAACCGTGCAGAGTTTCTCCATGGCTAATCTAAATCACCCCCCCTCCCACTTCTACCTAAGCACTCCTGAGACGGCATTACGCCGCTTCTTCTACTTAAACTACTACGTGCCGTCTTTAAAGACCGCACTGAGGCAATCTACGTACCTAACTGGTACCTAGATTGCGTAAATGACCTACTACGCATATCTGCACCTAAGAAGCTTCTGCATATTAAGTGTGAACACGGTCCTTAGTGAGGTTAGGGCTCACTATAAAAAGCATCAGGAAGTAGCTTGGTCTCCATCAGAGTCTGTATTATCATATTGTAATATGGATTAAAAAAAAACACTCAGAGATCCCTATTCAATTTGGGAGGGCACAGCGTTAGACCTTTTTATTATTTAGCAATTAAGGCTATTATATGGCCACTCAACACTGGTTTGGAGGTTTCTCACAATAGGTTAATATAATCTCTAAGTGCCCAATAAGGAATGTTATTTAAAAGGAGTTACAACAAAGAAGAAATGGGGTATTCAAATGAGGGTCACCAGGTGGTCTTTGCAATGATTTGAGTGTATGTGGCAAATTGAACACCCACAAAAACTCTTTAAATAAACTCATAAGGAACGATAGAAACTCAAATTCATACTTCTAGGTACAAGGTTAAATAACGCAGTCAGTCTTCTAGAATTCGTATCATGTAGCTACCCGTGAAGTTGTCTTGTGAGGCAGATCTCTTCAGAAGACCACCAGATAAAAGGAGAAAGGTGTCTTTTCTGCACAATAATGCCTATTAAGGGAATGGGTTTGAACTTTGAGACACACAGCTCTGAAGAAATTGCTCTACTTGCCCACTGCAAATGATCCTGCTCATTTGTATGCTAAATAATAATACTAAAGAAGTTAACGTAGTTAAAAAAATATATATATTGTTCTGTTAATTTCAAACAAACTTCATTTCTATTGCATAGCAGTGTGTACCTATTAATTTAGTAGCATCAAGCAGAAGGAAAATGACTTATTCTGCTGTATTATAGACTGTATATTAATCTTTTACCTCTAGATAAAAAAAACAAGTTTTTTTTAAAGGAATTTTACAACTAAGTAGACAGAGAGCACTGTACTTTGATCTGTGATTAGCGCTGTTCTATATATAAAGTCCTGAGCTAGCATAATTTCTGTACGTGCTGGATGTTAATATGATGAACTGGTAAAGTGGCGTGCTAGACATTGAACTTTAGATGTTCAAAATATGACGTGTTTAACCCTCCTGCATAAAAATTAACAAGCTGCTAGAATGTCTTAATTGGAAGAATTAATCCCTTTCCATCCAAACTTCCCCTACCAATGGTAACACTTTTCTTTATTAGGCGTTTAGAATACTAAGTAGTATAGGCTCTGGATTTCATTAAAAAGTGAAATTTTTCAAATATTAGCCAAGGAGCAGAAATCAAAATAATGAACACAACTCTAAAAGTACCTTTTCAACTATTACTAATGTGCTGGTGTATTTTTCTTCTGTTTAAACGCTTTTATTGATTTTCCTACAATTTTATTTACCATACGCCCCAAATAAAAAAAAAAGCACAAGTATACCCCAGGAATCACCATCCATATATAGCTGGGCTATCCCCACCATAGAACATATGATCATATAGTTAATATTTGCACATAGGAAAGGAACACAAATAACTTACTACTGACAGAAGCAGTCTGTCCTTAAATGATTTAGTAGCAATGAAACTGCAATGCTTCTTCATATATCTAGACAAAATATCACTAGCATATACTAAATATCACTATACTAAATATCAATTAGTACCATAACCGCCTAACAATGCTACCTTATTCATTCATTCATCAAATAAACCTAACGCAATGGATAATTGTACTCTTCTACCTGTGTGGACATGTCAGGATATTAAAACGACAGACTTATGACATTTTGAACAAACTGGTCATATTTAGGTTTATCACAACACTCAGGCACAAATCGTTCATGGGCCATTTAGATCCTTGCAACACACACTTTTGCCAACAAATACAGGCCACCGACATAATGAAGCATATCTCTATTCATCACTTCCCCCACTTGTACGCCAAATAAACACACAGCTGGAGAATCAAAGGGATACATATACCAGTTCGGCATATAAAATCTACAACTGCCCTCAAAAAGACACGGATAGACAGACATTAATATAAAATGTGCCAGAAGCAACACTCCAGCACCCAACTCATAGGGTATTTATAAGAGGAGGAAGGAATGACCCTTGCAAAGAACTGCAGGTAACTATCTTAATAACTATGTGTTATGTAAAGCTGTATTTGCTGGAAGTGTACAAAGAGCATTTACAGGAACTTGGGAAGAGATTATTCCTTATCCTCCAATGGTCCAAGTTTGTCTCATTTAACTCTAAGGGACAATAAATCATCTTTTGGGTGTCCCACAAGTAAGAATGCATAAGATAAGAAAACTGTTTTCATGGCCCCAGTGCATACAATGTAACCTTTATAAGTGATACAGTCAGAGAACATTGGCTGCAAGTAGATATTGTAGGCTGCTATTGCAAGTAATGGTGGTAGTGCCCGCTCCGATGGGCTGCCTTTATAAATAGACATCGGCATACTCACCCATTCATTTTTGCTGGACTCGACGCACCCGCCACTGACAGCTCTTGAGAGGTAAGTAACCTCTTTGGGGACTTTTAGTGTTAGGGGGGGGTTAGGATTTGGCTCTTAGGAAGGGAGGGTTAAGTTTAGGGCCATAGAGGGGTAGGATTAGGTTCAGGCTGCAGGAGGGGAAGTCTTAGCGTTAGTCTACAGAGAAGGGAGTATTAGTTTTAGGCTAGGGAGGGTTAGTTTTTAGATTTACCTATCGAAGCACCGTTCGGGTTTTTGGTTTATTTTTAAACCATACTCTGTGAATGGCTTGAAAAATATTGAGCTAAGCAAACCATAACATAAGGATCAGTTTTATAACGGAGAAGATAACTTCCACTGATTGAATTATCATGCGCATTGGGACTGACCCAGAATTTGAAAGTAAGGGCAAAACAGGTGCAAGTGTAGGCTTGCGCAAAACCATGCTGAACTGCCAGGGAAGGCAAATTTGTGAAAACATCTGTGAAAACAGAATTAAAGTTGAGAGGTGAAGTGCTCGAAAACAACTTTAGTTTATAGATGACACAAAGCTATGCAGAATGTAAGTTCTATGTGCAAAAGCAAAGTATTTTCCTTGCACGCAAACAAATAAAATGTAATCTGCATCCTTCACTTTGAGTTTTTTTCCGATCTACACTTGCAACTGTTTTGTGCTTACTCTCAAACGGCCTCATTCATTAAGCTCAATTTTTGCAAAATCGCGTGATTTGGAGCTAAAAAATCACCAAAGTGGATTCATTAAGCTCCAAATCACACGATTTTAGTGTGATTTGGAATCGCGGGTGTTAAAATCGCAGTCCCGATTTTTTTTCATTATAAACATACAAAGTTTGTAATTCATTAAAGACGATTTCACTGAATCACGGTGAAATCGCCTTTAAATCACAAAAAAGAAAATCGCAGCCAGAGAGGTGTGATTTCATTTTTTGAGCCCATCGCGACCACCAAAAACACATGTCCGTATAACAGACATGTGTTTTTGTGTGTGTAAAAACCTAAGTGCTGCATGGCTGCAAGCTGTAGCCATGCTGTACTGATGGAACTACAACGATCAACAAAGGTGAGTCTTGTAATTCTATCAGCACAACATGGTTACACTTGTAATCATGCAGCGCTGCGTGTACAGTGTAAAAAAAAAACAAAACAAAAAAAAACATACATTAACCCCTACATTGCAAAAATAAAATATGCATGTAAAAAAATATGTTTTCCTAACTAACAATGTCCCCTACATGTGTGCACTTACATTAGGAGAGATGACCACCGAAGGTAAGTGAAGTGTGTGCAATGTATCGTGTGTATAAAATATAAAAAAAATATTTTTACACTCACCATTTGATGTCCGCATCTTGGGAAGCTTTCAAATGTTCTTTTTCAGATGTCTTCTATTCTTTTCTTGCAGCTTGGTTAATCTTCTCCTGTTGACACGCAGTAGATCTTCTTTCCTCCATCACGGCATCTTTTTAGTATGATCCGGTCACTAGGGGGCGCTGTTTTTATACTGCAGGTGACGTTAGAAACAGTAGAGGACTGACGTCACCTGTAGTATAAAAATACTGTACCCTAGCAACCTGATCGTCATAAGAAGATGCCGTGATGGAGGAAAGATCTGCTGCGTGTCAACAGGAGAAGATTAACCAAGCTGCAAGAAAAGACTAGAAGACATCTGAAAAAGAACATTTGAAGGCTTCCCAAGATGCGGACATCAAATGGTGAGTGTAAAAATATTTTTTTTATATTTTATGCACACGATACATTGCACACACTTCACTTACATTAGGAGAGATGACCACAGAAGGTAAGTGCACTCATGTAGTGGACATTGTTAGTTAGGAATACATATTTTTTACATGCATACTTTATTTTAGCAATGTAGGGGTTAATGTATGTCTTGCGGTTTTTGTTTTTTTTTTACACTGTACACGCAGCGCTGCATGATTACCATTGTAACCATGTTGTGCTTATAGAATTACAAGCTCACCTTTGCTGATCCTTGTAGTTCCATCAGTACAGCATGGCTACAGCTTGCAGCCATGCAGCACTTAGGTTTGTTTCAATGTCAGGCGATTTGCTGCGATTAGTTAAAGGGCTAATCGCGGTGGTTTTCTATTAAAAATCACCGCGATTAAGCCCTTTCAACATTGCGGAGCATCGTCTGTGTTTGAAACAAATCGAGTGTTAATGAATTTGAAAAAAATTTGACATTTTTTTTTAAAAAATCACGCCAAAATGTAAAATAAATGTAAAATAAAATAAAAAATCGAGCTTAATGAATGAGGCCCAAAATGTGGAAACAAAAAGTGACATGTACCGCTAAACCATTATTCAAGGACAGTTTTTGTTGATAACGTAGAGTTTCCATTTCCCATGTGCACTTAAAAAGCGGTTTTGGAAACTTTTTGTATTAATATTGCAGAGTAGACATTATGTAAAGATCACTTATAGGAATCAACTTTATATTTGTGTGAGTAATTAGCAGGTAGTTTCTCTTAGTTATAATGTTTAATTTCCTCTTTATTGTGCACACACACACACACACATTGTATAAAGAAATTCTACATTTATTGAGTCATTTACCAGTCGTCCCAGGTTATAGTAACAATCTGGATATTTTTTCCTGTGTTTGATTGCAGTCAAGTAGCTTTTTTCGGCTTCTTTAAACTGTTTAAGACTGTTCTGCACAATACCCAAGTTCATCCATGCAGCAGAGAAATCAGGTCTATAATTAAAATACAAAACACAGATCATGGCAAAGAGATACAACACGTAATATTTAT
This sequence comes from Limnodynastes dumerilii, assembly GCA_011038615.1. NCBI lineage: Eukaryota > Metazoa > Chordata > Amphibia > Anura > Limnodynastidae > Limnodynastes > Limnodynastes dumerilii. The sequence goes on from WWET01000821.1 coordinate 384,717, forward strand.
TAAATTTAATTATTCCCCCATGCATCTACTTACTGAATCGACACAGCTCGAGATAAGAGTTCTTCTGCTTCGTGGAGTTCATTTTTCTCTTTCAGTATATTGCCAAGATTGTTCATAGCATGAACATATTTTGGATTCAACCTAGAAACGTAATAAATTACATAAAAATGTGTCTATAATTGAAGAGCTGAGCACACACCTGGCAGATAAAAAGTCCACAGACCAACTAATCAATAGTTTCAGGTTTTCATGATTTGTATCACCATCACATTAGACAGATTATCAACCAAAAAGTAAGTAAAATGTGAATAATGGGCTGAACTTAACAGGAACAGCTAATGGTGACAAACAGCACACTGCTACACTGCTAATGTCTATGAACATTAGCTACTCAGAATGAAAAATATTTAATAAATATTTGGAAAAACAACATGAGGTCCCCAGGAAAATCAGGGGCAGATTGGGATCCCCTGATTTTACAAATACCAAAGCTAAGCTTTAAAAGCCATGGCTGGTGGAACCATAAAGAGAAGTACCTTCAGCAAGTGTTCCCACACAATAATTCCAGACAGGCACAGGTCAGTTGGCCCTAGGGCTGCTGGTACCCCCCTCTATGGTTTCAATAGTAAAACTGGGGGGACACCATATAAATCATTCCCCAATTTTAGTGCTATATAGTTCCCCAACTATACAGTGCTACTGGTGGTTAACATTAACGGGGGACCACACTTATTTTTATTTATTTACATAAGCTAGACTGCATATTTACATATAATATTATTTACTTGGAATGTCTATTGGTGAAACACTTGTTAAAAAAAAAAAAATAATAATAATAATTATGTACAATATCGCTAAAGCTCAACACCTGACACAATTAAATGACGCAATCAACATCCGTCTAACACACTGTACAATTGTCGGTCTGATCAGCCAACGGACTGTTAATTTTATGGTGTGTACCCAGTTTAAGACATGGCAGCGTGTATTTCAAGAAGCAAACATTTTTAGATAGTTCAAGAAGACATAAAAGTACACAATCATGGAACGCTCTCAAACATTACCTTACAGCTTCTCTGTAGTATTTAATGGCATCTGTTTGAAGGCCTTGATCTGCTAAGTTTTTACCTACATTGTAGTGTACCTGTGAATCATTGGGGAGGAGAAAAAAAAGACAACATATTGGATGAAGTTTGCAGAAAGGAACACTGTTGTTAATGATGGATTATACTGACCTAAAGGAAAAAAAATTACCTCACTTTGGACAAAGGACAATATATACACATTATAAACAAGCTATTTTATTAGCATTACAGTCAAGGGCTTTGTATGAGCAATTTTCTGGATGATGTTACAGGGGAGAGGGTGGTTTGTGTTGTCCATTTAAGCAATAAGATGTTTTCTATATATACATATGCACACACAGATACATACAAGTATAGGGCCTGATTCACAATTAAGAGTGAGTTAGGTGCGGACAGATTTGCACCTAACTCCCCTTTACTGCCCTTCAACCCGACCACGTTTTTAGGAACCTTATGGCACTTAAGCGTGCCATAGGGCTTCCTTAAGTAACTACATATTTCCCTTAAGAAGGCTTTCCCCTGCCCTCCCCAGCTAATCTAAATTCCCCCTCCCAATTCTAACTAAAATCACCCCTATGCGGCATTAGCACGCCTCCTTCTGCTTAAACTACTCCGTGCTCTTTAATGACCACCTAAGTAAGTGGTATATAGATTGTGTAAATAACCTACTACTCACGCGAAAAAGACCGTACTTAAGAAGCAGCTGCTTCTTAAGTGTAAATAGGGTCCATACATTCTAAAATAGTAGTATGTAGTTCTAAGATCATCCGACAAGGGAAGAGGTACCGTTATTCTCAATAAGGATAATTATAAAAGATAAGCTATTAACCAAATGAGAGATACAGTGCATCCGGAAAGTATTCACAGCGCTTCACTTTTTCCCCATTTTGCTATGTTACAGCCTTATTCCAAAGTTCCCTCAAAATTCTACACACAATACCCCATAATGACAACATGAACATTTTTTGGGGGAGTTTATTGCAAATTTATTAAAAATAAAAAACTAAGAAATCTCATGTACATAAATATTCACAGCCTTTCTCATGAAGCTCAAAATTGAGCTCAGGTGCATCCTGTTTCCACTGCTCATCCCTGAGATGTTCCTACAGCTTAATTGGAGTCCACCTGTGGTAAATTCTGTTGATTGGACATGATTTGGAAAGGCACACACCTGTCTATATAAGGATCCACACCTCACAGTGCATGTCATAGCACAAACCAAACATGAAATCAAAGGAATTGTCTGTAGACCTCCGAAACAGGATTGTCTCGAGGCACAAATCTGGGGAAGGCTACAGAAAAATATCTGCTGCTTTGAAAGTCCCAATGAGCACAATGGCCTCCATCATCCGTAAACGGAGGAAGTTCGAAACCACCAGGCTGAAGGACTCTCAGACCATGAGAAACAAAATTCTGTGGTCTGACGAGACAAAGATTGACCTCTTTGACGTGAATCTCAGGCGTTATGGTTGGAGGAAACCAGGCACCGCTCAGCACCAGGCCAATACCATCCCTACAGTGATGGTATGCATCATGCTGTGGGGATGTTTTTCAGCGACAGGAACTGGGAGACTAGTCAGGATAGAGGGAAAGATGAATGCAGTAATGTACAGAGACATCCTGGATGAAAACCTGCTCCAGAGTGCTCTTGACCTCAGACTGGGGCGACAGTTCATCTTTCATCAGGACAACGGCCCTAAGCACACAGCCAAGATATCAAAGTGGAATCAGGACAACTCTGTTGAACATCTCTGGAGAGATGTGAAAATGGCTGTGCACCGACACTTTCCATTTAACCTGATGGAGTTTGAGAGGTACTGCAAAGAGGAATGGGTGAAACTGCCCAAAGATAGGTGTGCCAAGCTTGTGGCATCATATTCAAAAAGACTTGAGGCTGTAATTGCTGCCAAGGGTGCATCAACAAAGTATTGAGCAAAGGCTGTGAATACTTATGTACATGTGATTTCTTGTTTTTTTTTATTGTTAATAAATTAGCAAAAATCTCACAAAAACTTTTTCACATTGTCATTATGGGGTATTGTGTGTAGAACTTTGAGGGAATTTTGGAATTAGGCATAACAAAATGTGGAAAAAGTGAAGTGCTGTGAATACTTTCCGGATGCACTGTAGTACTACATACAAAGTACTTAAAATAGACTCCACAGAACAATACGATAAAGAACTTAAGGGCCTCCTCAAAAAGGCACTTTAAAATACCATCATAACAAGGAGAGACTTTAAATACCAATACAATAAAAATCCGGTACTTGACATTTTCTATCAGCTACCAAAAAACCATAGAAGTCTTACTAACTCCTCCAGGTCGCTGCATCGTTGCAGAAATAGGTGGCTTTGCCACAGATTTCTCCTAATATTTTGATACTTTCCTGCAACCACTCACCATAAAGCAGAAAAGCTATTTAAAAGACACCACAGAAGTGCTGAATATATTACAGAAAATTAAATGACAGACATTATATCCTCATGACCAGCCATATAATATTCCTGTATACAGTCATAGATCATGAAGAGGGCTACAAAAGTATGAAATACTGAATAAAAACTACACCCTCAATTCCGTGCAACAATCATGGATGACACAAATTATATTGACCTATAACTACTTCTCATTTGGAGGTAAGTTCTACAGGCGGGTTTGTGGGACTGAAATGAGGAATGAGGACTAAGTTCATGCCCAGTTAAGCAAACCTGTCTGTGGCACTTTGTGAAGACGCTCTCATTTGGAGTGAACATAATCCCTACATCAATGATATTCTGATTTGGAAACGCTACATTGACAAGATCATCTGCAAATTCATGATCTATCTGAATTCAAATAACCCCATTTAAAGTTCAGTTTACAGAGGAGTAGAGAAGGCTTTAATATCTTGACCTAGAAGTGATTGCCACAGAAGTCTCAATGGATATATTTATATAAAACAAAAGAAAAAAAAAAAAGAAATCATCCGAATTGGCTACGCAACAAAGGCCAAAGATTATGAACAGTAAGCCAACACACTACAACAGATTGTTGAAGAGCGGATATGATGAGAATGAGGTATAGAAAATTTTGGAAACAGGCAAAAATTGTTAATGAGAATACCGACTGGAAAAACGACCCAAAAAAAAAAAAAGAAAAGAAAAGAAAAGATTGAGGGAAAATTAAATGAAAAATAATTGCCTTTTATTACAGTAATCATCAAAAAGAGTCAAAAAGCATTGGAATATCCTACAGAGAGTTCAAAGCTCAGCACTATACCCAATAGGAACCCAAAATGGTTTACAGAAGGGCCCAGAATTTAAGAAGTTTACTAGCCCCCAGTGCCCTCCAGTCAGACAACAGTGCCCCCAAACCAGGCTATATGATGCCAGTAAAAGCTTTCCAGCAGTGCTAATTTAATACATCCTTTAGCCAATTAATTGGGTCTGCTGCTGACAGTCTCAGTATTGTTTACCTAATTAACAAATACAGTGCTTTCCCACTCACTTATAACTGGGTCTAGATGTTCAAGCACAAAATTTCACTACCTGCAGTACTCCTCACACACCCAATTTGAGTCCACAAAGAAGCGAGAAGAGATCTCTTAATACAGTCGGGTTACCAATACTGAGATCAGGGAGAAACAGTGTTGCATGTTCCCTAGCAATAGCTGCCTGCTGCACAGAAGAAGCACAGCTCCTGAGCAGGAGGAGGAAGAAAGACTAAGAAGCATTAGCGGGACCACTATTTCAAGTATCTCCAAGCAGGTTGTATTTCAGCATCCGCAGGATATATAGGTTAACGTGAGTCCACAAAGAAGCCCATTAAGGGATGAATGAAGCCGATCATAGGAAGAGATCTCTTAATACAGTCCGGTTATCAATACTGAGATCAGGGAGAAACAGTGTTGCATGTTCCCTAGCAACAGCTGCCTGCTGCACAGAAGAAGCACAGCTCCTGAGCAGGAGGAGGAAGAAAGACTTAGCGAAGCATTAGCGGGACCACTATTTCAAGTATCTCCAAGCAGGTTGTATTTCAGCATCCGCAGGATATATAGGTTAACGTTCTATTTGACTGTTTCCACATTGCAATTGCAAATTCAACTATCTCCAGCAAACACAAGGTACCTCCGTATAGGACTATCCAATCAATGATTAGAAGAAGCCACAAGTGTCCTTAAGTCTTTATCTGAGGACCACCAAGGCTGGTTAGCTACACCAGGGGGTAATACCCACAGAAGCAAGTATTTTGACTTATTTGATGTCTAAAAGAAAAGAACCCCCATAGTACCATATATATTCATACAACATCAATCACAATTGCTGCAGATTTTATACACACACACACACAAATACATACTCACACATACATATTCCCTCATTACCAGCCATACCTAGCCCACCCTCTACTCACTCACCTATTAAAGTCCGGTCCCTCTCATCATTTCCTCAGCACGAACTGCTGGGCTTAGAAAAGAGGAAACAGGAGGTGTAACCACAGAGATCTATCCATGCAGCAGCTTCTATCCTTCCTGTCTGCTGAAACAGCTGACATAGTATCTCCCAGCAGGGTGATGTGATGGTGATGGCTGTGCATTGTGCGGTTGGGACCTCCTTAGCAATTTCAGCAGGCAACCAAGACGGAAAGGGGTTGCAGCGTGGATAAATCTCTGTGGTCATCAGGTAGAATTCTCTGGTCACCATGTTTACCAAAGTCAAAGGCCCATCAAAATGACAGGAAATAATATTCCTTATCGGGTCTCTACAAACCCCCAGTATTCCCAATAATGTCGCTCCAGCTCCCAGTATCCCCCTTCATGTGTTTGCATTTCCTCAGTATCCCACATCGTGTTCCGGCACCCAATACTCCCCATCATGGCTCTCTAACCCCCAGTATACCACATCATGCGACTACAGCTCCCCCATTATGTGTCTCCAGCCCCTCAAGTGTCCCCCATCATGTGTCTCCAGCCCCCCAGTATCCCCGTGTCTCCAGCCGCCCCAGCATCCCCATAATGTGTCTCCAGCCTCCCTGTATCCATCATGTGTTACAGCCACCCAACATCTGTGGCACCCCTGCAATGCGCGAGGGCTATAGGTAGGAGGCAGTCAGCTGATTGGTGAACAGGCAGCGCGAGGGGTGAGTGATGGTGTGAGGCTGTTGCTGATGGTGTGAGGCTGTTGCTAGGCAGCAGCCTGTAAACAGAGGATGCTTGCTTCCAGAAGGATGTGGAAAAACCATTGGTGTGGGCAGTTGGTGGGAGGTGACTTAGAAGGAAGGCAGTGACAGGAAGCAGTAGGTGCAGTGAAGGAGACAGCTGAGATATTGGAGAGAGCTGTGTTGATGAGAGAGCCAGAGTGCGCAGTAAAGTGAAGGAGACAGCGGTGATATAGAAAGAGAGCCTGAGTGTGTGCAGTAAAGGGAAGGAGACAGCGGAGAGATCGAGAGCTGGTGAAAGCAGTGAAAGAAGTTATCAAAGGTGCTGAGGGGGAACAGTAATGGAGTCGTTGTGTTAAAGTGTTGGAGGTAACGGAGAAGCTGAGGAAAGTGCTGTGAAACGGTGAGGGCGCGTTGGAGTTAGTGAAGTGAAGAGGAGAAGATGTGAGGCAGAGTGTGGAGATTTACTGGAGAGCTAGAGTTAATGGAAGAAATCGGAGGCGGTATTGGAGTGGAGGTGCAGAAGTGCCGGAGATAGTGTTGTGAGGCTGGGGACGCATCGGAGGTGCTGAGAGACAACAGGAAAGGCGCTGTGAGGCTGGCGACGCATTGGAGGCGATAGAGAAACAGTAGTGAGAAGTTGCAAGAGTAAGAGCATCGGAGGTGATAAATAGAGAGAGCACATTAGAGGTGGCAAAGAGGCCGCGGTGAGAAGCTGCAAGACAGAGAGAGAGAAGTGCAACAGAGGTTGTAAAAAGACTATAGAGAAGAGCTGTGAGACAGAGATAAAGTGCAACAGAGGTTGTGGAGAGAGACTAAGAAGTTGCAGAGAAAGCGTTATAAAATAGATCAGCAGCGGAAACAGAGGTATTGAGAGAGAAATAGAGAGAGTTTGTGAGGAGAGTAGAAAAATTGTTGAGTATAGTTAGGATAGATTGAGACATCGTTGAGAAACTATTTACTTGATGCAAAGACTGTGAAAATCTTTGTTATTTTTATTGAATTGATAGTATGTAAAGAACTTTATTAATTAAATGAATGTTTTGTGAATAAGGTTAATTCATGAAATTTCTATAGGCTAGGTTAAACTTAAAACTAAACAAAATAATGCATTGTTGATGTTTATGACTAATTAGATTAAAATACCGCTGTAAGTAATTATAAAAGGTAGTTTTATTGGTTTAAAAGTATTTGAGATTATCTTCTAATAATTACTTTACTGATAAACAATTTAAACCTATTGAAGTAGTGAAAATTACTAGCTGACTTGCAGAGTGTAAAATAGTCCTTGTGTTGCAATGTATAACATTGTTGCTACTAATTGTATCTGATATATTGTGAATATTTTGTTTAACACTGTGCTTATTGATACTGTTACTTTTAGTGATATTTTATTCACTGTGCAAGTTTACTGTATGTGTTATTTATGGAACTGTTGTAAACTTGATAATATTGGAACATAATTATTATTCATGTTCTGAGCATCAAATGTAAAAAAGTTTTCTGCATATTCATTTCGAAGAAAATTTTAAAAGTAAAATCATTTTTTTAATAAAACCCTGGTGTGCAATTATACAAAGTCTCCTAACGTTGCTTACACCTCTCTGCCATCCACTAATACCATCACAGAACCTGAAGCCCTTACCACCACGGCATCACATTTATAATAATGTACACAGAATATTCCTTTCTACTTATATAAGGGATATAATTACAGGAATATTATGTTACATGAAACAATAAAAGAAAAAAGAGTAAAATACTTACATGGCCAGTTTCTGATCTGGGTGATAGGAGGCTCTTAGTTGTCTACTGAGCTCCCACTGACTGCGGCAGTCTCTTGTCTATACATCAGCCTTTCTTCATAAGGACGTGTGATTATGTCACAGTGGGCTCAGAATTCCAGTCTGAGGAGGTGTGGCTTGTGCTCAGTCAGAGGGACGTGACAAAGTACAAAGGGGCGTGGCTTGTGCTATGCCGCAGGAGTTGTACCTAGTGCTCTGCTGTTGGAGGTGTGTCATGTGTTATCCATTCAGCATGTGTTTCTCTCAGCCATTATTCACACACACATACACACACACACACAATTTGATTTGAATTGCTATAAAACCTATAGTAATGCACAGTGATAAATTAAGACTCTTTACATAGAATATAGAAGCCCTAGACTTACTTTAGCATTCAGAGGACAAACAAAGAGCGCGCTCTTGAAAAGAAGATCCTCAGATTTCCACTGATTACTTCGATGGACACAGCGCACTACATTAAAAGCCAGCAGTCCCAGAACAGCCAATGTCACAAGTTGTTTCTAAAGTGCATTAACATGTTACAGTCACAAATAACCTAATATTTTTAGAATGCAATCAGAGCTTTAACTGCTAATTAATTGTCAATAAAACATTTAATATACAGTAGCTATTTACTAAGAAATAAAAACTGGCATCAGGACAAATGCTAATAGTTGTGAACTAGTAACAAATGTTGGTAATTACCAGATGCAAGTCTAAATTGACTTATTAAATTGTTACGCTTGAATAAAATGCCATTTTTTGATTAGCATGATGATCCACCCAGAAGTCAAATAATCTAGGTTCAAAGACTTCATGATAGTCATTTAGCTCATTCCACCAACAAAGGTTAATGGTCTTACAGAGGTTCAATGTCAATGACAAAATAGGTCATAGAGGTTGCTTATATGGAATACTGTCTTGACATAAAACAGCATTCAGATACTTACCTTTTTCCTAAATTGTCTACAGATTTTACTGCAGCCATAAGTCAGTATCATGCAGTAACCTACACTAGGTAGGTACAGCACCCGCTCAGCAATAACAAAGCCAACTCGGAAAAATAAATTACTTGCAGGAAGAAAAGGGATTGTGATAAATCCTAACCCCATGGTGAGGATTCTGTTTAGGAAAGAAAAAAATAATATCAAAATTAAAAACCATAATTTTAGGAACAAGCTTTACACAAAAACCCAAACATAACATCTTTGAAGCCCCATTCAAATCATTGCAACATTTGTGGATAGTGTATGTGGATGATCTTTATGCTTTTAAATATTAAATAAGATCATCCTACAGATGTTAGAGTAAGTAGCAAGGTTCTTGTCATATATAACTGCTCTATTTCAGAAAACCAACATACGTATATATGTTTATAAACTGAATAATACATAGAAAAATTTAATTTGTTTGGCCTTATTGAGAGCAGTATATATATATAGTTTTACTATCCTTCATTATAGATGTCATATGTTACAACAGAAAATGGATGTGATGAAATACATGTGTGTAGAAAATTGGACAGAGGGGAAAATGATAAGAAATGACAAAATGACATTAAATGGGGAAAAAAAGACCTGTTACATACTAACATTGTACACTACTGACTTGCTCTTGTACTTTATGAGCCAGACAACTGTAAGAACTGTAAAATAAAGCTATAACATTAGGTTATAGCTGTTTATTAGCAGTGTCTAGTAATGTGGACTTCATGAGTTTTTGGCTCCCTACTGATCAGAAAAGCCATGCTTCCATTATATACAATACAGAAAAAACGCACCTTCTCGTTTGGCCATTACTGGAGAATAAAGCCTGGTACATTAAGCCAAACAAGCAAAACCAAAGTGCTGCTGGTGCCATTATCCGACAATCACTGAGAGACTTAATAAGAGGTATGCAGCCCATTGACCAATCAAAGCACAGCCACCATGGGCACAGCAGCAGCCAACCATTTAAGGAATAATAGTAATTATAGTTTATTACCTGTCATTAAGAGAAAAAGAATTCAGTGTCTCATATTAAATGTTAACGGAATTATCAGTACAGGTGCACTTCCATGTACATGTGTAGTTCATTCTTAAAAAATAAAAGAACAAAAAAAAAAAAGAAAAAGAAAATCACAAAACATTCAACTAAACTTAATTCATTTTTATGTTATTTGAGTTAATGATCTACAATAACCTCTATAATAACAAAAATAGAAACAATTTGTATTCCACAATATTACTATCGTTGTATATTGGGAAATAGCATGATGTGCTTAAACTGACAGAAAGGAGAATTATGTTAAATGTAATAAATACAGTCTGACATTTAAATATCCTTAAACATGCATGCTATTATATGTGTATGTTTTAATCCAATAGCCCATTCCTCAAACAGACAAAATACATATCAATTATTTTAAAGAATTGGGGGAGATTATAAATAGAGCTATACTAATTAAAAACTCTAGAACTGCTTAAACAATATAGGGAAAATACGTATGAATATGGGGCATCTGAGGAAGTGCTGCAGCAAAGTAAAATAGCAGGGAGCTTATCATATAGTTGCAAAAATATGTAACTAATATTTCTTATTATTATTTTACAGAAACAATGGCAGGTTTTGAATTGATGAATAAGCTGTGTGCCAGGGTATTTTTTCAAGCACCCGTCTGGGCCTATAAACTATGAACAACCACCATTTTGTATAGATAACCTAAGCTATGTTTCTACCACTTGACATCCCTAATTAAGGTTAATGTTGTTTGAACAAAGTGTCTCAGTAGTATGTTATGGAAACATGGCTGTACACACTCATTTTTAACTTTAAAGCAAAACTGGATTAGCAAAACTGGATTGGCAAACAATGGTAGCCTACAGTAACATGGCTTATCTTTAATTGAACTATAATTGTAATGGTGATAAACCTACAGCAATAGTACAAAATAGACAAGAAACTTAGTACTCACTCTCACAAGTGGGTTAGCAGCAAAGGATGCTGGGTTGTCAACATCTGTAAATGCTGGTGGTCCTGTACCCATGATACGCCAGCGTACATAAAGCATACATACACCACCAGCAAACAAAAGGCTTATCCTTGAAAACAATCCCTTTTTTAGAAATGATAAATTCTGTTAGAAAGAAAAAAAAAAAAAAGATCATAAAATATAACTGTTAATGTTGTCACAAATTTGCAAAAATCTAATAAAAATATATATAATCTTCCTATCACATTCATCTCAGTAAATTATAGTAATCTTGCATATACTGCAGTTCATTTTACACAGGAAACCTGGGATACAACCTAATTAATAATAGTTTACACACAATGGTATATTTATAGTTAGTTTGACTGTTCAAACAAAAATGCTTCTTTTTTTCCTTTTATACCTTAAAACATGTATTTTGTTACTTTATTGCAAAAAGTATTCAGCTAAACACACCAACAAGAAAATCAAAGTGTAGAAGGGATTTTTTTCCCCTTTCTTTAATAAAAAGGACTTCTTTCAAGAACACAACTGAGTGACAGACATGAGATCACACTGTGCAGTAACGGAGGAGCCCCAAATCTGTGCTGAATAGGAAATGGGAAATTGAATACACTCACCTCTGGGGTTTTGTCCCTGTGCAGTACCTTTTGGATACATTCCAGCATGTTTAACTTGCAGATTACAAAGACATCAAATACAGCATTCAAACCCTAGAAAAGACAATAATCCTTTGTTTTTTTCCAGGGACAATTTTCTTAATGAGTCTGATTTATTCATCTTGAATTTTAAATTGATTTTTGTGTAATCAAGATGGAAGCTTGAAAGTAAAAGCCCCTAGGATATGGCGTTGATGTATAATGAGCATAGTTTAATATCGTATAAACAAAAAAAACTAACAAGAAGTATTTTTTCTGAATTATTTAAAATGGTAATTTTCTACTATCTCCTCCTGTTTAAGCATAAAGGCACAATCTAGACAGAGCTAGATTAAGGCTTCTGAGAACCACTTAAAACTGGGGGCCCAAAGATTTTAAATTAAGAGCATAGGGCCTGATCCAGACTAAAGATAGTGTACCCAAGCATAGCTAAATTACGCACTATTAACAACAATGCACCCCCCTCTAACGCACGTAACTTAGCTGACTTGTGTGTGCAGAACCCTACTTTAACTTTTCCTTGTGCATCTCAGGTCATACGCAACGCCTTGCTGTACGTAAGTGCCTGACCCAGCCCATAATGTGCGCAAGGATTATGCATCCTACGTACAATCAGTGTTACGATGAGTAACAGCTACCGTGCGCATGCAGAATGCGTTCCCACAGCCAGACTTACGCATGCTACATATGTAAATTGGCTGTCATTATTAAGTGTAGATCAGCCCCATAGTGTCATTGGCCCATATCCTGACCCCAACATGCATTACGTGCACGCAGGGGTCCATAGTAACGCACCTGTAGCAGGGAGTGCACGCACCCTGCACTCACCACAGTCGGTAGTAAATTCGGACACTTACGTGCTCAGATTGCTAAGTTAACTTTTACAACTCTTGCAACTAGGGCTGCAGACCTAATCATAACGGGGCTTCCCCGACCCTCTTATTCTGTGCCCCATCATTTATCACACTGTGCCCCCACCATCACACGCCACAGTATGTGATGGTATGGGCACCAATTCCCTCTGTTCCTTTACTTACCTTTTCTTTGCCCTTCTTTCTTCTTTTATCTTGTTTTCTTCTGTCTTCTCTATAGTCCTTTCGTTCTTTGGGCCCCTGAGCTCCTCACTGTGCGCTCCTTACTGAAAACGTTGGACGTGATGTAGTCACGCATGGCCAAGACTCAATGAGAATGGAACAAGAGGAGTGAGAGGGGAGGAGAGAGTTGGGTGCCGCCGCCTGAAGATAAGCTTTCTTTTTGTTTTATATCACAGGCGGCCTGAGGAGGGGGAAGCCAAACAGGGTGAGCACCTCTCAGACTCATCGCTGCACCGATTACCAGCGACGGGAGGCTCTCTTATCCAGATGTCTGATCTGAACGCAGAGGAGGAAAGCCTATGCAGTAAATTTACTTAAGCTGTATGCACAAAGTGTGAAGAGCACCCTGATGCATGGAAGAATATACAACTGAGTCTTATTTTATCGTTGTATTGAGTATATAGTTGAGCATGCACTCCAAGGAAAGGAATACAGAAGAAAGCTATAGGAAGATCGTACCAATATATCACATTGAGCAGCCTGTCCGATGCAATATACTGGCAATGCACCATACACAATGTCCAATCTTTGTACCTGGCGGTCTTATGTACTGTTATACAATTAACGTAACAGCGTGTATGAGGCATAAGAGAGAAAACCTACTTGCACCTCACTCCTGTCTCTGTTGAAAGTGTCAGCGCTTTAGAGGCTGTAGGGGTTACAATGTGTTCCAATCTATTATCATGGATTCTCGCATAGCTCTTAAGATGAGCAGTGTGGGAAAGTGGCCACAACCCAAATGAAATGCATGGTATTTGAACAAACTCAGAAGTTTGGCTTCAACTTTAAAAGAGTTTACATATTTATTAAGGGATAAATTATGCTCTTACCAAGACAGTAATGCCTTGCTCTTTGCACAACATGGCAACTGCTCCAAGGAAAATGCTAAACAGTACCCAAAACACAGATGTATGTTCTTCTTTATTAACTGTAGGAAAAATAAATATTTGTTAAAAGTTCCTGTTCCTTTTAAAAACAAATTCTAACCAGAAATACAATGATGTTAATGTTGCTATGTGTTTACAAATTTTGGCCCGGATTCACACCACCGGACGTATTGTTCATACATCCGTATTTTACCGATTGTTACTACTACTTTTTTACGTAATCTACGTATTGTTTTGTAACGTAGATTGCGTATATGCAGTCTTTACTTATGAACAATACGTCCGGTGGTGTGAATTCGGGCCTTTGATTCTAAGTCCTCCGCAATACTACAGGTGTGCACAGCAACACAAATAAAAAGAATGGCATAGCTTGATACCTCAATTTATCTACCAGTTGTGTAATAACAAAAGTATTTCCATCTACCTCCCTAGCAGGCAACCAATATGAGGTAGTGAAATGGATTAATCAGGATGAATGATGGGACTGAAGAAGGCCGAGTCTGTCTACCAAATTTGTTGTTGAGTCAATTGGTTAGAGCACAGGTAACAGGAAACACTAATACTTTCCAGAGGGAGGATTGTGTCCACTGGTCACACAACTCCTATTTAGGCAGAAATATTAACAGCAAAACTATCAATAAAACAGATCAACCCCAATCAGTTCCAAAATAATAAATCTGCAACTTATGTTCTTGTGATAAATTCAATGCCAAAAAAATAAAAAAAAATAAAAAAAACTACTGATGATAAATAAGTAATTACAGAGAAGATCCTGTACCTAAAAGTTTCTTTTCTGGTACTTAATAAATTGACAAACTTTACATATTACTTTTCCTGCAGGGAAGTTATAAACCAGAACATTTAGCAGAAAAAATGATTTATCAGTAAATAGATGCATTGACACATTAGGCTTCCTGTACAGAATTTAGCAGCATATATTTAAGGATGTTTTAGTGCTTTTATCAGAAGTGGTCACGGCTCTTTCAATCTCCTCAAACAGCATGGATTTCTTTATAAATCGTAAAAAGGTCAGGATGATTATATATTTTTGGCATAAAAGTTAGCTATTGTGCTCTTAAACCATTTTGTGGGGAAGTTTGCTTGGTCATTCAAAAGGTGGCATATAAACTCTGAAACGAAAAATACTGAGTGGGATGTACAGAGCTAGGACATAAATCTTCATGGTACTGTGTGTCTAGGTTTATAATGCCAACTACTCACTGTATTGTGTGTGT
>WWET01000821.1:453050-467565 GCA_011038615.1 Limnodynastes dumerilii
AGAGGAGAGAGAGAGAGAGAGAGAGAAAGAAGAAAAAAAGATCACTTGATTGCATTGATTGATGCTAAAGGTTTTGCTTTATTATTTCAAATATTTTGTTGAATCAAAATTTAAATGGAATCTGATTTGTATTAAACATGGAATAAACAATGAAGAAGACAACTACTTTTATCATTTTCAAAAAATCTAAAATGATTTTTAAATTAAATAGTTGTTCTTACCTCTGTTACCTCAGTATTCAATGTCTGTTTATTCTAGACTGTTTATTGTATTTTGCATTTGTAGTAAATCCTATGTATACATTGACCTTTCTGTAACAAATGTACTTCTACTAAGTTTGCATTTATTTACTTGCTATTTAACAAAAAATAGTTGTCCTTAATAGCCTTGCATGCTTTCTTCACATGACTTCATATTCCGTAAGCAATATCAGAATATACGTAATATCGTAATGTCGTAATATGTCAGGAAATATATTATAGAACATTTCTTTTTTCCTTTTATGCCTTTAAGGTTCTGAATAAGAAATACAAAAGCCATGGATTTAACAAGCATCTGCCACATATAAACAGCTCAGCTGTCCAGCTCCAGGCTTTCAAGAAGTGTCTTCCACAGATGGGTTCTAAGACTTCATGGACCAAAAAGGTCCATGAATAGGCGATCGGCATACTTGCTCATTCATTTTTCAAAAATGCCGCTGCAGACCTGTGGCAATCGCCACTGACCCACAGAGAGGTGTGTAACACTCTCCAGTGAGTTTTAGGGTTAGACTGTATGGAAATAATGGTTAGGGTTGGGGTAATGAAAGGGGAGGGTTAGGGTTAGTGTTATGGAAGGACAGTCAGTTAAATTCTTACTTACTATTAGCTGCAGCGTCTTCTATCGGGGATTGATTGCTTCTCCTTTGTGAGGGAAAAGCGATTTTGAAAAAGGGCCATTCTCAGTGGTGACACACCAATCCATGTATTATTTAATGTATGCTTTATCACATTTACTTGTAGCTATGGCACACACACAAGTAAATTGTATTCAGAAATGTTATATGCAGAGTGAGTTGTAAAATCAGATATACTAAGATGTGGTATGTATGTTTAACTGCCATATCTGTATAGTTATAAGGTGCTGAAAATAGAAAGAATATCACAAAGATCTTTACCTGTAAAACCAGCATGAACATTACAGTAGAATATTCTGACTTAACACTGTTCTTTTAATGTTTTGATGGAGTATTTTCTGCTCTACGCTTAAACAGAAAAACTCCACCCCACATCTCATAAAGAGGGAGTTTAGCTTGTAGGCAAATTACCTAAAGCTATAAATGCATGCAGGGGGCAGGGCTTAATGATGTGATTTATGCAAATAGCATAATTAAGCCACACCCCCTGACTGATACTTACCCGTTCTTAGCTGTAATAGGGATCGGGACAGGCTTTATGGCGTAAATTGCGTCAGTATACTAGTGTTGCTAGGCTTGGGGGAAGGACTTGAGGCCGTGGTTTCCATGAAACCACGGGCCTCAAGTCACTTGCGGGAGATTTACAGGCTCTCCCGGGATACTGGGAGATCTGCCCGAATTCCGGGAGTCTCTCAGAAATTTCGGGAGAGTTGGGAACCCTGTGAAAAACAAACGTGAACATTTCCTATTACTCTCTTATAAAGATGAGATGAACAAATAACGTTTTAAACACATTGGACCAGATCCATCCCTCTGTCCGTCAGCCGAATTCCACATAAAATGTGGTTGATTTTCTGGCAGCTCTCATGTGCACTAGATGTTACATTGTGGAAATCAAGGCGCACAGAACTTGGTTACACCTCGAGCTCCGTCCGTCAGGGAGGTGAATCCCCTCTGCCCATCTAAACTCCTTATGGCAGTGTAAATTCTTCTGTGCGGACAGGCAGACCTCCGTGCTTGTGGTAAACACATGTAGGTCAGGGTCCGGTCCATTATTTATGAAATATGACTTGTTAAAAATGAATTGTAGAAAGAATGGGAAGCATACATGTAAATCCCTGGAAACTAATCAAGAGGTCAGGAAGGGAGCAGTAGGTTGTTGTGAAAAGACATGCAGGGAGTCTTACTTTTATGAAAGTCAACAGATACATTTCATTGAAAACATATGGTGGGTCAGTTACACATTTTCGTTTTCTTCAACTTAAATGTAGTTCCATTAGATTGTGGACACTTTTTTGTACTGTAAGTTCATACTAACTGACTTGAACTCATTTTGTCCAATGCTAACTTAAAAATGACGAATCCGACAGGGACTATTGAAGAACACAAGCTTGGGAGCAGGTCTCTTACTAATGATTAATACTTTTACTAATAATTAGCAATAAATGCTACTCCTACATGTATTTTCTTGAAAAATTTATTTTAAAAAACACTAAAGTAGCAATATTAGACATGGTTCACTTTTAAAGCATTGCTTTTTATAGCATGATTTTCCCTGCCCTAAAATACTTTTGCTTTATTTGTCAAAGTTTCATTTTTGCATTTGTTTATACAGTTGTTAAACCCATACGACTGAAATAACGTTTATCGTTCTCTCTGAGATACCTCCAACCAGGTGCAAAATTTTTTGCCAATCTAAGTGAACCTCATTTTGCATATGATAAATTGGCTTGTTTGCAGGCTGTAGCCATTTCCGTAGTTTGTAATTAAACTAATGATATCTTTCTCTTGCCAGCAAATGCATTAGTAAATGACATGTTTTTCAGAATCAACAAAACCTCCCATGCTAAGCTTTCAATATGGTGGTATGCAAACAAATATGGTATTATAATGATTATATTTTTGCAAGCAAAATATTGTTAAATTTACAATATTTCATTTGCAATGTCCATAAAGGCTTCCAAACACACAAAACAATATTTTACAACATTGCTGGAGGTACAGCTATAGCATGCGAGATGAATATGGTCTTTTACTTAACTTTTTTTTTATTCCATGTATGATTGAGCCAGATATTATAAACTAGTTCAATATCTACAGAATAGTTGTGAAATAACCTAAAAAAAATTCACTAGAACAACTTCTACCAGTTCGTGAATGATTGTTTAATTAAATTAGTCATTTCTGTGTAATATAATCACAAGTACTGTAGCACTGAAATGTAAATATTAATTGAATACAGAACTATGGGAGTGCACCAGTAAGTTCATATGTTAAGCTAAATTAATTTGGAATTCAGGGCCAGGGGGCATCATTTTTCCTTTTCACCCCTGGTGATAAATTTTCTAGCGTTGTGAGTTCTCGCTGCGATGTCTCTCATTGCGAAATAGGGACAGCCGAAAGTTGCTTGGTGAGGGTTAGACAGTGGGTTGGGGATAGAATATTTACTTACCTTTCGGAGCACCGTGTTTGGTGCTCCAGGGTTTGATTGCTTTGCCTCTTCGAGGCATAAACAATCGATTGCCCAGCCAATTCAGAAGTGGCTGGGAGCAAACAGCCCTATTGAAATAGGGCCGTTTGCAACAGGGACACGCACTCGTTTCTAGCTATAGATCTATAACATTATATTGCTTTCCAGACAGTCAAAATTTAAATAAAATCTATTTAAATGAAAGTCAGCTTTTTGGAAAGGATTGGTGCTACCCAGGTTTCAATCCACCTTCATACTTTATGACTAAAAAATAGTCTAGTTTTACTCTTTACCCCTCACACAGATTCCACCACTGAGAGGGGGTGTTGGTCCACAGCTGCTATTTTGGGGGCTTTAAGGAGATTCTCCTGCATGGGTTAGATCTCAATTTAATAATAAATTATATATTTGATTGTCACTGTTGAAGTTAGGACCACCGTAGCAGAAGGGCCTTGATAGTGGCTGGTGGCTTATCGTCTAATTGCAAATATGTGTAACAAATGTTTCTGCATTTTATTTTACAGATGAAACAGTGTTTATTTATTCATTAACAGGTTTTTATATAGCGCCAGCAGATTACGTAGCTCTTTAAAATTTTTACAATCATTATAACAAGACTGGGTAGGTAAGAGGGCCTTGTCCACAAGCTTACACGCTATAGATCAGGGCTTGAAGTGAGGGGGTATAGGGGGGTATGCCATACCATTACTTCTCCAACTGAATTAATTGAAAAGCTATAAATCTCCATTCACTTCTATTATTTCTGTATTTTCATACCGCCACCTCTAAATGTCCCCTTCAACCACTGCTATAGATAGTAAGTTACTGGTTAATTGCAGTGTTGCTGGGGCATTTTTTTCCTTTGTTTCTGTTAAAGCAGATGACCCCTGTCTTCATGCACCTTTTGAATAACCTCTTTCTCTCCTGATTGCTTGAGCAGGTCCTGGCTGTTGCTGGGCAGCCATTTTGCTGCTCTCTCAGGAAGCTGGATGACAGCAACTATAAGTAAACAGCACAACCATAGCTTTCTCTGTTGGTGCCTAACAGCCAGGATTCAGTCCAACTAGAGCTGGGAGGCACTCCAGCTCTGATAGGCTGTTCTATGTTTAAATACCCAGTAAGGAGAACACTCCCTTGCTGATGATATTGTATGCTCTATGCTCTTTGTTAGTTTGCCTTAGATTCTTGTTCAATTCATGCTCTGTTTTGCTGTTCTATTGCCTTGTGTTCATGCTGCTATCCCTGCTGCCTGCAGGGTTATTGTCTTTCCTTGTCCTAACATTATATCTGTCCAGTACCTCTGCTCATCCCTGGTATCTGTGTTTATTACCTGGTTTCCTGCTTTCCTCTTACCTATGTATTTATCTCTCTGACCTTGGATTATCTCTGTTGTCAGGTAACAGAACCAGCAGGTCCAAAATCCATACCTCCCAACGGTCCCGATTTC
Source organism: Limnodynastes dumerilii (assembly GCA_011038615.1). NCBI lineage: Eukaryota > Metazoa > Chordata > Amphibia > Anura > Limnodynastidae > Limnodynastes > Limnodynastes dumerilii. Next base: position 457,863 of record WWET01000821.1, read on the forward strand.
AGCCTTACGTCATGTTCCGAGAGAAGAGACACTCGGGACGAAGATTTTTTTTTTAAAGAATTGAGCCCAAGCGGTGCCGCTGTATATGCCACTGCCACGGCTTTTTTTTCCACTTAAGCAGAGCTGGTTATACAGGGCTCAGAGGGCTGCTACGGAAGCCATGTATGACCAAATCAGTCTCTATGAATGACAGTGACCGTCTCTGTCATTCATAGAGACTGATTTGGTCATACAGGGCTCCCGTTTATGTGGACACGTGACCGCCGGAAGAGGGACAGACAGAATTATTGAGGCTGGATAATAAGGGGGCAGAATTATGGAGGCTGGATAATAAGGGGGCAGAATTATGGAGGCTGGATAATAAGGGGCAGCAATGTGGAGGCTGGATAATAAGGGGTAGAATTATGGAGGCTGGATAATAATGGGCAGAAATATGGAGGCTGGATAATAAGGGGGTAGCAATATGGAGGCTGAATAATAAGGGGCAGCAATATGGATGCTGAATAACAGGGGCAGAAATATGGAGGCTGGATAATAAGGGACAGCAATATGGAGGCTGGGCAACAGGGGAAGAAATATGTAGGCTGGACAACAGGAGCAGAAATATGGAGGTTGGATAATAAGGGGAAGCAATATGGAAGCTGGATAATAAGGGGCAGTAAAATGGAGGCTGGACAACAGGGGCAGAAACATGGATGCTGGATAATAAACAGGCAGCAAAATGGAGGCTGGACAACAGGAGCAGAAATATGGAAGCTGAACGACAGGGGCAGAATTATGGAGGCTGGATAATAAACAGGAGCAGAAATATGGAAACTGGACAATGAACAGGGGCAGAAATATGGAAGTTATACAATGAACAGGGGCAGAAATATGGAGGCTGGACATATAAACGGGCAATATATGGAGGCTGGACATAGAAACAGGGGCAGATATATGGAGGCTGGACAAGTAATAAGGAGCAGACAATATGGAGGCTGGACATATAATAAGAGGCAGGCAATATAGAGACTGAACATATAATATGGGGCCAACAATATGGAGACTGGACATATAAACAGGGGCATATATATGGATCTGGGCATAAAATAAGGGACAGACACCTTTGGGTGGTTTAAGACACATCCACTTCCCCAGACACACACCCACTGGGTGGTACAAGACACACACCCTCTACCATGCCATGAAAATTTTGTCCCTCTTTCCAATTCTCAAATGTTGGGAGGTATGAAAATCCACCAATCAATCTGTCTTAGCTTGTAAATTAGTGAGTCCCCTTCTTTGTTTGGATATGTATGACATTTAAGCACACACCTGAGACACTAAATATACCTTTGGCAAAGCCCACAGAGCAGGCAAAACATGTGTCAGGTTGCTGACTGAACTGGGTAATGATGTATACAGGAGAACCAAGTGTTTTACACTTTTAAACTATGCATTCATGCATTCCGCTAGGATGGGCAAGCTACTTCCTGGAAGGGTGAAGCGTGGCAGTGAGACCACTAGTTTTTGTTTAGGGAGTCCTATTATTAAACCCAGGCTGAGTGCCTGACCTCACTGCTGATTTGATTTGCTGTCACTTTGTTGTATTAAGGGTAAAGCAATATTTAGCCTATGTATATATATATATTTTTTAACATAATATCACTTTAAGGGCCATATTCAGAGAACTGTTATTGCAGAAAGTTCCGTGCGTATTTTTAGGATCAGATGAACTGCGCATACATAGTAACTAAATTTACTCAATCTATGTTTATTTTACGCACGGAAGTCCATTAGGCACCGACTTGTGAATTGCACTTGGGAACATACATATGGAGGGGCGTGGTTGTAATCTGTCCAGAGAAAGATACGTGAAAGTGGGTGGTGGGGAGGCATTTAAATGAGCGTTTGAGGGCGCGTTTAGTTAGATACGCACGTACGTAAGTATTATACGCACGTAATATCCAACTAATAGATCAGAGTACTCGAGGGACTTGTAAGTCTCCAGCAACCCATCCGTGGGGGGGGGGGGGGGTGTTATGAGTGTTGCCTTGCAGCGGCCGTTCGAATAATTGCGAACCTTTCACTGACGGATCTCTGAATACGGCCCTAACTCTTCAGTAAATGATTTGATGTTTTAATTCATGTTTAACCTTGAACTGGCTTATCTGTCTAATTATTATACAATGTAGATATGTGCCTATAACATTCTGTAAGTTTTTTCTTCAAATTCTGTTTTATGCAGCACGGTTGGTGTTACCCTTGGGCACCCTCTGAAACCCCAGTTTTCTACCTATCACTTCATAGATGAGCTGTACTTATCATGTATACCCTATGCCCTTACCCCTGTTAATTATTTTTTTGATTGTTTGTCAATCTGCAACACTTGTTCAGTAATGTCCTGTATAACTCTGTCTACCTTTCCCTTTTTACTTCCCATTCCCTTACTCCTTTCTCACCTCTTCTGTGTTGGATCTTATTACTATTAGTCCCTATATACTAGAAATATTCTTAGACACTAGCAGTCTCCTTTTCTATATAGCTTAGGCCAGATTGCCTTACTTAATATTAATGGTCTCCATGCTCCAAATAGGTGCTTTCAGCAATTTTACTCACTTTGAGCAGATAGAGTGGACATTGGCTGCTTGCAAGATGCACACTTTAAGAGGGGCCTCATGCCACCTTTCAAGAACTGGATACCTCTTTGTCTTTATTAATAATTAGAATGCTTGTTCGAAGTCTAAGGCAGTTGCTACAGTTCTATAAATCTTCCTCCCCCATAGCAGACCTTTTGTCCCATGAGATAACTGCAGGCCAATGTCCTCAAATTTCATGTAAAATATGTAAACAATCTTTTTTATTAATCATTATTTATGCTTCTAATCGGGGTCAACCTGCCGTCTTTGCTAAGTTCTCAAGAATCTCACTGAAGGCTAACTTTAAAGGCTAGAATATTGACTCATCTCTGGACTCCACTAGGGCTTCTCTCTGGGTCTAAACCCCATAAGACAGCTGGGAAAGACATCTCCACAACCACTAACTGGATGACACTTTTTCGATTTTTCCCTCTCTTTAGAACCCTAACACTGGAAACTACAGTTTCCCTGAAATGCTTAATTATTACAGTATTCAGAGATTGGTCACAATTCTTAGTCAGATACCTGTTTCTTTCTCTCCTTATCCCTAAAGTAACCCTGTGTTTTGGCCACTGATATTCTAATAATGTAATTGTCCAGCACCCTGTATCTAAGCCACAAATTTCCCTAACTGGTATGTAGATTGTGTAAATGACCTACCACGCATGCATAGTAGGTCATTTCATAAATCTACGCACCTGAGAAGCCTAAGCTTCTTAGGTGTGAATATGGTCCACGGTTACTAATGCTGACCCAGACATTTCCAAAATCATGTTTGGACAAGCACACAAAATTGTTATATGGGGAAAGCTCATACAGCTGGACTTTAGAGATTTCAGAGTCCTTATGAGAACCTTCCATGCGGGGGACTTAGATCCACATGGGCACAGTACTGGTTGGCTGCGCTTCGTTGTAGAGGAAATGGTACTGCACATGTGCACAGTATTGGTTGGCTGCACATGTGCACAGTATTGGTTGGCTGTACATGTGCACAGTATTGGTTGGCTGTACATGTGCACAGTATTGGTTGGCTGCACATGTACAGTACCATTTTACAGCAGACTTCCGTATGTAGCATACAAAGTCTGCTGAAATTCTAATGTGTGAATCCAAGCCCTTGTCGCTAAGATCAAGGATGACAAGGATGTAATACACCACACTTTAAAGTGCATTGAGAAGTCTTCAAGAGATACAATTCTCACCCATATAATATCCCTTACCCCCTAATCCCCATAAATTACAGGCTATCAATGACTACCTAGTGCAGGTGAATTTCCCTTGCTTGACTGAGGTGCAAGAGGACAGTTGCTCCCATAGTAATGGATAGGTCATTTTATCTGCTTGAGCTTGAGGCAGTGCTAGACCCTTCATCAAAGATAAAGGTTTTGATGGTTTTACTGCCTCGTATTATAAATTTATTAGCTCATGCTTTCGAGGCCCATTTTTGACAATGATACACCCGAAAGCTTAATTTTGGTTTTATTGCTGATGCCATTTCAATATAGAAAATTTCAATGCAAAAACATGTACCATATGGAATGGTCTTATTTCGACAAGGTACCAATACTGGTTAGGGTTTGGCTGCAAAACAGGAAGGGTTAGGCTCCAGTGAGGGAAAGGTTAAGATTAGGCTGCGTGGCAAGAAAAGTTAGGCTTAGGCGGTTGAGGTTAGGCTGTGGGTTGATGATAGTTATGGTTAGGGGAGGGTTTGGGTTAGGCTGTGGGAGGAGGATGGTTAGGGTTAGGGGAGGGTTAAGTTAGGCTGCGGGGATGGTTAGGTTTATTCAAAATTACACTTACCTGTTGCCGTTGGAGTCTTCATAGAGACAGCAGTCATGGGAGCGACGCTGCCTTGTGAGAAACTGCATAATATCAAACCAATAGCAAACATGCCTGCACCATGTCAATCTGTTACTGACAGACTTCATTCATATGGGCCAGGTGGACTTCATTCATGGCCAGGAAGCCAAAGACAATACCACCTTAGTAAAATGTCTTATTCATGTCCTGAGTTACTACCGATATATTTTATCCTGTTGCAAAAAGATGCAGAGAAAATTATATAAAATTTGAGAAATTTTGCTGTTGGGTTGTTTAGGGCTTAGGCTACTATTCTTGTTTAATATTAAGTCCCTATTTCAGAACCAGGGCATGGGTTTTTGTTAATGCGCCATCTTCCCCCATCCATTCAGTACCCACCAGTACTACTCTTTGTTCTGCCTGGTGACACTGCCAGTTCTATCAAAATCAGCCCTGATGATGCTGGGATTAGCACTGGACCAGTGAAACATAGTTACAATGAATTTCTAGCCATTCTGATGAATCCATTTGTCTTGCTCAGTAACTATGTGGCAGAATTCACTGCCTTAAATCTCACCAACCCTGCAGCCAGCGTCCAGGGTCTCCAGTATTTTTTTTTAAGTGGCATTCCACGCACATCAAATACCTATGTACATGTCTCACTGGGAATCTGACCAAGTCCAATGTATCTTTTTATCTCTCTGAATATAATAAATATATTTATCATTTCAAATCTCCTGCATTTATTTAAAATGACTGTCTTCCATCCAAATCTTTCTTGGGTAGGATTCTCTTTACCCAATGTCACAGGGTCCTTTGTTTATCTCTGATGTCATGTTATGCAGACTCGTCTATTATTAAACTGTATTTACGTGTTATTATGTTCAATATATTCACATATGACCTATGTGTAAATAGTTGTCTGGTTCAATGAAAGCTGTGGCAATAAATAAAATGCTAATAATTTATACATCTCAATAAAACTGTAATTTTGATTATTCCTGAGTACTTAGCTTGTACATTTGTTGTTCAATATCTTACTTTTTTTGCAGCCAGTTGTATAACAGAAAATAATAGCTTTCTTCTGTAAGATATTGTACTGTTATTATGCAGTACGTCTATCTCCTAATCATATTGCCAGCACCAAAAGCATAATCCATTGATTGGCACTATATATTATATAGCACATACTACATGCAAACTCTTAATCCTCTCCAGCCACAAACAAAGGAGATTTACTGAAATACACACACACAAAAAAATCCCATAGTGTGTTTCATGAACCATAGGACCATATATTTATCTGATAACCACATGGGAAGATTATGTTAGACCAGTGGGGGGTATGCATGTACAATTTGAAAGGAGGATAACAATGTGTGTTAAATTGGACCAGTTTAAAGATGGCAGACACTCTTTGAAGATACGCTTAAGTGGAAGCATTTGAAGAAGGACAGTTCTCTAAAAAGGATACATGGATTGAAGTTATTTAAAAAAAATGAACAAAAACGCTGCCCAGATGCCAATATTTTTCTCGGTTGGTATCAAATGAAATTCGTCTGCACCAGCAGGAGTTTTTATAGTGCTAATGGAAGTTATTTTCAGTTATCATGTCAGGCCATAAGTATACAAAGGTGGTAATTTCTCTTGTAATCTTCAGGTTTGTATATATAGGATATGCTTCAGCCTAAGCTTTCATCTTAACAAATGCTAAAACAATAAACAACAAGGTGAGGACAACCTAGATCATTCTGACAGGAGATAACTTATGACCTTCAATAACAACATGATCTTAAGCCTTATTTTTTTTTTGGGTCAAATGTTGTGTTTAGTCGTAAGTTAATATTGATAAAAATTTAAAATTAAACTGTTACATTTCATTTAATAATTGACTCAATTGTATAGAGGATTTATGGTATTTAAAGTTATTTCTCCTGAATGATTTAAAGTCATGTCTTTATTACAATAACATTCAAGTAGGTTCCAAAACTGTATTTTTCTTATTGTTTCTGTCAGTTACATATACAGTGTGTTCTAGGCTTTATTACAGATTGACAGGAAACCAAACTGTATCCAAGGGTTTAGGTGAGGAATAGAGGCATATTGTGAAAAAAAATGTACAAGTAGGGATTTAGTGGAATGGGTCATAAGGATTCCCAATTCAGGATGCTCATAAACAGTCAAAACACTTATATGTTGAATAAATACAGATTGTTTAGGGTTGGACACAATTTTAGGATCCAATTTAACTTTTTTTTTTTTAAATAATTGGAAAGCAGTATACACACATTTCCCTGTGTCGTATTTGTGAAAACAAGCGGAAACACAATAAAAAAAGTACTTAGACATTGTTTGTAACAGAATTTTTTTTATTGATAAACCACATGTAGCTTCTTTAAGAAATACAATATTTAGACATGTTTACTTACATGTATAACAGACTACATTCATTTTCATTCACAATAAAAGACATATTTTCTTTGTGATGCAAAGTATTCTGACTTCCTGACAAAATACTGCCTGAGATACAAATCTGTTATACTAAAATGACATTTCATAATACAACAGAGAAAATTCTGTTTCACATGTATCAAGATAAAATACTGGGGGTCATTCCCAACATGTGGCATAGCATGTAGATATAACTAACAAAACTGACCGATCCTCTAGATCCTCGCACCATTATTTGTATGTTTTATTATTTACACTGTACAAACAATATATTGTTCTTCAATTCACTGTAAAAAAAGAGCTACAGCAAATGATTGTATCAGCATTTACAACACATTGCAGTTGCGGGATATTTATTGAATCTGTTGAAGAAAATCAGTAAGTAAACTTATGATTTGTGTCCACTACTCAAGATTCTAAAGTTATTTCCAGGGATAAGTAGATTATGTTAGATATTTCTTTGGTAGTGCTGTGTAGGAGGTGGTCCTTTGTGTTCACAAATCAGAATGGACCAGATACTCATTTCTGAATCCTTTGCAATTAGACAGCAAAGCGGGGCCACAATATCCACGTGTCTGTACTATCTTTACGCTAACCACTAGCACCAATGCACTTTAAATGGCCTTACCCTACATGAAGTTGTCTGACTCCTGCTAACATAAAATAACGGTGGGTCGGACCTCTGAATTGGCAGAATGTCGGCATGCCGATACTGTAAATTGTAATACCAAGTCATGCCCAATTCAGATCGCCAGACAGCCCGTATGTCGGACATCCAGTTGGGAAGAATGCATTTAGATCAAGTAGCACAGATGTGTGCACTTACACAGAAAGCAAAAGGCAGACAAAATGTCATCCAAATTTGCAAGTGAGAATCCAGACCAATGTGTTTAGTAAACATGTTCATCATTTCATGATAAACGCTTCTCATGAATAAATATTATGACCATATGAAAGGACATGTAAACTTCTGGTCAATTTGGTATTTGAATTTTTATATATTTAGTGGAACATCTATAAAAGGGAAAAGTGGATGAAAGCTATCATTTTTCTTGTATATAGCTAGTTTCTTTTGAGATCTATGAGCAGCAACTCCTTTTTTGCTCATTAAAAGGCTTAATTAAAAAGTCCAAGCCCAGATTTACTAAGCTGCAGCTTTAGAAAAGTGGAGATGTTGCCCATGACAGCCAATCAGATTCTAGATCTCATTTAACAATTACACACTAGAGAATGTCAGCTAGAATCTGATTGGTTGCTATGGGCAACATCTCCACTTTTCCAAACCCGCAGCTTAGTAAATTTGGCCCCAAGAGTCTCTTATGCTAAACTATGTTGATAATTTGTACTGATGTTAGACATACTTTCTGGGGTATATCTAAAGCTAGGTGCACACTACCTTCTTTTTCATGATTTCAAATCACATGATAAAAGAGTGTTTGGAACAATATTGTGTAAGAGTGTATGCTGTAACAATCATGCCTGATTGCTGCAAACCACAAAATATATCGTGCATCTTTTAAAACCCTCTAATTCTGACAAATGATGTCAAAAGAAGAGATTGGAGGAAAAAAAAAAATCACATAGCTGTAGTGTATATATATATATTAGTTGTCATGATGATAGAGGCTTTAAATTGTATGTAAAATAGTTTCAAGAACTTGCATTGTGAATAAATCTCTAGTGTGTACCCAGAATCTGAATCCATCAGGATGAGGGCATTATTAGGCTACAGACATTCTGACATCAGCAATTTTGTGATTGCCAGTGAAAAAAAAAGCAACTTTGCAAGAGGTATGTTTTCAACATATGCCAGTAAATGCTTTGAGCTAGGGTTAGGTAGTTAGATATGATAATAGACTTTTTTTCTAACAAAAACAATAAGCCCACAAATATAGACATGTCCCAAATCTAAACCAATATCTTAACATATAATAGGGGATATGATTATGCAATATGAATTGTACAATACTAATAGTAAGTAATGAACATTTGAAGTAAAATAAATATGAACATATATTTTAATTAAAAGTGTGATTTGCATTATGCCAACTTGTAGGTGATGACCCCCAATGTGTGCACCAAACAAATATCTAGTGAATATTCTTTTACAACACAAATGCGAACATGGTCAACACAACAGATCCAGTAATTTGCAAGCAATGTACTGCATGTCCCAATTGCAAAACACAGTGAAGGCATAAAACACTGCATTTACACTACTGTCTGTTGCACAAACATAACATTCTGGTAATCATTTAACATTACAAATGCACTGGGAAAAAAAAGAAATAAAAAGAAATTAAACATAAAAAAGACAGCATTGCATTAAAGTTTACTCATCACAGTTGTTTAGGTTCCGTACAGATTTATTTTTAATCAGTAATAAAGATCACACACTTTTAAAAGACCTTTTAAAGCAGTATTAACAATGTTTTTAAAGCTCATTTAAATATTTTTTCCTATATTATCTACATAAGGAAGAATAACGAAAACATTTTTAAAGTTCTATATAAAAAGTACTTATTTCTAAGGAATTCTTCATGTTATATATGTAATAAAAATGGTCCACGCTAATATCTATAACACACTTTTACCTTTTAAAGCAGTATTAACAATGTTTTTAAAGCTCATTTAAATATTTTTTCCTATATTATCTACATAAGGAAGAATAACGAAAAAATTTTTAAAGTTCTATATAAAAAGTACTTATTTCTAAGGAATTGAATTCGTTATATATTTAGTAAAAATGGTCCACGCTAATATCTATCAGGACTTAAACCATTGTGCAAAATATTTTATTGGCTGCTGTATATATATATATATATATATATATA
>WWET01000821.1:471535-494468 GCA_011038615.1 Limnodynastes dumerilii
CTTTCACGCTTATAACACTATATTATATATTGCAACATACCAATGTATGTTTTGCAAAATATGCCAAGTGTCCAATATTTGTCTTTGATTCAGGTCCAAAGATTGAAAATAGGCACAAACGTAATAGTAATGTGTGCAAACTAAATAAATAAAGGCTAGTAATATAATTTTGAGTTTTAGGACTCCCCCCTTGAATCACTCCATTAACTGTAGTTCATTATGGCAATATGTTGAATGAAATCAATATATATGATAAATGAAAGATGGTTTTGCAGTATGTAGATCAGGGTGTATTTAGAATGTGGCCTATATTATCCCACCTTTTGGATGTATTGGGGGTATGGTAATAACTTTCATACATACTGTAAAATATATTATTTCATATATTATAATTCTGAAAAACAAAACAATTACAGAATTCCAGAACATAGCTTGTTTCCTACTTATGGGCTGAAGGATCTTGTTGGTGACAAAGTCATTATTAAGTATTGGTTTCAGACATCGAAGGCTTTCTGTGCTGCTAGACGGTAGCTTACTTTGCTTTGAAATGTCATTACATATCAAGGAGGTCATCTCCACTTTCATCGCTCTCCACAGTAAGTTGCCTTGTCCACCATTTCTTTACTTCTGAACCACAAGAGGCAGCATCGGACATGGCATTCATTTTGCACACGACAGACTTCATTGTAGTGCGACCTCCAAACCGCAAATTGACAGAAGATACAGAGTGACTTATTGGTTTTGGTGCTGTAAAAAACAAGAAAAATTCCTAACTTCTTCTAGCATTTTCTGTATATTCAGGATGTAATGTTATTTTACTGGTGGTAAAATAAAGCTGGGACGATTATTGGTCCCAGCAGGGGGTGGACCGATAAACGGGAACATTTCCCGCAAGGGAAAGGTCCCACTATTGACACTATACACCTCTCCTCCTGGGACCGATAATCCTATCAGAAGAGAGGGGGGTGGGTGCCAGGGCAGAAGCGCGTTAAAATATATATATACTGGCCAATGCTGCAGATAGGCTAAACTGACACCTTCGAAGTATAGTTCAAAGGTGTCAATGCAGAAAAACATAGATCTGGAGCAGCAGCTAGTGCAGGAGGTAGTAGAGACAGGGATCAGCTGAAGCCGCGCTGTGTGGAGCATGACTTCGGCTGATCCCTGTCTATACTACTCCCTGCACTAGCTGCTGCTCCATATTTATCTATTGCTGCACTGACACCACTGAAGTATACTTCCAAAGGTGTCAGTGCAGCATTACACATAGATCTGCAGCAGCAGCCAGTATATAAATATTGGGAGCCTTTCAGTTAGCCAATTGGCGCCTGATATAAATCAAGCAGGATTAAAAATCCAATATTCGTATCAGAGTGTTTCTGGTGCGTTTATTGGACGTTTTAAAAATTGATCCTGGCCACTAACTAGAGTGATTTTTGGCCTGATCCACGATAATTGTAGGATGGGGCATATAATCACTCCAGTGTATGGCCAGCTTAAGAATAGAGTTTTTTAAAAGACATCTCCATTCTTTCAGGTAAAGAAATTCATCAGAATAGCCTAACTGACTAATATTATAATGAAGCAAGTCATCTGTAAATTTTTAACCAAAAAACACACAAAGTGAAAAACACAAATAAAACATCTGTAAATGGCGATTGCCAGTACAGTCTATTAACCTACCTGCTGGTAAATGCCACTGGCCAAACCTTCTCAAACGTTTTCCAGCTTCAATAGAATCTTGCCGATAGCTTCCTCTATCAGATAGAGTTGGGCTTAAAAGCTGTTGCTGACTACTTGTCTGCAAGATACATAAATTATGTTTATTAGGCTTTTGAATAAATATATGGGTATTATTTATATACAAATATTGCTGAATTCCAGGAAAATAGCTTGGATTCCAAACTATACTTTTACATTTTCTTTATATTTTCCTCCCATGAATGAGGCCTTCGGCAAATGAGTCTGCTCTAAAATTACCACTCGCTCACACTTGCTAAAAATGGATCTATATTTGCATCCTGAAATAATGGCATATTGCTTTTGTATATATTAGACACAACTAAAATATGATAATTTATTTTGTTGTTTCTGATGTTACTTAATTCAAAAATAATTTATCATTTTTGGCGTATGTCGCATTAATGCGGCTTGGTTACATCCAGTAATATTTGTTTTAAAATCACCTCTAACTAAATAACCAAAATGGAACTTCCGCAAAGTACATTCCTATATTCCGTACCTGCGAGGGTAGTTCACTTCCAAATCCTGGACCCTGCCTTAACTTTAACCACCTAAAATTAAACTGGTGCGATATGGAGGATCATACGTAAGTGCTTAACCAACCCTTACTGTATGATTTAAATACCTCCCCCTTCCCACCATGTGTACACAATATGCATGGCGGGTAGTCACGCCCCATTGTGATAAAGACATACAGTGCGTAATCCAGAGTTGGTCTTAGCACGTTCTGATGCACAACCGCCATGCGCAGAACACACACACAGAGTATATATGGATTTGAAATGTGTAAATGGGCTGCTTTGCGGAATTCTGGTTAGGGGCCATAGAGGGAATTACCTCTGGCTGTGCATTATCTTGGTTACTGAGGTTCATATCATCACTCGGCTGGGTTGTCTCAATACTTGGAGGGTTCAGAAACCTGCTGAGTTCTTGTTGTTGACTCTCTCGAAGACTGTGAATAATGCTGCAGGACTGTTGTTGTTTCTAAAAGAGATTATGACAAGGTAAACAGAATCCAGACCACTTTTTAAAATCAAACATATTAACTCACAGGAGATTCTTTGTATTTTAAAGTGTGTTACGATCTAAAGTGGCCTAACTTTACCCTAAAAAGACATTATTGGTGAATACAACCGTATTGTGTCAAAAGCATTCAGAAACGAAACCCTACTAAAATATATATTAATATTTAAACTATGCCACAATATTAATCCATAGTATCCAGACAATACTAAATTAAATGCATCATTTGTTACACTCTCATAAGAAAGATTTTTGTCAGATGGCAATTAACATGTTTTGGGTTAAAGTGGAAAGATGGAATCATTTGTATAAAATTAAGACAAATGAACATAATTAAATTGTGATTAAATCTTCTACGCATTAAGTCCCCCCAAGCTATGCATTACTTACGGCTCGGATGCGTTTAAGACATTTCTTGAGCCACATGCGGATTGTTTGTTTGGCCACTTCTTCCTCTATTGTGTATTCCAGCTGTTCCCGGGCTAGCAGCTCCTCCAGCTGAAGGCTCTTCCTGATGTCCACAGATCTGTATGACAGCATGCTAGAGGAAACAGGCCATGGGGAATACAAGTATTTATAAGGTCACTTTATCTGCTCCAGTTGAGCTATTCAGCTCACAGTAAATTTGACGGATAGAGAAGGTTTTTCCATAGTGTTTCTACCTGCCTATGCACCCTGAACAGTTACAATGTATGCTACTGAATATATGCAGTAAAGGGTTATTATTATAGGGTTTACACTGAATTGTCTGAATTAAAGAAGTAAATATAAGCTGGTCCTTAATTTGAAAATAACAACATTAAAATGTCTTGCATGCTTTATTTTCATAACATCTAATTGTGTGAACTTAAAATACAATCTTCCCATACCTTTAATTACATTGACATGTTGGTGATGTGCATCTGTTGACATTGAATTTATGTTTCTTTTTACCATCCATCCTATGTAGGTGGGAGTTGTAAAATGATAGTTGGCACTACTATGATGTATGATAAAGCACACATGCAACTGTTCTCAGTTAAATACCACACTAAATATAAGCTTCAAATAAAAATCAGGTGCTTAAATAGAATAATTCATTTAACACCTACAGATCCTATTAACATTCATTCTCTTTCAGGGGCTAATCCACAGCTGCACTTACACCTATTTTTTAAGAGCAAAACAGGTGCAAGTGTAGACCTGAAAAAAACCATGTTGAACTTCAACGAAAGGCAAATTCCTAGCTCAACTCTAATTTACAGATTAAACATAAAGCTATACAGTATATGAACTCTGTGTAAAAGTAAAGTATTTTCCTGCATGCAATAGAATTAGCACCCCTTACATTACCAAATGGTTTAGCCAGCTGTACACTTGCAATTGAATAAGCCTATTAATGTTTTACACTAGCTTTTTATGTTATTTTGCAGGTAGATAAAACAAATTGGGTCAATACTAATTCCAGGATGCAGTTTTTGTACAAAAAATATTTTCATCTGTCTCTATTTCAAAAATAGCGCTAATTAGAAGATTTTATTAATGAATGTGTAAGTAGGCTGAATTTATTTTTTGGCACACTTACCCATTCATTACTTTGGAAACCAACACGGCAGACCCGCCTCATCGCCACAGATCCGCTGGAGAGGTGAGTATTACAGGGGAGTCTATGGGGAGTTTTAGGGTCAGGCTGAGGGGAAGGGAGTCTTAGGGTCAGGCTACGGGGAAGGCAGTCTTAGGGTCAGGCTGCAGGGAAAGGAGTCTTAGGGTCAGGCTGCAGGGAAGGGAGTCTTAGGGTCAGGCGGCAGGGAAGGGAGGGTTAGGTTAATGGAAAGGGAGAGTTAGGATGAGAATTAAGATAAGGGTTGGGGTAGGATAAATACTCACCTTTCGTTGCTGTACATTTGACTTTATGATCTTTGATAGCTTGTCCTCGGCGGGAATTGAATGCAGTCAATTCGAATTTGTCTGGTATAGAACTTTCCGACCCACACCCACTAATTTTATATTAAGAAATATTCCAGAAAATTTACCTGAGCACATCATGGAATGTGACATCACCACCACTATGCAAGCGTTCCATTTCATAACACATGTGCTTAAATAAAAGCTTGTCTTTGTCCAAGTCTACTTCTAACCGGCCACGCAGCAGCCTCAGGAGGAACTTTACACGAAACGTTGGTATAACGCCCTACAAAAGAAAGGCACATGTCATTTCAGTCTGTGACATTATGTCTATTCCAGTCACGTAAGACTTATTTTCATTGTAACAAATGCAAGTGATTTATGTATTCTTTGTACATTTACATATATGTAACTATCTTCATGAATATATAGGGAAAGGCAGATAAAACAAGGAAGAAGACAATTTATTTACTACTATTTCTACAAAAAGATGTTTTCTAACTTGAATGACCTTTGTATTTACCTAAAGTTCTATGACTTTATGTGTATAAATTAGAGAAATAAAAGGTTTCTATCGGTGCTATGGCTGCAGCAGCTTGTTCACTCCCCAGAGGGTTCAACACTTCTGAAAAGTAATAAGGTAAATGTGAAAGGTGAGGGTGTGGGAAGAAGAGCTGCCCTGAATACTGTATTGCAACAAAAAAAAAAAAAAAAATCACATTTAAAGGGTATAAAAACAAGCAGCATACTTGTATCAGTATCCACCATGAGCAGAAAGGCATTGACGGTGGCTGGTGGCTTATTATATATTTGCAAATATATGTAACAGACGTTTCCGTGTTTAATTTTACAGATAGATTTGTATAATCTGATACTGGTTTATGGCAGTGTTGCTGGGGCATTTCCTTTCCTGTGTTTCTGTGGCTAGCAGATTACCTCTGCCTTTCATACACCTGTTTGCATTGACCTATAAATTAATCTGAGCGACTTCCATTTTTTTACATTCAGTGGGGTAAATCCTTGGGTCCGTCCGATAGTGAAATTACATACAGCACGTACGTAATTTCACTGTTTAGAATGTTGTGCGCATGCCGTCGTTTGTTACGTACGCCGTGGGTTACGGGAGAGGGGCTGTCCCCTCCTTTACCATCTTCGTATCTCCGCTGTCAATGCGGAGATACAGATGTAAATGAGGGGACGAAGCGGGGGATGTGCCACTACGATCAGGTATGCGGCCGTAAGGCCGCATACGTGATCGTAAGATAGGGGTGTGCACTCCCCGCTACGATGCCGGCCGTAAAGGCGCCCGTAGGTCTGGCTCTGGACCAGTATCTATATTTCAGACACTTGGAATAAGAAATGTTTAGATGCAGTATCTTAATCAGGGCAGTTCTCCTTGCTCACTCCCACTTTCACATTTCACATCACTGGGGTCATCAGTTTAATCCCAAACCACAGATCTATCTTTATCTAGTTTTAAGGTATATGCATTAAGGTGCTTATAGTTGCTGGTTAAATAATCATAAGGGTCCGATAGTGGCCTTTTCCATGCTCTTGGAAACACAGAGATTTTGAGATCTGTGTATGTGCACAGATATGAGCGACCCTTCCTTTTGATCCAGTTTTCTTGCATAATGACACTTCCATAAAGGAGGTTGGGTTGCCTTATATTACAATTTACAGTATAGGTCAATGGTTACCAAACGCAGTCCTCGAGGCTCACTAATAGTGCATGTTTTTCATATCTTCTTGCTGGGGCACAGGTGTGTCCATTACTGACTGTTTAAAAGATCTACAGGTGGTATCCTTGTTCTGTATGAAGATTTGGAAAACATCCACTGTTGGGGAGCCTTGAGGACCAAGTTTGGGGACCGATCTACACTTCTGATGTGTCACCATTTTTAGTGCAAATGAATTAGAAATGGTCCTCTGTCTGTGTCCTGTTCCTCCGCTCTGTCCCATGTCTCCATTATGTCCTGTTTCCTGCTCCTCCTCTGTGTCTTATGTCTGTCCAGCAATTTTGCTATGTCCTCCGCTAAGTCTTGTGTCCTGCTCCTCTGCTCTCTGCTTTGTTCTGTTTCCTGCTCCTTTGCACTGTCCCATATTTGTGTCCTGCTCCTCCTCTGTCCCATGTTTGTGTCCTCATCTTGGTCCTATGTTCTGTTCCTCCAATCTGTCATGATTACTTCTCCTCTGCTGTGTCTTGCTCTGTCCTCTGCTCGCCTTGTCAACTGTCGCCGCAGTGTCTTTATTCAGAGGTAAGTAATTAGTTATTGTTACAGGTAAGGGTTAGGTTTGGGTTTAAAAGGGTTAGGTTGACATATCGACTGTCATGGAAAGACCAGATTGGGTATTCGTTCTGGGTTCCCTAGGGCGTGCTGGGTATTCAGGCAAAAATCAGAAGCTGGGAGGCCTAATGTAGTGAGTGAGTGTGAGATAGGAACTTGACTGGATAAGACTGGACTGGACTTGAAACCAGACTGGACTGGACTTTGGACCAGACTATTCTGAACTGGACTTGAAACGAGGCTGGACTGGATTTGGAACCAGACTAGACTGGACTTAGAACCAGACTGGTCTGGACTAGACTTTAAACCTGACCGGACTCAACTTGGAACCGGACTGGACTTGGAACCAAACTAGACTGGACTTGGAACTAGACTGAGCTGGACTGGATTTGGAACCAGACTGGATTTGACTTGGAAGCAGACTGAATTGGACTGGACTTGGAACAAGACTGGATTGAACTTGGAACTGGACTTGACTTGAGTAATGATCTGCAGACAGCAGAGGTCTGATGTTGGAGTAACGATCTGCAGTCAGCAGGACACAGCTGAGGTCTGATGTTGGAGCAACATACTGCAGACAACAGAGGTCTAATGTTGGAGTAACGATCTGCAGATAGCAGGACACAGCTGAGGTCTAATGCTGGAGTACAAATCTGCAGACAGCATAACACAGAGTACCACCAGGAATGCACTCTAGTAAGAGACACTGGAGATCCACTTGAGCCAGGAACCATGAGAAGCACAAGTGTTGTTCTGTATCTGTTTGAACAGTGCTCTGGGTTTTAATAATGCGCCCCATGTGACCGCTGGAAGCAGCATTTGATTTGTTTGTTCCAAACCACATCCTCTTTTCTATAAGACCTATGTGAGGGTTCCCATGGCATCACCCATGTACTGGGGAACCAGAATATGACTCCTGAGAACAAGGCAAAGTTGGGCAGGAGACTGCCACATGCTGGGAAAGGCACCTCCGTGGAAGACTGCCACATGCTGGGAACGGCACCTCCATGGTGGCGAAATGTGGGCATGACCAGAAAGGTCAGCAAACAAACGATCCCTGACGTGGTAAATGCTGCGGTTTGTGACATCGCCATTGTCAGATACAGTATTGTAAACATGTTAAAATGTTGGTCATTTAGTGCTGACAGGATAAACTATTATCATAGAAACATAGAAAGTGATGGCAGATAAGAGCCACATGGCCCATCCAGTCTGCCAAGTTGTTTATTTAAAACTATACTGACCCTAGACCCTATTTACCCTCAATTTAGTTTGAGATTTAGGATATCCTTATATTTATCCCAAGATCCTTCTAATCCTCTGAGTTCTAGTTTCTATTTGATTAGTGGAAACAGTGCGGGTAATTTGAAGTATAGTTATTATTTTTGGTGGAGGTGCAATTGCCGGACCCTGTACCCGTTTCGTTCCACTCTCTAATAGAGAAATATTAATTCATATATATTTAAATTATAGCTATTTTCTATGCACCATTTAAAGGGATTTTTTTCTTGGTGTTAATCCTCTGAGTTGCATTACACACTTACAACTAGAATTGTACTTTACTAACATGAAATTGAAATGTTGAAGGAGATATTTTATTTTTATGTGCTGGTATTTCCTTCTCTTCCCATCTTATTTCATATTCACCACAGGACAGACAACTTGCAAGACAAAGGAGGATTGCAAAGTTTATAAAATGTACATTTTTTTTTTTTTATATACATTATTTTAAATATTTATAGGCAATGTTTATTTGACCCAGAAACATTTCATTAATTTTTTTACTGGAAGGTCAAATTAATAGATGACTCTTAATTGAAATATTTTTAAATCTGGTTTTAAACATTTGAATAAATATCCTTGTAGTCTTCTGCAGGTGGATATAAATTTAAAACAATAAATTATATATGCAAAGATCCCAGACAGTAAATGTTTGAGTAAAATCTTACCTCTCTTTTATCATCAACCATATTCCAAATTATTTGATAATGGCGAAGATCATTAGGACTTAGTAGTTGGTCTTCTTCAGTGGAGTAGAACAAAGAAAAGTTCTCTACAATTATAGCTGAAATAAAAAAATATATATAAAAGTTAGCATGTTGTATAATATAGTTTTATAGGAACAGGTTATTGTGTGTTATGTGGAAGTTAGCCTATATTAGTGTCATAGACCAAAGGTTTATAGAGAATGATGTCAGTAGTTAGCTACTGTAGTTCCCTAAGAGGCATTTTGCATTCCACCAAAAGAGTTTCTTAATATAGTTTTCCGTAAAAAAAAAAGCATCATTCTATTGCATTGTATTCAACCAACCCAATCAAATATGTAGGTTTTCAAGTAGGTTGAGTGCCCTCAAAAAACACACCTTTGTGCATTGTACTCAACCAGACTCCATTGCATGAATGTTACATTTATGACATTAGGATTTATTTATGACATGGTAAAAAGTTTTTGTTTGAAATATACATTTATCTAGTTCACTTACCAACCAGTAAATTCAACATGATATAGGCAATGATGACATAAAAAGAACAGAAATACATAAGTGCTCCAGCATAATTTCCACAGTCAGTTTCCCAGTATCTGCTGTGATCTGGAGTGCAAAATGGAGGCTGTACCTGAAATAAAGAAACCAAGGTCAGACAATGAGGTTACACAGCACAATAGCATGACTTTAACAGCATTTAGGGCCGTATCCAGATCTATGGCCGAACAGGGAATTATGGCCGGCTCAGCCGTAATTTCCCTGTTTTAAAGGTTGTGCGTATGCGCACAACCTTCATACGGCAGCGTAAGGGCCAGTAGCCGTAACTATAGTTACAGCCGCCGACTGTAACTATAGTTATGGCCGCCAGCTGTTACAAAAAGGGGGCTTCCCCCCCTTTACACATGCCGTATCTCCCCCATCAAGGCGGAGATAGTTTTATTGTACAAATGTTACTCAGAACATAAAGTATAACATAATAATATACCCAAAGATATCAATACATGATTGTATAATCTAACTCAGTGAAGTGTTCAGTGAAGATTTTATCCTCTTTTATCCAGCAAAATAAGATAACATTTCAAAACCACCTATATCCACTGGCCAGTTATGTTGGGAGAAAGACTAGGCACTTCCCCTTATGGCCTTTCAATGGGACACATTATATGCTGCCTCTCATAAAGTCAAGGGGTGACCAGGATATGTTAGTGAAACTAATGAATAGAACCTACCTATAGGGCCCATGTAATTATTATTGCTGGAGCAGGTGTGGTATGATAGGGTCTGGGTCTGTGGTTAGAATGTTTTATACCAGCCTGTTCTGAACTGCTGTGAAATTGATTGCTTCTGCCTCGCCGAGGAAAAGCAAACGATCAATTGAAGGACAAAGATGCAGCAGGGAATGGTGAGTATTTATCCAACCCCAATTCCTTATCCTAATCCTTACCTTAACCCTAACCCTTGACCCTAAGACTCCCTTCCCTGCAGCCTGATTAAAAGACTCCCCTTTCCACAGCCTGACTCTAAGACTCCTTTCTCCACAGCCCGACCCTAAGACTCCCTTCCCCGCAGCATGACCCTAAGACTCCCTTACCCGCAGCCTGACCCATAGAGACAGCCGAAAATGAGCTTTTGGCTGTCTGTATTTCAAAAATAGAACTTTTGTTCCGCAGAATTCATCCCGCTATGATATGTATGTCATATATTCTGCTTTTTCTGGGACTGCCCACAGGTTACCACTCTCTGGTGTGAGTTCTTTAATATAATCAATACTGTGAACAGTGCCGCAGTTAAGCTGGCCATACACTGGACGATTATCAACCCGATCTCCCAATTATCGGGTGATCTGGCAAATAATCGCTCTAGTGTATGGTACAGATCAATTTTTGAAACGTCAAATAAACGCTGCTGTATATCTATGTACTATGCTGCTCTGACAGCTTTAAAGTATACCTTCAGAGCTGTCAGAGCAGCTTTGCACATAGATATAAAGCAGCAGCAGTAAGAGAGAGCGCTGCCCCTCCCTTCTTCTGCTAGGATTATCGGTCCCAGCAGAGGAGGTGTATGGTGCCGATAACAGGACACTATAACGTCCCGTTTATCGGCTCACCCCCTGCTGGGACCGATAATCGTCCTAGTGTATGGCCGGCTTTAGCCCTTTTGCTGTTATACCCTCTTGAGTTCTCAAGCTACTATAGATATGTGTTGGGTCATATTTTTATTGGGCAGCTATAACACAAAACTAGAGGACTCCTCTATTACCAGCTCTTGCCAAGCTTTCTTCTAAAGTCCAGCATAGCCATGACATGGAGACCAGAGCAATACCTTATTTAAGTACAATCTCTCCTCTTGTTAAATAGTTTCCCTGGTTGCAATATATTTCAGATAAAACGCCCCAAGCAGGTAAGGTAGATGAGGATCTAACATGGGAAAAAAACTAACTAACTCATATAAGGTTGCATGCTAATACTCAATGTGATGGTTCTCTTTACATAGGTTGTTGATACATGCGTGTCATCCCTTTTTTCAATATTTGTATTTATTTATTTTTACTTATTCTTTTTTAATTTGATATTTTTCCTTGTTTTTCTTTGTCTCTTTTACTTTTATCTTATTCCTTGTTATATTTTTATATACTGCAATATTTGTCTCATATAATTATGTGCATACTACTGCAGTGTACTTCTGTTCCCTCTTCCCTTTTTTTTCTGTACATGGCATTTACTGTTTAATAAAAAGTATTAAAAATAAAAAAAATCTAATTTCCTGAGGCTTTAATGTTATGTACATGTTAGATGGTTTTCCTCTCTACATACCATACAGTCATGCATTATTTTATTCCAGTCTTCACCAGTTACGATTCTGAAGAGCACGGTTATAGCTTTTCCAGCTGTGGAGAAGTTAGCATGCCTAGGTAGAAAACACCAAAATAATGAACACATTATACATTTATCCAAAGCGCCTGGTACTCAAAATTGCCTCTGATAGTTTCAGATTCATTTATTTACTTTACTGGCACTATCGTTTAAAACAAACTTTCCTGAAAACTAATATTTCAATAGTAATTTTACTGTAAGGAGTTTGTTTAGCAAAGCATAGCAAAACTGATGGCAAAATTTACTATGAAACAATATATTACAGTCCATATAAAATCGATTCATTCCCCATTGGCCCCGTTTATTATGGTTAGTGCTGAAAAGGTGAACTAATGCATTTGGGTTTTTTCAAGTTGAGTTATAACAAAAAAAACCCCAAACAAATAATAAAAAGAAAATGCTAAAACTGTTATCAAGTTCATGGTGAAACTACAACATGGTCATTTCCTTAACAGGCTGACATTTTGTTATCTGAATAAGAGAATAATATTTACTTCAAAATGGCCGAGATATTTTACATAAATAACATGAAGACATTCAGTGAAACTTTCAGGTTTTTTTTCTTTTATATTATGCACTTTTATAAACAGGACCTTTTGTTATAAAAAAAAAGTAATTCATTCATAATTAGTGTCATTTATCTTGTATCTTAACAGTTTTAAGAGAGATGGAAACAGTTGGATGCCTATTACCATAACACAAATGAGACATTTTTTATAAACTTCAATGTGGTTGGGGCATAGCCTGTATATTGACATGACACTTTTTCTATATACTGAGCTTGATTGTGGATATACTGAAATTATTAGATCATGATGTGTTATGCGATAAAGATTACACATTCACAGTGAGTAGCTGTACAGCATTGTCATTGAAATCATGGCCTTTATTTTACACAGGTGTTTAAGATTGGGAATAAACAATAATTTTCATTGGAAATGTGAGCTCTTCAAGAGAGTGTGGGCTTTTAGTCTCAGAAATATCAATATATTAAAGTAATTAAAAAGCATTAATAGATTTGATGCATAAATGTAATTTGTACTTTAAAAGACAATTGTACAACATTTTAAGTGACAGCAAACAAAACTGAAGTGCAAACAGTAACTATTCACAAAATCAGAAAGTGATTATTCCATTATGTATCCGGGAGAGTGTTAGATATTCACAATAGTATAAAAACAAGGGCACTACGTTGCCACTTTTTGCAACCTTGTTGCAAAACCGTATTTACGCAATCTACGTAAGGAAAAGATATGTAGATAACGTAGAAAATGTACTGCGCATGCGCAGTAGGAAAAAACGCTAAACACCGGACGTATAAGTTATACGTCCGGTAGTCTGTATACGACCCAATAATCCTATTGTAACTGATTGACTGCTTTTTTCTGACAGAGAATAAGTACAAAAACTTCTCCTTAAAAATATAACGCATACTATAATTTCTTCAAATAATTCCATCATTAAGAAAACTGGAGACCATGACAGATATTTTATTAAACTAGGAAAGCAGCCTCCAATCATATTAATAAATGTAAATATGAATAAAAAATATTCAGGTTCCAGTTTGCTTGTTTTACAGATATATTTTCCATTTAATTTCTACAACAGTTAATCTATAATTAATCCCAGCATGCTTTAAAAATATAAATTAAAATAATTGCACCACTCTTATTGCACCTGTTGGTTACTCTCAAACTCTATATCAGCCCCCAGGATGTCCGGAGCAATTTCTCATGTAATGTGTGCAAATTTACTGACCTGTTAATATTTTCCCCGTATTTCACTGTTCCAAATAGAACAACTCCAGCAAAAGCATAACAAAGAAGCAACAGAAACATTCCCACAATAATGAAGAAGCTTTTGTACATGCTGACAACAACAGTCAACAATAGCATCTTCAATGTAACCTGGAAATGAAAGAAATGTGTTCAGATTTAAAACCATAAAATGTGTACATATTATTTCAATATTTTTAGTTTAATTGCCAAGCCACATAAATATGAATAAATAGAGAGATGTGTGATAAGGCGCTGATAACAATACTACAAAAAAATGAATATGAAGGAACAAAATCTGAATATAAGAACAGCATAAATATTGCTGGGGGGGGGGGCTTATAGGCGCATCCTTTTCTTCGTGTCTTTTAACTAATACTATGGGGACATAAGAACCATACATGATTGGAGGAAAGTTACCTGGCTTACTTGTGTACATGTGAAAACTCCCCCCATCTGACAATATTTATGCCGTTCTTATATTCATATTTGATTGCTTGCTATTTATTTTTCAGTAGTATTGTTATAAGCGCATGATCTCTCATCTCTCCATTTATTGTTTCATGCTTTTTGGAGTTTGGGACACTCTTTAATGTGTACATATTAGTGCTTTTAGTGGAGTATTTGCCTTTACAGCTCCAACCTTAAAAAAAATAATAAATTGTGACATATGCTTAAACATGTTGGTAAAATGTAATAGCATGTAGAAAGTCATAGAATGCTGCATGACAAACATATCAAGCATTCTAATAATGTGGAATGATATTACATCCACAATACTAAGCTATAGATAGTAGAAATTCCATAGTTGTGGGTTTTTGTTATCTGATAGAGAGATCAGACAGATTTCAACACTTTCATAAGCCTGCCCTAGGCATCTCCACAAAAGATGTTATTTAGCCATGCTTAGAAGAAAGGTATGTCAGTGATTAGGAACGTGTGGCCTGCTGTTATTTGAATTGATTTCCTGCAATGATGAGATATCATTTTATTCCCAGTTGCCTATTCCTGATCTTTTGTAATCCAGTGTTACAAAGACATGACTTTTTAGCAAATTAGTCATTTAGCAACAAAAAAACCACTATATAATAAATTAAATAAGCTGCTATAATGTTCTAATTATGAAATTATTTATCACACCTAGCATATATAAACTAAAAGAATTATATTAGTTAATGCATATCACAAAATAATTGATAATGACTGCTATGCCTGCATTCATAAATCAAACAGCAAAAAAACCCAATAAATCAATCGACCAAATCGTTAAAACACCCTGCCTAATATTGTGTAGGTGCCCCTTGTGCCGCTAGAACAGCTCTGACCCTTTCTGTCCTGTGGTATCTGGCACCAACACATTAGCTGCCTATCCTTCAAATAATGTGAGATATGGGGAATGTGAGGCCACCTAAACTCTTTGAACCCATCAAACTCTTTGTTATGTTCCTCAAACTCTTCTAGAACAATTTGTGCAGGATGGTAGGGCACATTATATTGATAAAAAATGCCACTGCCATCAGGGAATACTACTGCCATGAATGGATGCACTTGTCCTGCAACAAAGTTGTGGTAGCTGGTACATCTCACAGTAACACACGAATACCAGGACCCACAGTTATCCAGCAACACACTGCCCAGATCATCATACTGCTTGCCTTCTTCCCATAGGCCATCTATTCTAAAGGTAAGCAATGCAGAAGTATAAGAAAATTTAGATGGACAGACCAGGCTATCAAATTCAATTGCACTATCGACCGGTTCTGAGGCCTACATGCCCACTAGGTGCTTTCGGTTGTAGAAAGGAGTCATCATTGGCTCTACAATCGATAGCTATACATCCCACACAGCAAGTTGCAATGCACTGCACGTTCTGACACCTTTCTTTGAATGCCAACATTTACTCTTTCTACACTTTGTGGGGCAGTAGCTTTTTTGTAGGATTAGAGCAGTTTTTGCTTCTATGCACATCAATCAGCCTGTTGCACCCATGAGTTGTCGCTGGTTTACCAGCTGTTCTTCCTTGGCCTAAATTTGGTAGGTATCAGAACACCCCACAAGACCTCATGTTTTGTACATACTCTGACCCATTCACCTAGCCATCACAAGTTGCTCGGATCCTTATGCTTGCCTATTTCCCTGCTTCCAAAACATCAACTTTACAGATGTCATTGTAACCAGATATTCAATCTAATTTATGTCACGTTAATGGTTTTAATATTTTGTCTGATCTATGTATTCTTCAGTCTATAGCTACCCATCTATCAAACAAGCAGATACTATAGCTGTAACAGGGGTGTCCAAAACATGTCTTGTCCAATGTTAAAGGTAAACCCTAAAACTTATTAACCATTTTTTTTTTATAAATGTATAATAAAAAGACTAAAATAAACAAAAATAAAAACCAATAACTACACTGTTAACACGATAAGGCAGATACTATCCTATATATTTTGCCCTTCACATTTCCTTACCCATGCCCGTTCCTTTCCCACAACTTTTCTTTACTATTTTCCTATATGTTCTTTTAATAGAAATGTTTGATGAGAAACTAAAAAGTGAATTCTGGGCTCAAGAGCGTAGCTTATGGTGTAAGCTTAAACAGGTATTTGTTGTTTTGTTATTAAAATGCTAATAAATACAATATAACTGAATAGAAAAAAAAATATTTTAAGTATGTATTACAGCATTTTATAGGGCCATTCATTCGTAGGCATAACTAGCCATACATAAAACAGTCTGGAAGACTTTGAATTTTAAAGTGCAAATACAGGTATAGGTAAACTTTAGTTGTTTGGTGATCATTCACAAGGACACAAAATAAACAACAATGTCTTGCTGAGCATTACATGACACACAGAATGTCCCACCCAGAAAATTTCTTCCATCTGGAGATCAGCTATCAGAATCTGCTGGAAGCCTGGAGCAATTTCTCTCAGTTACCTCCCCCCTTGTGTCTTTAATCACTCGTTACTCTATCATTCTGAAAGAAAGATGAAGCTAATGCTGATGAAGCCATGCTTTTTATTTTAATTGTTTAACATGCACTAAAATATATTTTATAGAGATTATCATGATATAATATAAACATCTTTTTTATTTATGATATTAAAGAATCTCAAAACACAATTAAAATGAAAACAGTATGCCTACAAATTGACAAGCTAAGTGGCAAGATGACAAATGACCATGAAAAAGCCATTTTATGCTCTATTTAGAGATAAAAGTCAATTGTAGGTAGTTATTTTTCTCTCAGCATGTCTATTTGAAAAACATAATTTCAAGGAAGACATTTTGGTACATGGTTTACAGAGATTTGTTCCCAAAGTACAGCAAGGAAATCTAGTTACATAGAAAGATAAAATAAGCCTTTGAAGTAAGGTGTTTTCAAAGGGATATATTAAAGAAAACCACAGTATATTTTACAAAGATGAATTACTAGGAAAAGGGTCACTTTTGACAGAAAATGTACATTTTCCATGATCAAATATTATTTACCATCTTATATTATATACATGACTGGTTAAACAAACAGAAGCACGTTTGCCTTTAAGCTATACTTATGTGGTATGTGTTGTGACCACAGCATTGTATATTATCCATGTTTACATTTTTTTACCAGTGTTTTATTTAATATTTTTATTGTCTTTTATGTTTGATTCAATGGCCACGTTTCAATTCAAGTCTTACATCGCCCACACTGCACAGTAAACAGGCACTGCGCAATTTGAGTGATGTTGTATTTTGGGTATTTGCGGCCAATTGCTTGCAATATGGTCGTAAATATCTAGTTAAAAAATTTTTTTTTTTATGGCTTTTAATGGCAGCCTGGGCTTGCTGTGTACTGTAGTGCACCTATAAAACGATGTTTTACATAGGATAACATAATAATTATAATTCGCAATTTTAGGCTCAACATCCTGGTGATTTTTACAACATCAACAATTCTTGAACAATTGAATAGGGCTGTATAATTTGGGCATGATGTTATCGTAATCTATTGCAAATGAGCTAATACCACACCCAAACCATACACCGCGCTGGGGCCTATATGTCTTTATTGTGTCCTTATTAAATTGTTATTTTTTAATATAATGTTGCTTAGCTATGGTGATTATATTTTATTATTATTGATCATAATAATAATAATACAACAATGACTACATTAAATATAAATATGACACTTTACTTGTCAGCAACATAATAAAAGAACATGATAATGAGTTCAGAGTATTCCAGTTGTCTTCATAACCCATCTCATGTGTTAAGTTGTTAGTTTGTTTATGTTTTTTTTTGTTTTTTTTTTATATTTTGATGTAAAAGATATTGAAATGTAGAAATAGTTCATATCTTGCAACTACATGTCCAAATGAATTAAGCTTTCCATGCAATAATATCAGGTTATGTACTAGGTTTTAAAAGCATGTCAAAGGAAATGGAATGGGTAACTACAGAGTAAGGGGTAGATCCTAAGCTACGGCCGACAGGGGAATTACATATGCCGCGTGCCTAATTTGCCTGTCAGCTATGAAATGCGCATCCACACATCGTCACGACTACGTCTGCAGCCGTAAGGCCAAAGACATAGTCGTAAAATTTAAGGTATGGTCTGGACACGTAATGGCCCAGATTTACTACCTTGAGTGGGGAGTTCAGTGGGCGCTATGCACTCGTATGGAGGGACTCCGCACGTACTTAAGCCGTATGTGAGTCTGGATCTGGGCCTAAATGATTACATTACTTCAAGGTTGGCTACAGTCACAAAACTAGTGTTGTTGTAGTGGGAGTGGACCCAGAAGTGAGAGGGTCCCCACAATGATGGTTTATGTACTGTGCCCCTAATCTAATCTTCTGATGATAGCATCTGTAATGAAAGTCCCATATGGGGTTTAGGTTCAGGTGCAGTTGTTTGACCTAATGAGGATGAAGTCATCATCATTGCCTCAGTCACTAAATGTATTTGGCCTTCAAGGTTTGACTCCCTCCACACATAGAATAAATCCAGTATTGATATGAACTACGCATGCCTAAAATCAGGCGCACCTAGATGAGAGAGATTTACAGCTATACATTCTCTAGGCCTACATCCTTGCCACTGATGAGATAGTGATAGGCGTTCTGACTTTTGTCTATGTATATTATGGACATGTTTAAACAGTTGCATCTGATTCATAGCTGGGGTACAGTTGTCAATGCTTTAAGTGTGCAATTTACACCTGTATCTAATACTGTATAATTGTCATTATAATATCTGTGTTTATACTGTATAATATAACATCAATGGGCCCGCTTAAGTCACGGAAGGCGGTCCTGCTTTCTGAAAAAGTATATAGATGTGAATAGGACTGCATTTGTTTTAACTGCAAATTGTAGCTAATGCATTTGACATTACTACATAAGCAAATCAAAATAAGTGAGTGTAAGTAAAGTTATACTTACATGTTTTCCACATATTGAGAAAAACCTAAACACTATTATGCAGGCCCCCATCATATAGGTATATTCATTCTGCAAGCAAATATTACATAGTTAATTAATAGTTCATTCACATTTGTTCCCTATGATTCAAGCTACATACACATAACACATGGAATAATAAAATGAAAGAAGTTACACAATACAACTGTTCGCTGCACACCGTATCATACTTTTAATTTATTTCAGACCAGCTGCCTGTGTGATGCCATCTATTCTGTTATAAAATGTTATGTGATTTGTCTTTTTCGTAGGACCATTTGGTAGACTATGTATGAATCATATTAGTGTCATATTGATTTTGCTAACACTATATCGTATGTGCAGTTTTTCAAGTGTGTTTGCAACATTATTTATCAATTACTTAAGGACATTGGACCTGAATCAGAGACTAAAAATAAGAGAAGAAAGTTACTCCTGGGCAAAACCATGTTGATTGCAGGGGAGTCATATTTCATCTGTTGCAAACAACATTAGAGTTGAGAGGTGATGTTTCCCAGCCCAGGTCTAAATAGCAGTGTAATAGTAAAGCTGGTCACTATCTGGTTGCAGTAAGGAAAAGCAAAGATGTATCCCAGCATGCAAAGAATACAATTAACGACCCCCTGAAATCAACATGGTTTTGCCCAGGAGTAACTTTCCTCTCTTATTTTGAATCTCTGAATCAGGTCCATCATTTCTAAAAGTAGTTTAATATTATAGCCAGAAGTAAATCTTAAAAATATTGCCTAACAAAATACTAAGCTTTAAAATGGAAGATATCTGCACACCACATAACATTAGATAGAATAAGTAAACCATAAACAAAACAACTGTATTGAAGGAAAAATAGTAATAATCTTACAAGTAAAGCAAAATGTAATATGACCCAAATGACACCAAGCGATGTCACAAGCAGGTCATATCGATTTCTTCTACTTTGCCAAAATCCAGCTGGTGACATAGCTGTTATCTTCATTGTTACCTTTACAAAATAAACACACACACAAAAAAAAAGTATTACTATTTGGATGTCTCAAAGCCCCTTTTCATTACATTTATACATTTATATTAGCATTGCTAAATTTTATTGTGTTTAACAATAATTTAATAGACTATTGCTAATAAATCTTCAAATGTGTCTCCCTAGCAAACACATAAACCAAAAATACTCTTATTTCAAACAAGAAATATTCTGAATAATATAACAAGTTATATGACTTTCTATTCTTGTTTTGTATGTATTTACCTTATTTATTTGTGCAGCAGTTTTTTTTACAAAGGCCTCCAATAAACAAACTGGTAAAAAACACATTATTTCATATATAAATACAATGTGCAGTATATTACCTCTAGAACAAAAATGAAGGTGAAAACAACTGACATTGTTGCTAGAGGAACAGTCACAGGATCATCCACATCCCACTGGAAGAAAACATACCATAAATTAGAATTTTGTTTTCACGGCGGAGCACACTAATTTGATCTCAGTGTTATTTAAGGATACATTCTTCCATCTACCAGAGACAGCCGGCTCACATTAATAATTTTTTTCAAATCAACACTCTGCATCTGAGCTACTCTACATGTAGTTGTCAGTTCAATATATAAGTAACATTTCCATGCCAAGGTTAACTTATACCGCAAATGTCTCCTATAGCTGTCTAGTCTTGGCCATCAGTAGCATCCTGGACTTAGACATGCCCTATAGCTAATGTTAATGTTCACAGTAAACATGGGCTCATTTACAGGAACACAACCTTACTGTATGTTGACTCCGTTAGTCCTACATTTGAAAGCAGACAGTCACAGCAGTCTAAATTGCCACATTTACATGTTCTTCTGTTCTGGCTAAAAGTATATATAGTTACACTATGCTAAATGCCATTTGTGCCAATCTGGTCCAGGATTAATATGCATAGATTTAAGTGTTTTATAGCAATCTGAGTATATCAAATTTCTAGTTTATATACTTTGTTTCTCTCTCACAGTCATTATCATACATTTAGGTCCAATTCATCTATATTTGAACATTGTTGTTTTAAACCACATACCTTGACTGAAAGTAAAACTGATTGTGCCAAGACAAGAACTGCAATAGTCCTCTTGAAAAATGGATGCTGTGTTATATCATACATTCGTGCTCTGAAGCCATCATTGTCTAAAAACAATACAATACCCAATTACACAAAACAATCTTTTAGAAGTACATTAAAAGTATTACAGGCTGGCAGACGAAGGCACAATGACAGGAGTACACATGCATGTAATGGATGTAAAACACAAGTAATCATGGCTTGGCAGTTGGCACAAAGATAATGCCTCTAAAGACTAGCAGGATTTATTTTCATGAATATTGCCTATTATTTTCAATGGTTACTGGCAGCAACTTTTTTTTAATGGATAATATAGACACACATAAATAACACCAACACTTCTTTTTAAGTCCCAAAGCTCAAATCTAAGAGCAAATGGTAGTGCACACTGTGTGCCGTACTTGTGTACTGTAATGGGCGGTTTGGTATGTTCCATCCACATACACAAGTAAATGGGACATCTGTATGGGAAGTAAATAGCGGCACGAGGCAGCAAGCTCTCTGTTGCTACATCTCCAAATATGTTCTGCAAGTGCAGGGTCGTACAATGTGTTTGAATGGGTTATAAATAGAACTGACATTTCAGTTGGAGTGTTTATGCTCTAAAGTAATGAAAAATACATTTACAGGAAAATATTATTATTATTATTATTTTTTTTTACTGTGCTCTATTATCTAAACAATAATCACAGTACACTAGCAACAATTCCATATCTGTTTAATGCATTTTGCTGGACAACAATCAAGCTAATGGGTAAACAAATTATCTTCTGAATGAGCACCCCCCTGACTTAGACATGACCTGCAGTAGGTGCAAATTTTCCAACGTAAAGTAACCTTTGCTATATCTGTACAATGATTATGTCTCTCCCCCCCTTCCCTTCCTCAACACACCCCTCAGAGCACAAGCCCCGGAAGCCAGGGTAGTGCTATAATCTGAATTGGACGTCCCTGCGTGCTCTACAGTCCTGAGCATGCTCAGTAGCAAATCACGCAGAGAAATGTTGCGCCAACAGGCACAAGCTCACATCTGTATTGGGGCCATTATCACATTAACACTAATAGCTTATAACGGTAGTCAAGACTTTTTCTGCAACTCTAAAACTATTCCTTACTATTTACATATTACCCTTCTCCCACATAGCGGAAACGCTTCCAGATTCGTCCTGGTAATAGGCTGCTTACCAAAAGAGGAAGTTTTCTGAGCCGACCACTTTGCTTATATAAAAGGTGGTGGAAACTAGTGTGGCCACCTTTTCACCTTACAGAGTACAATGAAACTGATGAGATCTTAATTTTTGGTTGGTTGGTTAGTTTATGTTGCTTTGACTAAAAAAAGAGTACAGACCATAACAGAACAGTTAATAGCTTTGATACCTGGACGAGGAGGGAGATGAAGAGGTTGAGCTATCTTGAGTCTGCTTTTAAGATCTTCCCATCTCCTTTGATCAACAGTCAGCAGAGCTGTTCCCTGGGTGGTTGATAAACAGATGACCCGTGTTTAGTTAGACAGAAACATAATCATTTAAAGTAACATACAGTAGTACTGCGTCCTGACTTCTGGCTGCAGAGGTCCGCTTTAGGATTGCTGTGCAATTCTAATTTACATACATGTGAGAGGAGAACACTCCCCTTGCACTTATGGCTTTCCGCCACCAGAAATCTACCATAACATTTAGGTGGGGGTCGATGCGTAAATGAAGATTGTATGCGAGGACTTAGCCAAGCCCTAACTGTACGATTTAAATACCTCCCTCCTCCCACCATACAGACATGCTTTAACCTTTAACCATGCCGCCCCGTCATGCTCAACTG
>WWET01000821.1:496347-511423 GCA_011038615.1 Limnodynastes dumerilii
AGGAATCCTTTACCTCAAGCATGTGTAGTGCTGATATGTGGATATTTTCCACATGGAGATTTCAGAAAACTACCACTTTTTGTAATTATATTCCTCATCCAGATAGAAAGAGATTCATTTTTCTTCATTCTTGCCTTTAAACTTGGGTAGCCCGCATAGTGACTTGCAACCCATTTATTTTGTATCATGAAAGAGATTTGGTATTGGTATACCAACAGATAACAATGCCATTTATGTGCACAAAATAAAGATGTGTCGGAATCTCAGTGGAGTGTTAACCTTACTGATGATTCATGACATGACGGCCGGCAGCGCAGCGGGGAGTGCACTTACGTGTCCAGATTCCTACCCTAACTTTTACGATCAGGCTGATCCTAACGGGGCTTCCCCCGCCCCATCCCCTAATTAGCATGTCCATCTCCGCCTTTACGTAATGGGGGGAAAGCCCCCTTTTCGTAAGAGGCGGCGTACGTAACGTACACTGGCCCTTACGGCGTCCTTCAAAACAGGGGAATTACGTATAACATGTACGTAATTCCCCTCTTGGCCGTAGCCCAGGATCTGGGCCATTATGCCTGATCCAGACCTCCATGTATTTTCATATGCTTGGTGGTCTAGAAGTCCGCACAAAAGAGGGGAGTGCACTTACGTGTTTAGAACCCCACCTTAACTTCTCCTCACCTCTCCATTCGGATGGGCGCAGATCCGTGCAGAACTGATTACTGCTGCCCATTGAACTTCGTTGACATGCCTATCCCTTAACGAGGCATGCAGAAATCAAGTGCCGCTCCCCATAAGGATCTCCTTGGGAATGACACTTTGTTCAGTACACTAGGAGATCCATATCGTAACATCTGCAGCACATACGCAGATGTTACATTTTAGGGGACTTACAACTGGCTTACCTAAGTCACCTAACAATCTTAATTCAGGATCAGGCCCATAGTACTACAATTACTGAGTTTTTTCATTATCATTAATGATGTTACTGATCAATCTACAGTCTGATATAATCACTTCTAGAAGTGTTGCTGTTATCACTACCTTACCTTGTTTTCATTGAAGTTAGCAATAACCACACCAACAAAGAGAGTGAGGCCTATCATGCAGCCAAGGAACACAAAAACATGAATATATATTCCATGTATCTGCAAAGAAAGGTGGACAAATGTTAATAAAGGTAAACACCAAAGCAAAAGAGCTATGTGAAATATATATTAACTTACTGGTCCGACACGATGAATGATAACATCTCGCACTTCAACCCAGCCTTTTAAAGACAGCACTTCAAATAAAGCCAGCATGGCATTTCCCACATTGTCAAAATTAAAATTACGGGGATTTGCCCTGGTGAGGTAAAGATCAGCATAAGTACAACAAATAAGCACAGGTAGAGTTCATGAAATTATATAAGAGCAATTCCTAAAATAACTGAAGAAAAAAAAAAGAATTTAATTAAGCCTACCAGAAAACTAATACTGCAGATATTGGGGTATATCCAGAACAACGTCCGCAAGTGAATTTACGCAAGCCGCTAGCGTAAATTCACACATTAGTACTTACGGCGCATGTGCACGTCAGTTGTTACGTCACGTACGTCATGGCGTAAGGGGCAGACACATATCAGTAGTGTATCAACGTACAAAGTGGTGTGCCATTCATATGCCACACGTATTTACGCTTCGAAGGCGGGGTGAAGCATTTAAAGCGTACAGTATGGGCGTGCTTAGCAGCGTAGCTACGTGTGTGAAGTCCGTCCGCTAGTGGTTACGGAGCGTAAAGTTAAGGTAGGGTAAGGAAAGTGTAAGGCGCCTAAAATACGTACATGAGAGGGGTGTGCCGAGGGGACTGCATAGAAGGCATGCTAGCGGAAGTATGTAGCATAGTAAAAGTGTAGCTCTGGATCTCACCCATTGTCTGTAGTTTACAGATTTCTTATGGCAAAAAATAAATAAATAAGAAATCCTTATACGAATGTTTTTTTCAAACGAGTCATCATGTGAAATAGTTTCTTTTAGAAGTAGGGACAGCCAAAGCCTAATTTTCATCTGTCTCTATTTAAAAAATACCACCATTTAAAATTTTTTAGGAAACACTGCTGCAGAGCCGACGTACCCACCACACCGACCGGAGAGGTGAGTAACACTCTCTGGGGAGTTTTAGGGTTAGGCTGCAGGGAGGGGAGTTTTAGGGTTAGGCTGCGGGAAGGGAGGGTTAGGGTTAGAGTAATGAAAGGGGAGGGTTAGGGTTAGAGTAATAGAAGGGGAGGGTTAGGGTAATAGAAGGAGAGTCTTAGGGTTAGGCTGTTGGAAAGGCAGTCTTAGGCTTAGGCTGAGGGGAAGGGAGTCTAAGCGTCAGGCTGTGGGGAAGGGAGTCTTAGGGTTAGGCTACGGGGAAGGGAGTTTAAAGGTTAGGCTGCAGTAAAGGGAGTCTTAGAGTTAGGCTGCGGGAAAGGGAGGGTTAGGGTAAGGTTTAAGGTAAGGATTGGGGTTAAATTCATACTCACCATTCATTGCAGTGTCTTCTGTTTTCCATGGAGCAATTGCTTTGCCTCTATGAGGCCAAAGCAATTGATTTCGAGAGAAATGGCCCTTTCAATAAAATTGGCCGTTTGCAGTGGCGACCCGCACCCGTTTTGAGAGATAACCGTCAGTTACTTTGCCAGGACTATGTAGCAGAGAAGCATAATAAGTTAGAAGCAAAATCAACTAAGAAGCAAATTTGGACCTCACCAAAACCAAGCTGAACTATAAGGGAAGCTTAACTTAAAATTTGCAGAAAGAATTAGAGTTGATAGGTTATGTTTCCTAAATGAACTAAATTGCAATGTAAAAATATACTATTTGCATGCACCAGAAAAAAATGCATATTTTATTCTGTGCACTAAAACTCTTTACCCCAGCATTGTATTAATGAAGGTGATGGATCTGATCCAGACTTAATAAAGACAGCCAATTTGTGCAACAGATGTTAGACAACGGTACTCTGAACATACATGACTGCTTTCCATACGTTCAGCCTTCTGGACATTGGGGCGTGAGAGTCCTCTGTACAATTATCTATATGCAGTGTGGGTGGGGGAGACATTTAAATTGTACAGTATGCGCTGGGTTAGGCACTTCCGTACAGCTGAGCATTCCACATACATAACAATGCACGCAGAGTAGTTAAGGTAGGGTTATGGACACAGAAAACAGCAAAATTCCATAAGAGAGAGGGGAGTGTCAATGGAGTGCATTAGCTTCAGATTTTCACAAAGTGCACTTATGTCTGAATCAGATCCTATATTACCTATTACTTTTCCAGTAGGAAAAGTGTCATAAAATGCATTGGGTAATGTGAGTGGCCCTGTAATATTTATAAATGTTTGGGACCCCTAGACTATCTTTAATTTGTGATTATGGATATTCAGTCTCAAATAGGTTCATGTCACTGACTAAAACGGGTTGGTTTGGTTTTATGAACTTTTTAAGAATCGCGATTACTGATGGTACGATGTCGCACAAATGTGGGTAGTGAGTACACAGTTACCACTCTCTGTCCAACTTCTTGGCTGTACAGCATAGACAGATATGTGTACAGTGTATACATTTTCTCAGCAGGTAGTTATGAGAGATGTTGTTCTCTGATCTACTGTTAAATCGGTATAATGTTTACAAGTGCATCAGCGTGCTCTTTGGGACTTGCAGTTGTCAATGAAAATGTAAGAGCCATCCAATCTTATGTTTGATTGTATACCTTGGTTAAGAAAAAAGATACCTTAAATGTTACCCTCGTACTACATATTTGTTGTACAGCTGAGCTTCATATTCCTTGTAACTGGAGGACACCCGTTGCTCCCTACACACAAGTACTGACTAACCAAATGGAATAAATTACTAGCCTGCAAAACAATATGATTCTTAAGATCCACAGGACGTGGGAATCATGGTAAAGGTTTCATGACTCCCCTATGTCTGCTGCCATCTAACTCTACATGACTGACTCATTCTGTCTGGTAGATCCTACTGTCAGAACTTCCTCCCTGACTCTACCCATTCCCTGCATCTTACCTCCTATTGACAAATATATGGGCATTTCCCCTATTCCTTTCCTTTTACACCTCTATGACTCCATCATTCTATTTTGACAACATAACGTGCTAACCATCTGGTACTCCCATAACTCCCAAATAATTCTCAGCTCTTCATAAGCCTACCTTATATCATGGTTGGGAATGTTTCCCTACCTCACTCCTTTACATTATTACTGATTGCAACAGTTTCTTATTGTTTATATCACTCTGATGTTGAAAGTTGTTTTAGTAATATTTAAAGTCCTAAATATTACGATTCATTAACATTGATACCTTTGTGACTTCTATAACTATACACTGTGCAGGTGTGGTTCACCACTTCGATGGTCTGTTTTGCAACAATTGAATGGTGACTGTTGGCAATTTCTGGCAGTCATCATTGTCGGGAGCAGTGGTGCTTCGAGTCCTGGAGCCGTTAAGACTCCTACAGCTTCAGGTAAACCCTTCATTCTAACCCTAATCTTAACCCTCCCCTTACCCTAATTTTTCTGCAGCCTAACCCTGCAGAAAAAAAGCAAATTTTCTACTTAACAAGCATTTTGGCAACGAAACAATCTTAATGAATCTTGCAGCTGTATCATTGTCTTAATCCTCCAAGAGCATCCCCTACTGTGCATACCATTCTTTGTATTGTTACCCTTATTAAAAAGAAGAAAGAAAGAAAGAAAAAAGAAAGAGAAAGAAAGAAAGAAAGAAAGAAAGAAAGAAAGAAAGAAAGAAAGAAAGAAAGAAAGAAAGAAAGAAAGAAAGAAAGAAAGAAAGAAAGAAAGAAAGAAAGAAAGAAAGAAAGAAATAAAGAAAGAAAGAAAGAAAGACCAAAAAGAGCATCGTAAGTCTCAATTTACTTTTCAATTCCAAATAATAGCTTTTAAAGGACACTTACCATACTCTTGGAACCCAAAATCCTGGCTTTTTTTCCCCTGGTTTCAACTTCAAATTTAAATTTTTAGATACACTGACATTAATTCTAAATATTCCTTGGCACTTTTCCTAAACAAAAAAAAACAATAAAATTTATTATATACATTGTTTCATGCACAAATGCACAGGAGGTTCCATTACATACAAGAAATAATATTCCTCTTCTGTCTTACCATGTTTTCTTGTCATTATGTTCCATGAAATTATTATTGCACATATAGTATATAAGCTGGCTGGCACTTGACATTTTTAAACTTTTGTACGTGAGAAGTATCCAGCACTACAAATTACTTCTTATTCCAAGTATGACAGGCTCAGCGGAGTATTATAATAGCTATTCTAAAGAACATGAGCAGTATAAGTATGCACTATTAAGCTGAGAGTTATCTTGTCTTAACATATGCACTGAAATTGCAGGTTATACATTCCATGTAAGGTGCTGTTTCTGTAATTTATACATAGGGAGAGAATGATATATTATTTAGCAGAGTTCAGGATACTTACCCTAGTATCTATAGTTGGATCATTGCACTTTGCAAGCTTCCCTGCAAATAGTTGTACACCAAAGCTGGCAAATACTAGCATCAGCGTTAGAAGAAGAATGGATACCTGAAAACATGTGACCATGATGTTTAAACAATATAAGTGACTATTATGATTACAAATTTACAGTGCTTAGAATAACAGTAATCAGTTCTCAAATCCTATAACAAACAGTAAGTGAGAAATAAAACTAATTTACTTGTAAAATGTATTACAAATCACAGTCACATTAACTCTACTGATTCCATCCCCTGTTCAAGAGAAATCCATGTGGACCTGCTATTTTGTACATATTCAGTGTTTACCTTGGCAACTAATCCTTATTCATGCTTTCAAAAACTCATTTCTGTTAGTAAGAGAAGAGAAGACTGAAGTGTCATGTAAGTAAAAAAGAAATCATGTTTATTTTAATATTTTTTATTTCTATGGCGCTGTCATAAAAGGGGATTAGGACTATCACACCAACTGAAATAATTGCAAACATGCAATAATAACAGGAATAATGGGCCAGACCCAGTTTACTTATTTTGATAGGATTTTTAAACAAAAGAGTTGGATAGATCTGCACTGTAACCACTCGCACAGAGGGACTTCAGACAGTCAGAGGCTGCCTTGAGATTTCTGATTCAAGCACCTGGATATTCATGTGAGCAGAGAAGTCTGGATGGCTACACAATAGGAGAACGTACACCTGATGATGTAGTGAAACTCAGCATACTTTGGGCAGTAACCATGTGCATGCAATTGCAAGTGATAAAGATTCAAACGCAACAAGAGACAACCACTTGCCTTTTGAAGGGCACTTCATGGGCGGGAAGGAGTATAGGCACATAGTTAATTTAAATCCAATAACTTTTAGTTGTTTTCATGAATTCCTAAGATAAGCAAACCTCCAATATAGTACAATGTCATCATAAGTCCTTTAAACCACCGAAAAAAATCTCTGTTGTTATTGAGTATACTCAGACTCTCACTAATTACCCACTTTATAGTAACACAGGTCTGAACCTACCAGAAATATTTCCTTGAAGCCACTGAAAAGCTCACGTACAACTTTCCTCATCTGAGGGACCAACTTGAATATGCGGAGAGGTCTCAGACATCGCAGTACCATCAACAGCTGAGTCCCAGATTTAGCGGGAACATTGTGTGGCATCCAGCACAGGAAGATAAGGCTGACCTTGGAATAAAATATATATTGTAGTTACTCAATAAAAAATATTATTAAATGATAATAACATAAATAATAACTTATTATATATTCATGAATAATATGTATATAAATGAAAACATTTGAATATATGAATAAACGCAACGCACACATGCATATAATGCACAAATAACGTGCAGATTTATTTTCACTTTGATTTAAGATTTGACCTAGTACCTAGTCAAATCATTTGTCCTAATACTATAGCTGACTGCTATAAATCTGTGACCGAGAAATAATCACTTACAAGGTAAATGAATATGTCCATCACACCTCCAAAGTCCCTTATAACAGCTGTGGGAGTAAAGAATAAGCCATCTGCCATAATCTTCAGGTTCAGTTCAATGCTCATGAATATAACAAAGACATACTCTGCAATCTAAGACACAAGAACAGATTACCAGCACAGTGAGAAACATATATATTATTCACATGAAAGAGATTTGAAAAAAAAAACATTTACCTGCAAAGTTGGTGTATGCATTACCCTTCTGAAGGGGGATTCAAACATCATAGATATGCAGGAACATATGGTGACCACTATCATGACCCAGTCGAGGTAAGTAACCAGCCCCAGGAGGTCACTGAAAGGAAATAGACTTTGACTAGCATATCTCTTTCCTATGAGGCTCATTCACACCTATCTGCTTTTGTTCTGCTATTCAAACATTCATAAATGGATGAGAGTGTAATAAAAGTAGGACAAGCATGGGGTAATTGTTTTCTAAGATATCTGTACTGCATTTTGAACGACAGAATAAAACAAACTACTTCACAAATGAGGACATATTCCTTTTACTATTATTTTAGGAAAAGTCTCTGTAGCGGAATCAAACTCACACAAAGGGCCTCATTCATTAAAAACGATTTTGACACGCGATTTAGCATCGCGGGCCATCGCGGCGATTTAAAAAAAAAAGTGAAATTCATTAAAACGCGATTTGATCGCGATTTTTTGAATCTCAGGCTATGGTCTGTGATTTTTAAAGGGCTAAATCGGGGTGATTTTCATTAGAAACCCACCGCGATTAGCCCTTTAACAAATCGCGGCAACTCGTGTGATATAGAAAAAAACCTAAGTGCTGCATGGCTGAAAGCCTTAGCCATGCTGTACTGATGGAACGCAGAAAAAGAATATGGGAAGTTGCAACAGGATTTAATCCATCAAATTATTAGCAAAAACAGTGTCTAAGGGTGCTACCATGACCAATTACCATATATATTTTTTTTAGTTATCATTTGTATAACCTCAATCACTTTTTGTTTCCCATGACAGTTGTCCCTCAGGAGTGGCTCTTGGAAAATAATGCTCGTCTACTCATCTTGTGTGGAAACAGCATTTGTTTTACTTTCTTGGCAAGCAAAGCAGTAAATGGGAGGACAGTTGATCTTGCTAGAATGGTTGTCTTCCTTGCTTTGGTGAGTGCTAAGTGAAACAGATGTATTAGCATTAAATCCCTTGCACAGGCAATCAGGTCATTATATCCACAGCCTATATTCATCTATTGTGGCAGCATTTTTCCTTCTGATTGCACTGCTAAAGGTATTGGTATTCTGCCTATGCTTTGTAGTGTTGTTGGATTTTTTTTATAATATTTGAGCTGGCAGTCTGAATGCAGCGTCAATCCAATAGCTCATTTACAATAACCGAACTGACCTGGGCTAAGTGGTGGTAGCAGTGGAAGATCAGTTCCGATTGGTAGCCTCAAGTGGTGAGTATATCCAGAGGCCTTGATGGAGTCCATTTGGTGTACTTAGATTTTGGTCCTTTTGGTTTTTTAGGCTAAAGGCGACTTTCTCCAGGGACAGTCAGCACTGCAGGAGCTCTACAATGGAAGTCCCCTTGGGTCCCAGGTGTTAGGACTTTTATTTGTAGTAGATTATTTTTTTTGTTCCAAAATGGTCAGTGGGAGCCAGTCTGTTGGAATTCCACCTTAGAAAAGTGGGTTCTATCCCTGTTGGAGACAGATTACAATCTGGACATCAAGGGTATGGTTCCAAACAAATAAGTTCTTCTCTACAGGGCTTCGTACAAAAAGGGTGAAGAGGGCAGCATAGTCAGTGTTCCAACCAGATAGGTTTGGGTTTTTAAAAGAAAAAACAAACAACAAACCAGCGCTGCTTATTTGGTAAAAAATAATCTAAATAAAAAATACATAGTAACTAATAGCAAATACAAATAAAAAAAAAAGCCTTCTTAATTTATAAGCAGCAATATTTATTAAAAGATATATATAGTAAAAGAACCAGTAATCTGATATCTGTTGCCTAATAAAAAACCAACAACATAATTGGTTATATGCAATAGAATACAAATATTCCTAGCATAGAAATAGTATCAGCACACCAGCATACATAGTATGATCAGCTTTGCTGATCCTTGTAGTTCCATCAGTATAGCATGGCTAAGGCTTGCAGTCATGCAGCGCTTAGTTTTTACACAGACAAAAACACATGTCTGTTATACGGACATGTGTTTTTGTCGGTCCCGATAGGGAAAAAAATAGAATCGCACCTCTTTGGCTGCGATTTTATTTTTTGTGATTTAAAGGCGATTTCACCACGATTCAGTGAAATCGCCCTTAATGAATTAGAAACTTTGTATGTTTATTATTTAAAAAATCGGGACCGCGCGATTTCTACACAGGCGATTCCAAATCACTCAAATCGTGTGATTTGGAGCTTAATGAATACAGTTTGGCGATTCTTAAGCTCCAAATCACGCGATTTGAGGCGATTTAGGAGAAATCGTCTTTAATGAATGAGGCCCAAAGTGCGATCCCATATTCCAAACCTGTAAGTGTAGTTAATTACCCTCGCAGGTAGGTAGTATGGGATTGCACTTAGATCCAGATCTAATAGTTAATTCTGTGTGTAGCACAGACTAAACCGTGGCTAAATTACAGAATTAGCTTGTATTATCCCAAATACCGCTCAAAGGAGAGCAGGGCACTCCCCATTCTCTCCTTTGTGTGGATGATGGATCTGTGTACAGGAACCAACATTAAGTACATTCAGAGTGCTAGATTGTGCTAAGGGCTAAACCCAGCCCAATTCATGCCTTATGCACCTAGCGAGCGTAAGTCAGCTGGTTCTATTAAATCTGGATCCAGCCCTAGGATACTACTGAATGATCCACCGGTATGAGATACCCTACTTATTTACATTTATATCATACTACTTAATATGAAACCAGTAGAGTTTATCTGTTGCATTTTTGTGACTTTCCATCTCTACAAATGTTACTATTTTGAGTACTGGGAGGAGAATGGTAGGAGAATGATATTCCCCTATCTTTATATTACTTTTCTTTCTAAATATATCAATATGCAAGTGTCCTTTGGGGATTCTCTTATAGGGAAACTGTTTGTAACAAATGTAAATAGAAATGAACTAAATAAGAATAAACAAAAACCATAAACCTATTGCATTGTTTACAACTGAAGAACCATGAAATAAAAAAAAAATAAAGTGGTCCTGCTTGGGAATAGAAATCAGCATCTTTAATTAACAATGCTAACCACTACATTTCTTATGATGGTGAATTTTCCTCATTGAACAACTTCTTGTGCACTTAGCTGTACAGTATACTTACAGTATTCCTAGAATGTTTGGACCTTTTTTGTGCTGTTGTTTTTATGTTACTGTATTAAATCATTAGGTAGATTGGAAACATTTAAAAGCATTATTTTAAGCCCTAAAACTTGTAGTAACCTTGGAAACAAACTGCTTATGCAGAATGCTTCTATCTTTACAGATAATACTAACACAGTTAGCGAGTGAATTGTAAACTATAGATTTCGGGCATTGCACAATAAATAAACAATTTTTCTTCTTTGATATTTGCCCTCTTTCAGATAAATAATTTAAATGAGATGTCTACATGAACTGTAGTACTATTTAATAACTGAGGACCTAAATCACACTTAAGAGTGAGTTAGATGAGGGCAGATGTGCACCTAACTCACTCTTCCAGCCCCCCAACCCGCCCTTATGGTACTTACGAGTGCAATAGGGCTACCTTATCTCTCGCTGCGATGCCCGTACGGACATTGCCTCTCCCTGCCCCCTTCCCGCCCTCCCCGGCTAATCTAAATCCCTCTCCCCTCCCACTTCTTCCCAAAAACACCTGAAGTGGCATAACAGCGCATAATCCGCTTTCTACGGATATCGCTGCGTGTGGTCTTTAAAGACCGCACCTCCGCTATCTGCGTGCCGATTGGCTATGTAGATAGCGTAAATTACCTACTACACATGCGCAGTAGGTAATTTCGGACACATACGCACTTAAGTAGCCGCAGCGTCTTAAGTGTGAATCAGGCCCAGAATTCTCACTTCTTCATACTTTTAATTTTATGCTTAGTATTGCCTCTGTACCTATTGACTTTGTACAGTGATAGATATAATTGTGTGCATTATAAATATTGGATAAACATAAAAACTTGGCTCCTTACAACTAAAGAAAACAAAACGCACATTTGCATGGGATAAGCAATAAAACAAACAAAATTTAGATAATTAAATTCATGCAATAAAAAAAACCACGTACTGATTAAAATGGTAACGAATTGTGTACTACTTTCTAAGCTATGAGCAACTCTTGTCATGTGGTTTCTCTTATCTTAGCGATACACAGTATGGACCTGCCAGGATTCTGAACTTCACGGTGTAAGCCATTAATTATATTTCCCAAGTGACATCAAATGCTCTTGTCTGATATGAATTTCATTTAGAAGGAAACAGACAATTTTAGTCCATTACATGGATTAGGCCCACATAAGGAGAAAAATGTGCTACAAAGTAACACATCTCTACAGCCGAAAAATCTGTCCATTTATTAAATTCTGACAGATTCGAGACTTGTATGGGATTTGTTATTAAGAATGTATGAAAAGAAAGCTCTAAAGTATGGTGTTAGTTTGAAAAGACTAAAAAAAGAAG
Organism: Limnodynastes dumerilii; assembly: GCA_011038615.1. NCBI lineage: Eukaryota > Metazoa > Chordata > Amphibia > Anura > Limnodynastidae > Limnodynastes > Limnodynastes dumerilii. Next base: position 508,038 of record WWET01000821.1, read on the forward strand.
TAAGTAATCAACATTATTAAAAAGAGACTGAAGTTGGCAAATAACATTATGATACAAGTTACAAAGTAGAAAAAAATGATGAAAGCCACAGAAATGCCACATGTGTTGACATTGGAAACTTATCTACAATATAGGCTAGAATTATTACAATCAAATTCATATTTTAGAAGGACATTATTTTATTTTACTTTATATTAATAAATAACAATATAGAACATAACTGTACTAAATAAAAACATCCCAAAACAAAAGTCTAAAGACTGTGGACTGTATTCAGAGATTCGTTTTTTAAAAGTACGCAATGATACGCACACACGTAGCAAGGCAACACCCATAATGGGTTTTCGTTGACTTATGAGTGCCGTAGGGCACCCTTATGTCTACGTGTGTAGTTACGGGCGTACTTCAAGATACGTACGTGCGTATCTATCTAACCGCGCCTTTAAATGGCCATTTAAATACATCACCCCGCCCTGTCTCACGTAACTTTGAACGTTCGGATTTCAACCACGCCCCTCCGCACGTATATCCCCAAGTGTGATTTTCCAAGCACGTGCCTAATGGACTTCTGTGCATAAATTCAACATAAACAGCGTAAATAAAGTTACTACGTATGCGCAGTTCCTCTGATCCTAAAAATACACGCGCAACTCCATGTGAATACGGCCCTGTATGTTCTCCATGTATTTGTGAAAACATAGATTTCCAAGTGTCTGATCAGGTACTCATGCTACATTTCCCAAGTCTCTGTTAAATAAAAGCAGACCACCCACACAGTAACTACACTGTGCCTATAATAAGGTAAACTAATCTAGAATGTTATCTCAGTAAGTAGACACTTACTTACAGTAAGTAAGTAAGTAAGTAAGTAAGTAAGTAACTTACAGTAAGTAGCTCAGTCTGATTGGTAAAGGTAAAATATTATATAATCATAGTGTCTGATATAATCACATAGCTAAACATCTTATTGGTCTGAAAACTAGCAATGTTCTTTGCGATCTGAACATGTGCAAGATCCACAATTCTGACAAATGACATTTCCGACAGCTTCTCATAGGGGGGCCCGGAATGTGATTACAAGAGGAAGGGGCTTAGTATTACCATTTTAAGTATAGACATGTTACCGGACTGCTGGTTGAACAAGACTTTTGATGAGTGGGGAGCAGTTATCAAACACTCGCAAGGATGCGTGGATCCACTGTGTTCATAATCTGTCACTTCCGGTGAGCGTCAATGTAGAGTGTAGGTATACTAGTGTACTGTGTACTGATCTAGACCTCTGATCTGCCACCATTTTAAGCGTACAAATTGGAAATTTAAGGTACGGTAATTAAGTCTGAAGTCCCATTCCATAGCACATGCTGCAAAATCTAATCTTTAGCTCCAGTCCTTGCTTATTGTTTACTGATATATATGATAATTTGTGAAGACTAATTATGGATTATTACTGACCTATAGTAACTGCCAATTTGTTGTCCCCGTGTCCAAGCATCAGAGATGGAAGAGTGCTTTTCTAGGTACAAAGCAGCTGGATATGTTTATCTTACATCCTACTGTCTTAAAATCACTCTTAAGGAAGTTTCTGTTAAATACTATTAAAATGGTAAGTAAAGTAATTAGTACAAACAGAGCAATTGTTTTATTTTAAGGCTAAGTGCACATGAGTGGCTTTAATCTTCCAGAGCTGCATCCTATTAACTTCTAGTAGACAGAGTTGAAACACAGGGGAGGTGCAGGCACTTTAACAATCATATTATTCTGAGGAGAAAACATGCTTAAAGTTGCATGTAGGTTTTACAAGGGTTCTGAGCGAAAGGAGACCACTGAAAAATATTTTGGTTCTGACTAACACCATCTCACAGAATCATTTCAAATGAAAAAAGTATATGTAGTGTGGTGAAAAGGGATATGTATAGTGTTTACCTATACATACAGTATGAGTGTTCAATTCTGTAACTTGAAAACAAATAGACATAAGCCAAGATTCAGTATTTAAAAAACGTTAACACAAATGTTTTATGTATCTATTAAATATGGTAATCTGAGTAGTGAAAATGAACTTCCGTCACCATCGAGATCACACGGCAGATGTGTGGTCACGAAAAAGGCATTGATCGTTTTCATCACATTCTCAATTTGCACCACAGACTTTCAAGACAAATATGACCTCCCCAACAGCACTTTCTACCTCTACAATCTACTATCACGCAAATTCACTTAAGTCCATTTTAAAACACAATAATGTGCGACCAGTGGTGTAACTAGGGCAAATGACGCCCAGGGTAAATGGGGAGAGGAACAGATCCTCTTCTCATCTGTGCACCGGTTGTGGGCTTTTTCGGATATATACACTCTGATGGCACCTCCAAAGCCATCGGCGCCCAGGGCACGTGCCCTACAAATCCCACCCTAGTTACGCTACTGCATGCGACCCAATTTCAGCGTAAGAGTGCATATACACAGTGGGACAGAGGGAACTGATATCTCAGCTTTGGGCTTACCTTCAGGTACACCATTTTGTCCAGTTCGGAAGGCAGCTCTGTTTAAAAGGGCTCTCACTAATTTTGAGCAAATATGTTTGAAGGAAGAACCCCCTTCACGTTACTTCCCGTATGTATAATTTGTTGTTATGTGCCCTTTACGCTCATACCCCCTCTTATGTCCGGGCCTGGGACAAGTAGCTGCCTCAACCCCTAACAAACGAGGAATGGAGCAAAGGTTTCATCCTTACACATGCCTCGTCACTAAGCTTATCTGTTGTGGAAACACAATTCAAAATAATCTCTAGGTGGTATAGAGTTCCAGCTCACATTTATAAATTCAACCTTACTGTTCCTGTTGACTTGTTGGAGGTGTGGTGCAGGCATGGGAACGCACATACACATATGGTGGAGTTGCCCAGTATTGTCTCAATTCTGGCAAAAGGTCAAAGAAATTTCATCCTTATTGGTGGGACTCTTTATCTCTGAGGGGCCAGACTTCAGGACCCTTTCATACACAGAAATGCCGGTGTCACAATATAAGTCATCCCTTATTAAATACTTGGCCAACGCAGCCAGGGCCGTGATCCCGTGTCGCTGGCGTTCCACCACTCCTCCAACGGTCAAAGATTGGTTTGAACGCATCGATTTTTATGCTATGGATGATATCTTCACCTCTGCCAGTGATAAATTTACTGCATATGTTACCACGTGGTATGCATGGCTAGTTTTTATCTTAACTATCTATTGCCCCACCATACACCTGAAACAGGTCGTGCCCCAATCTCTATAACATTGCCTACTTAACTAATACCAGGCTTGCAGGCTTATCCTTTATCCTTAGGCTCAAGCGCCTAGTTCTAAATATTTAACACAGAGTGTACTTTACTGGAGAATACCCCTCCC
>WWET01000822.1:0-10533 GCA_011038615.1 Limnodynastes dumerilii
ATATATAAAATATAATTTTTGTTTGTTTATTTTTCTATTTATAACTATCCCCTTATGTAGGAATGCAATATACATTTTGAAAAACTGCTTATTATGTGTATTTTTTACAATTCTTTATATTTCATTCTACCTTTTGAAAGTATTTTGCGGCTCACCTCCTGAAGACTGTACGTCTGTTGCGGCTGCTGCGTCTCCTGCCACGACTGGACTGGTATTCCCAGTATAGTGCAGTTGTTCTGAGCTTCCTAATGGTTGTCTTTGCTCTCCTAGCACACTGGGTTGCATGTATCTGGTATTTCATTGGTCAGAAAGAAATTGAAAGCAACCAATCAGAAGTGCCAGAAATTGGTAAGTTTGCATAATAAATATATTTAATTTCAGGCTTTTTTCAGTGCATAATGCTTTCCTATTTTATTGCGTTTCTTAAATACTAGAAATTATTTAATTAGCCACATATGAATTTAATTGAATAAATATAGGTACTTTTATTTACATAATTCCATGTTCGTTTCAGGTTGGCTTCAGGAGCTGGCACGTCGTTTGGAAACACCTTATTACATAGGAAGAAAAAACATCAGCCAACACTTACTCTCTCAGACCAACTACAGTGATGAAACATCCAATGAAACTAGCCCGGTGTTGCTAGGAGGACCCTCCCCCAGAAGTTCCTATATAACATCGTTGTATTTTGCTCTCAGCAGCCTAACCAGTGTTGGTTTTGGAAATGTATCGGCTAATACAGACACAGAGAAGATCTTCTCCATCTGTGTCATGCTAATTGGAGGTATGCATCCATTAATTTACTAACTACTGCTATTTGTATAAGTGTGTGTGCATGTATACGTGTGCGTTCATATACAACAGGTAGGAAACAAGTCTGCACTTAATGAAAGTCTCCTATCATATAATTTATATCATATAACTTCACAACCATATATTAGCAGCATAGAATTAATAATTAAATGTGGTACCTATTTATTGCAATTTTTTTTTATTATTTATTTATCTTTTTTCTTAAAAAGCAAAATAACAAGAACATAAGTACAGAGACACCAAATCACATAACACACAAGATGTGATGAAAGAGAGCATATAAAACCGTCTAACTGGTCCCTGGACATTAGAGATCTGAGGTTATGGAGGTCATCTTAGTGAGCTTGTTTCAATCATGGACTGACTTGGGTGGGTATCCACTCTGGGTTCCTGGGGACGTGATAGTGGTGATTCAGCGAGGTAGCGGAAGCTTGGAGCCTTAATATAGGATTTGCTCATGAGTCAGTAGGCAAAGTTATTCAGGCTTGACGTGGTTTGACCAGGAATAGATATGAACTGGTGCAGACTTGACGTGGACTGGACCAGGAATGGAACTGGAGGAAGACTTGACTAAACCTGGACTGGGCAGGGCTGGAACCGGAGCAAGACTTGACTAAACCTGGACTGACCAGGAGTGGAACTGCAGCAAGACTGGACTTGGAGTGGACCAGGTGATTTGAACTGGAACAGGGTTAGACTTGACCTGGGCTGGACCAGGTGGCTTGAATTGGAACAGGATTAGACTTGACCTGGGCTGGACCAGGTGGTTTGAACTGGAACAGGATTATACTTGACCTGGACTGGACCAGGTGACATGAACTGGAACAGGATTAGACTTGACCTGGGCTGGACCAGGTGGGTGGCTTGAACTGGAACAGGATTAGACTTGACCTTGGCTGGACCAGGTGACATGAACTGGAACAGGATAGACAGTCTGCAACAGCAGAGGTCTTGAAGCTGGAGCAATATTCTGCAGGCTGTTGAACAGGATAGACAGTCTGTAATAGCAGGGATCTTAAAGCTGGAGCAATACTCTGCAAGCTGTTGAACAAGATAGACAGTCTGCAACAGCAGAGGTCTTGAATGTGGAGCAGTACTCTGCAGTCTGTTTTTGGCTGGCAAAGGTAATCAGGCTAATTACTACAGCTGAGCAGCAGGTTGCAAGCTGTAGCCTGAAATCAGAGTTCTCACAAGAAGCAAGACAGGAACCAGGCACCCTGAATGAACAGGTTGTTCTGGCCCTGAGGACTCAGTGCTCTGGGGGGGGGCCCTGACCTGGATTGGACAGACAGGTCATGTGCTTCTCCTGGCTTGCTGCTGCAGATCATGTGCTTCTAGCTTACTCCTGGTTGGCTGCTGTAGATCATGTGCACAGATCCAAGATGGCAGCGCCCATGCACTGGAGGACAGCAGCATTTGGTACCAGCAATATACAGTGAAGCATGCAGTAAACATCATGGATGGAGCTGCCACTACTGAGATTGGCACCTCCCTGTAGGCAGAGAGCGGGCACGCCTAGTGAGAGCCACTGATAGGCGGCTCTTGACATGGTAAGTCCTGCGTTTTGTGACAGTTTCCAGTTGCAATGTAGTAGTGGCTTATAGAAGCAGGCGTGGTTTGAACAAATAAGGTTAGTAGTGGGCGGATTTTGACCAAAAAGAGGAAGGAGCATATTTTGAATGATGTTAAATGACGTTATTAACAATGTAAAAATTATTATAAAACCGAACAAAAGGAAAGCTGGGGAATAGGGCTACTGGTGACACCCCAAAAACCACACTGGGCAGCCACCTCATGGGTGTGTAAGAAGAGCTGCTAATTATTTTTACAATGTTGACAATTACATTTAACTCATTGATAACTTAATGACTTGAAGATTGAAATGTTACTTCTATACATAACTTCTGCTAATTAAAGGCAAAATTCCCCATGTGTTTGTGTTTCTTTTGATGTTATTTTCCTTCTGAAGTAAAGGTTTCACCAGCCTTTCTAACCTGCTATTTTTATAGCTATATAACATATTCTACAGTTAACCTGCCAAATACAAACTACATTCTTCTTCAAAATACTGTACTTACAAGGGTTTCTCTCAAGTATTTACACTCTTCCCTTTTTATCTCCCTATTTTCTGCCTATGATAACTTATGCTTCATTGAAAGGAGACAGTCACAGAAGTGCTTTTGGTAACAGGTGCTGCAAGGGTCAGCTGCCATGAGACCCAATGCTGCCTCCAGAAACCTGTACCCTGGGCTGTGGTACACCCAGGTTACTGCTAGTGGTTCATCGGCTCTTATTAAAATTAATGGCAGAATAATGCCATTCTGTAGCAGGGATTGTCATGTGAATCCACACAGTAATGTTTGCAGGAACACAATCTCAAAGCCTTGCATCACTGCTATTTTCCTGCAAAGCAAAGCAGGGTACATTACAAACCAACAACGATCATAATACCTGTGCTTAGCTCTATAAGGGCGTCATGGCTCAGGTATATAAAGTGAGCCATTATCAAACAAAGAGATTACTGGTAACCTTTGAAAACACAGTTGTTATGTAATGCTTGGACTCCTGCACTTTTCTATGACCAGATGATGAACAAATCTATGGAGAAATGGCCATTGTGGGCGTATCTTCAGCAGAAGTGGACTAAGCCCTTATTGTATGAGTAGCACACCTCCCACCTCCAAACATAGTACAGACCCTTTCTATCGTGGACTGACTTGCTAGGGTATCCACTCTGGGTTCCCAGGGACGTGATAGGAATTCAGCAAAGTTGTGAAAGTTAGAAGGCTTGATGTATGATCTGCTCATGTGTTAGTGGCCATAGGGTTTGAAGATATTTGGCAAGGCGTGACTTGACACAACTAGACAGGCTTGACTGGATTGGACAAGGCAGGCCAGACTGGATTGAACAAGGCAGGCCAGACTGGATTGGACAAGGCAGGCTTGACTGGACTGGACAAGGGCGACTCGACTGGACTGGACAAGGCAGACTTGACTGGACTGACAAGGCTGGCTTCAATGGACTGGACGAAACAAGCTTGACTGGAGTGAGCAAGACAGGCTTGACTGGACTGGACGAAATAAGCTTGACTGGACTCGACCAGGACTAGGCTTAAAGAGTCGGATTTACAGCCCTGGACAATTGCACATACGTCCTTAAATTACCGATAATTGCTACTACGCATGCATAGTAACTATTTTACGTAATCTACGTATCGTTTTTGTTTTAAAGACCGCATGTACGCAATCTACATAACAAAACGATACGTAGATTACGTAAAATAGTTACTACGTATGTGTAGTAGCTATTATTGGTAATTTAAGGACGAATGTGCAATACGTCCGGGGCTGTGAATCAGGCCCAAACTTGACAAGCGTAGTTGAGCTGACCTTGACCAGGAAAGGATTTGACTTGGCCAGGACTGGACTTGCAGAAAATACCCTATTCGGAATAGCAGTTCTGGCGCTCTCTAGTTATGTATTGTACTCCCACAGGATAAATCAATGTCCCAATGTAATGCAAGTTTTGTGGGTTATATAGTTTTCTAATAAAAAGAAACAATGGGCCTGATCCAGCGCTACGAAAATTCGCAACGACGGGCGAATGCGAAAATACGCTCGTCGTATCAACCTACACGCCCCTAGCACTCCCATAGTAAAGTCCCTGCTTACGGCGGCTATACCCTACACTGGGTACGACCGTCGGCCGTACGAAAATTCGCAGAAAATACGCTAACAAAATACGCTAAGCACGCCCATACTGTACAATTTAAATGGCTAACCCTGCCTCCCAGTAGTAAAACGGGCGCCCAGCCGACCATCGTAAAAAAAATACGCCCGCCGAGCGAAAAATACGCTAACGATACGCCCGCTATTCGCTCATGACGCGCGGGCGACCGGAACCTGTCATACTGGGCATGCGCATTGCGAATTTTCGGACGAAAATTCGCTTACGATGAGCGTACGCTCGCTTGCGAGCGTTGCTCTGGATCAGGCCCAATGTCCCAAAGTTCATTAACTGTCTCTGTTCTAACGGAGTAAATGTTCATAAGTGTCAAAGTTGGACAGAGTAGCTCACAGTTTTGATAATCTTTGCAGCTTTGATGTCCTGTTGTCTTGTCCTCTGTGTGTTGATTGCGTCTTGCACTTGATGATATTGGGTCTTCTCCTGTTTACACTGCAGCACGTCCCATAGCTGGGCAACCAGGGTTGTTTACCGCTGCGTCTTCTCCCTTGTATTCTCCCATTCGTCCTGCTCGCGTTCCACTGTGCTCAGGGATTGCTGGCAGTGACGTCTCGGGGATGGAGGATGATTTAAGAGGCAAAGAGAGGCTGATATGGTGCAGTATTTATTAACACTTGGTGCAGATAAAATATAACACAAAATACTCACAAAGGATATATTGCATGTCCTAACAGCGCTTATCTGGTGTACAATGATCCAAAGCAGGTAATTGAGTCTTTGCATGTATTTAACCAACGCGTTTCGTTGGTAGTACTGACGAAACGCGGTACAGTAGAAAATCAGAGAAAGGGGCCGGCCCTTCACTTCCACATGCCTAATCCCTGCCAAACAGCATGCTAATGAAGGACCGGGGGCATCGAAAAGCAGTTCGGCACGGATCTTCTCTGTGTGAATTGGTGAGACATGGACTGGCCAGGGAATCCATTCTGTGTGGGATCCTGTAAATTGCTGGATTTAAGATTTATTTATTTATTTTTTACAATTTTTTTTCTTTAACAGTGTTTTTCTACTAAAGTTGTAAAGCTAACTGGTCAGTAGTTACCAGCTTCTTCTTTACTTCCACCTTTATGCAGAGGGGCTATATTCATATTTTCTATTATACGAAAATTACCCGTTACTGGTAACTGTTTTTTCCTTGGGCCTTTGCAGCTCTGATAAGCTTCTTAGCTCTGATAACCTTCTTAGCTTTATTTCTGCTTGGCAAGATATACCTTTATTTCTGAGTTTGCTTCTATTTCCTAAAGGCTAATTTATTGTTTTCACGATTTCTTTTGTAAACCATACTGGCTTCCATTTTGTGGGTGTTTTCCTAAACTTTCTGATACAAACATCTATAACTATAATCTGACAGTCATTCTTAGATAAATGCACTCTCTATAGGTTAAAATGATTTGTAGCTTTCTTTCTCTAAAGTTTCACAATAATTGACAGGATAACCACATTTTTTATCGCAATACTAAATCTTACAGTAAAATATAAGATATATGTTTATGCCATTAAACAATATATGTCCCATTTTGGAATAGGCTAAATTATTATCTTAATTCCTAAAAGCCCCCCAGAATTGTAAGTAAAATGACACAGGGCTGGATCCAGACTTAAATAAGCACTTGAAATTAGTTACTCCTGGGCTAAACCATATTGATTGCAAGGGAGTCATATTTCATCTGTTGCAAACAGTATTAGTGATGAGTGGTGATGTTTCCTATCCCAAGTCTAAATAACAGAGTGATAGTAAAGCTGGTCAGTATCTGTGTGCAGTAAGCAATTCTAAGATATATCCCTGCATGCAAAGTATACAATTAACTTGACTCCCCCTGAAATCAATATGGATTAGCCCAGGAGTAACTAATTGCAAGCACTTATTTAAGTCTGAATCCAGCCCACAGTTCTTTATAGACCAATAGATCAAACTACTTGGAAATCTAATATCAGCATTTATCAACAGATACAGGATATGTATTACTAAATAAATGTCTAACATTTACTAAATCAAAAACTTGTCCTTGTTGGGTGGTAGTATTCAGTAATGACATGCTAAATACGTGTGTATATTTTTTGCTTGAAAGGATACTTTCAATTTCGATTTATTGCTAGAACATAGTTGAAAATCAAAGTTGTCTCCATTTTCAATGAATAGAGAAATCATAAGACATACAACAGTGTTTAGAAAGATCTTTTGTCATCGGACATATTCTATTTCTCATAGATTTTTATTTTTTCCTCCCAATTAATTTTTTTGCTCTGATTAATTCAGAATTTTATTTAACATCGGCAGGTTTTCTTTTATCATAGTTAAATTTAACTTTTGTGATTAATATATTGTTAATACAAGAAATTGGAAAACAGCTCTCCAATATGTGATCACTTTTTTTTTTACTGCTTCTTATTTCCATTTTCCTTCCTTATTAATGAGGAGTTTCAGAGTCGGCAGATTTGTGAGCGGAACATGTGTGGGACATTTCTATGGAGACAGGGTGTGTGGGTGTATGTATCTTCATATGCTGGCTGGTGGATTGTGTCCCACTCTGTGTATTAATAACAGTCTTGGAGACTGCAATCTATATTATACAACAGAATTATATTCAGCAAATATTAGAAGTGCAAACTATACATTACATGTAGATTAAAGAGAGGAAAATAAATATAGAGGACACAATAACAGTAAATTATTTGAAATGTGGGTAGGTAAGTTTAAACCCATAATATATTTATTTTTTACTTTAGTTCTATTACAACAAGTAATACTTCTAAGAGCTGTAACTAGAAATTTTAGAGCTAGGGGCAAAAAAGAAAATTGGCGCCCCCAACCTTGAATTAACAACCAGTATAACCTTTAAAATGAACTTAATGACGCCCTCTCCCTTTGGCTTGGTGCTCTGGGTGACCGCCCCAATTGCACACTCATAGTTACGGACCTGTCTAAGTACAACAGATGGGACAACATGAACCTATGATCATAGGCATAATACATAACAAAACAAGACTTTTGTTCTATTATAAGGATGGCAATTCAGACTGCTCCCCATAATATAAATAGCTTTATTATAATCTGGGTAAAAGTTTTTTTTACGTTATCTTTATTTTATTTTACATGCTCAGTCCCTACCTTTCACCATGCCTAAAAAATCAGTTGACCGAATGACATGGTGCATGCAACACTTGCCTTTCATCCACTATACAGCTCTCATGACTATCTGTATTTGAGATATTTTTTCCTTTGGTCATGCTATAACAGAAAGTGTGTACAGTAAACCATAGCCAGATGCCTTTTCTTCACTGATGATCCTCGTCCTCTAGTACCCTCCTCCTTTTTACCTTGTATGGAGCAAGTGGGCATGGGTGATGTGGCACCAAACATCCTCTGCTCTTGTACCAAATGTTGATTATGGCATCAGATAAGAAACTACCACCTGCTACTCCTACGTGTCATTGGATGGAGCCTAGTGCATAGTAGCAAGCAAAGACTTGCCCCATTGGTATTCTTATAAGGTCACCTATTTGTATTCTGTGGCCATAGTGGTCGATATGAATATGAAGCAAATTTGACAGAGAGTAAAGTAGTACTTGAGCACCTGATGTGGAGAGGCTTATCATGTGAGGCGAGCAGATGTTCCAATCTTTCAGTCTATGTATTTTATTTTTCCCTACCTAACTAGTAGATGCATCAAAGCTATTTACTGTTTGGTTGTTAGGGATTATTGCTCTTTGCACCTTGGTCTTTTACGTGCATATTGGTCACTTTTGTTCAGGGACCAGCTTTTAAAAAAATTCATTTCATATTCAATTAGCCCAGCCTGTTGTTAGTTATTACCAATTCCTTGTTAATAAGTAACTCATTGGATCTACTCCATTTTTTCCACCAGCCTTGATGCACGCTCTGGTGTTTGGAAATGTGACAGCAATTATCCAGCGCCTGTATGCGAGAAGATTCCTTTATCACAGCCGTACTCGGGATCTACGGGATTATATCCGTATCCATGGGATTCCTAAACCTCTTAAACAACGCATGTTAGAATATGTCCAGACAACATGGGCTGTGAACAATGGTATTGATACTAATGAGGTAAGTCATACTTATAGGGCTTATTTTAATTTTTTTTTAATCCATTTGACATCAATTTGTGAATGTTACAAAATGTCTTTTCATTTTGGATCAGATTGTAGTTTAGACGCAGCGGTCATGTAACTGTACTGTCCTTTCACACTTTGCAGCTCCTACACAGTCTTCCAGATGAGCTACGAGCAGACATTGCCATGCACCTCAACAAAGAACTGCTCCAAATGCCACTGTTCACCTTTGCCAGCCGTGGCTGCCTTCGCTCCTTGTCACTGAATATTAGACCTTCATTCTGCACACCTGGGGAGTATCTAATACGTCAAGGGGATGCTCTGGAAGCCCTTTATTGTGTGTGCTCTGGATCTATGGAAGTCCTCAAGGATGGAGTTGTGTTAGCCATACTAGGTGTGTGGTGAGAAGGGAAGCTGCAACACATAGTATAGACATTTAAACAGTGACATAACACATGTGCTGCCTACAGGTCATTGCCGGCAAAAGGCATCCATTTTTCATGTTTGCACCCTGGCTTATTACCCCCTTGCACCACGTTTGTTTCACCCATGAATTCTATATTCAGTGTTGCTTTACAGATTTAAAGCTGAGAGCAGGGGCCAGATTTTCTAAGCTGCGGGTTTGAAGAAATGGAGATGTTACCTATAGCAACCCCTCAGATTCTAGCTGACATTCTCTAGTATGTAATCGGAAAGTGAGAGCTAGAATCTGAATGCATTCAGTTTCCCCTGCACTCCAAGGGCTAGATTTACTAAACTCAATTTAGTCTAACTAGCTGGAGATTACATGCGGTGAGTTCTAAATCGCTGAATTTACTAAAGTAAATTCAGGCAAAAATCACCAGAGATTAGTGATATTAAAAAGGCAGAACATACAAATCACTGTATTTACTATACAGCGATTTGTAAAATCTCTCTAAACTCGCCTCTAACTCCGGCAAGAAAATAGAGGTAGGTGTCACTTTGTATAAAAAAACCCACCTTAAAAAATAAATAAAAAAGTATTTTCAATTATTAAAATGTCTACCGCAGCATGCAATTAACCCTTAGCATGCTGAGGCATATAGTACTATAAGGCACAGCATACCCTTGTATTGCAGGGCATGATGTATGATATAGTACCATATACGGCAGCATGCCAAGGATTAAGCGCATGCCACGGCAGCCGTTTTTATTAATTCTAAGGTATTTTAATAGTTTATTAAAATGTTTAAAAAAAATTTGCAGAATGACCACAATGTGTGGCAATTTTTAAAGGGTAAATTAATCGCGACAAATTAAACCTATAAAAATCACCACACATCATGGGAGTTGTTAAATCGCCAGTGGAATTCGCCCCTTAGTGAAGCTGGCAAACTGCAGCGATGTGCCGCGATTTTTAGGGGCGAGTTATCTTGCCCCTTAGTAAATCTGGCCCCAAATGTTTAAGCTGTTGAGATACAGCGGTTTATGGCAGGTTTTGAAAGCAACAAAACATTCTAATCCAAGGCATTATTTGCATTGATAAGCAGGTATACACTACAGAGCTCTATATTTCCTAGTGAATGACCAGGTAGAAATACTTTCTTCCATGATTCAATTCATTTTGTGCATCTCTATCTTTAGGGAAAGGTGACTTGATTGGCTGTGAGGTCTCTTTCGAGGACACTGTGATTAAAACAAATGCAGATGTCAAAGGCCTGACATACTGTGACCTTCAGGGAATCAGTCTGAAGGGACTACGTGACACACTGTCGCTGTATCCGGAATATGCACATATATTCACAAGTCAGATCACACACCAGCTCAGTTACAACTTAGGAGAAAGCAGATGTCAGCCCAAGGTAAGTACGAATAATATGAATAACAGTAAAAAAAAACACAACAACAATTATATTTTAACTCAGTGTTACAAAAATATGTGG
>WWET01000822.1:11783-39368 GCA_011038615.1 Limnodynastes dumerilii
AAGCAGCCTTCATAATTTCTATGCATCTCTCCCCTCTGAGACATATCCTCATCTCAGGAACCATGCACTCAAAATGGCAACCATCTTTGGCAGCACTTATGTCTGTGAACAGACTTTTTCTAGAATGAAACATTTGAAATCTCCAACCAGATCAAGACTAACGGATGCACACTTGCATCACTTGTTACGACTAGCAGTGACAAATATGGAACCAGACATTGACCATCTCATTAGCCAAAAGCAGGCCCATAGTTCCCATTGAAATACTGGTAAATTTGTTGATTTAACTTTACTTCATTTTAAATATTGTATTTGTTCCCGTTTTGTTTCTTCACTTCGAAATAAGATATATGCAGTGTGCATAGGAATTTGTTCATAGTTTGTTTTTACTATAGTCCAGCCCTCCAACGGTCTGAGGGACAGTGAACTGGCCCCGTTTAAAAAAGTTTGAGGACCCCTGATGTAGAGCTATATAGAATATTTGAAGTGTGTTTTTAATTAATGATTATGGACTGTATTACGCACAGAAGAGGGGGGAGGGGGGGAGACATCCCTGTCACTCCCCTCTGCTGTGTAGTTATGGACAATTACGAGTCCACACCCACTACCTTAAATTTACCGCATCCGTATGAATGCAGATCCATGCAAATAATTCTTATGCCTCCCACTTTGCCTAATTAGCAGGGAAAAACCAGCCTCCAGTTCAGGGTTTTGCCATGCAGAAGGCAAACTCCGCTAAGTCGGAGGGATGTCCAGAGTTCCGTCCTCATGGAGATCTGCTGCGTAACATCTTGCACGTGCAGATGCTTAAGTCCCCTTGCAGACTTATCTATGAATTAGGTCCTGTATTATTACTTTTCGGTTACCAATTAATCAGCCATGGGTATTGCCATGAGTTATTATTTTCCATATTGTGTGATGAAACAGCACCATAGAGAAGTGGATAATATTGCTAGAATAAAGATGCCTACATATTTTTTTATATGCAATGTTATATTGTTCAACTAGGTATTACAATGATTAATTCAGGAGTTTCACTTTAATAACCATGCAGTTAATATAGCAATATTCAGCCACTGTCTGCCATTCTCAGACTGAACAGTAACAATCGTGTATCACAGGAAGGTGGTAGAAAACAAAGGAAGAATTGGGGGAGTGGGGAAGGAGGGTGGGCTCTTTATGTTAGAGGAGAGAGAAGCCATAGCACAAGATGTAGTATTCTAGATAGTTATCATTAAAGGGAAAATCAGTGGGGGACCAGGTTGTTTTCCTAAATAAGTAAATGATGCAACTAATCAAAAAATTATACAGTGCACAGGAGCGAATATTTCAAATACACATAACTTGAAGAGGGACAGCTGTCATGTGAAATTCGTTTTGGGGTTTTTTCCGTCTCACCCTGTGTTATTCTGTATGTTTTAGAGTCAAATCCATACTCCTCAGACTTCTAGGAAAGATGACCCACCAGAACAAGCCTCCCCAAATTTAAACGCCCCTTTACTTACTCCAAAGACATCTCCCCATCTGCGCCTCTCCCCGTCTCGGTTTTCCAGCTGCAGTCCACAAAGATCTTGGGAAGTGACACCAAGGCATACACCACAGAGGGTGCGCACTACGGAACAGCCAATACCACTTGTGCACAGTGCTAGAACAATGGACCTAAGCCCAAGGTACAGTTACAATCACATGGGCTTACACCTCTTCTACCAACCATTAGATTGTTACTATATAAACCTAATATTAATCAACTGTTGCTTTTACTGACAGGGTTGTCGATGGGATAGAAGAGAACACTGGATTAGCCCAGCAGAAGTTCACATTTTCAAGCTGCAATACTCTTCAAAGTGCACCAGGTACATGTAAAGCACTAGAATAATAAGTATGGAGCAGAGAAAGAAACATATTGGCATAAATAAATCTAAAAAAAAACAACTATAGAACCAGAAAGTGGGTATATTCCTGGCACTATTACAGTGCGTCAAAATGTACACATTAATTCCTAGTGGATGGTTAGATGTGGGATCCAAAATACTTCCTGCACATTCAGGGAAGATGTATTCCACAGAGCCTTCTGGGAGGCTTGAACAAGGGACGTCCAGGCAAGCAAGATGAAAACACCACTGGTGGGATCCGGTATCGGGGCTGGCTTAGAGAGATTCCTTGATGTATTTTGGGCTGGGTCCTTTCTCAAAAGTGTCAAACTCCTTTTTATATAGTCCACCACAAATTGTGTTTTACTTATTTATCCTGTGGCAGAGTTGCAGCAGAGGTCAGAAGCGCATCAGAGTGAGATTATCATTGTTTTTACATGTTACATTGCTTAAACAATGGCAGTAGTTTCTAGAAAATGAGGTTTTAATGGTGACTTGGTGGTAGTGTGTGCTGCAATATTTCATACACAACAGTCACTGGTATATTGAACTTATGTAGGAGCAGATCCAGACATGCAAAAAAAAAAAAGTGTTCTTCACTTGCTAGGACCATTAAACTACTCACTTTGGGCCTGATCGCTAGTACGGCGGCCATAGCTGTAATGCGCATGCACCGGGCAGATGTTGATCGTAGATCGGGCGTCCATAGTAGCGCCGTAGGGACGCTGGAGGGGACGTCCTCCAGCGTCCCTACGCTCACGTTACTGCTGGTGGGGACGTCCCCCAGCGCCCCTACGCTGAAGTTAGTGTAGGGGGGCGGGGGAGGGAGGGTAATGAGGCTGGGAGGGCGGCGTTAACGTACTAACGCCGCCGTCCCAGCGTATCAACTCTCCCTTACGCCGGCTGTAGTTAGGGTAGCCTTCAGCCGGCGTAAGGGAGAGTTAATACGCTCCTACAAGGGGGAGTGTCGGGCCAGAGCAGCGATGTTACGCTGAGCGCTACAGCGCTCAGTGTAACATAGTAGCTCTGGATCAGGCCCTTTATGTAACTGCATTTACAAAAATGAGCTACTGAATAACATGCCATAGAGAATGAATTTAAGAAATCACAATGTAAAATGAGTACTGTATACTATTTGCAGATCCTTTGTTTCTGACATCAGATACAAGAGCTACTGAAAGCATGGATCGTCTCAGTCAGGCGGTAAGTAATGAACCAACTGCTGGAAGTCCTGACTAATGATATAGGTTTATTTACATATTCTCTTTGGACAAATAATGAAAGCTATTTAAAATATTTTAATAATAATTAATCTTGAATGTATTACCTTTTGAAGATTACAAAAAAATTATAAAAAAAAAATAAAAAAAATGGATCAAACTGTACAAAGACATAAGCCATGAACTATTTCCTCCACCACAGGTATCTGATCTATCATGCCAAGTGCAGGAGCTGAGGGAAGGTCTGCAGTCCCTCAGTCATGCTGTTCATTTATCCCTCATGCCTTGCAGTTCTTCCTCCTGCTGTCACAGTGATTTCCATACACACTGTGGGGCCAGTGTACACTCACCAGGGGATGCAACAAGTACATGTCCCTCACTTTTTCATCCACGTGTAGAAAAAACTTCTCAGGTCTGCTATGTACACAGCACTTCCCCGGTCTTCTCTGAGGGACATTTGTCTTGGCTTTGGGCTCCCCCTACTCCTCTGTGGCTGCACTGCACTGGATATGAGAAGAGAGACTTTGGCCAGCCGGCTACAGAAGAAACTCAAAGTACTACAGATGCCCATTCTGTAGAAATGCACTATATGCTTCCAAACAGAGGAAGCAATTCAGATCCAGAGTGCAAATCTGGTGTGGAAGGAACAGGAGTGTGAAGATCAGTATTTGAATGCCACTAAGGAACAACATGGAGCAAGAAGTTGCAAAATTACCATCACAAAACACTTCACACAATCCTCCATAAAGATATGCAAAGAACTATAGAAGCTAAAATGCAAAAAAGATTGGGAGATAGTGCAGAAGCTCAGGTGTATCTCTATACAACAAATACCTTTTTGCTCAGTCTGCTGGATTTACTCTTTTAGATATAAAAGCATATTGTGTGGAGTTTCAAGAGACATGTTTTATATGACTGAAGTGAATTACTTTGAGTAAAATCACCTCCCAGCTGTAAAGCCATGTGCACAGGTTGTACACAACATAGGATCTCTGAAGCAAACAATAAAAGTAATAGATTTCCTTAGGAAATCGCAGCAGTTGCCACTTATTTTCTACATATAAAAGATTTCCATGATGTATATGCAACAGATATACCACATAAAAGCATGGTCTTCCACATTCATGCAGCATGGATGGACTACTGGTAATAGGTTTTTAATTCCCGTTAATTGTGAGTTTGGCTATTAAGTATGGATATGTGTTCATTATGTTTAACTGACTTTTTAAAATAAATAAATCTGTATGATAACCAGCTGTAAAAGTATGCCCTTTTATTTGGGTAGGAGGACTGTGGTTATCAAGCTGTATGTCAGAATATGGCCTCCTACGGGACATGTAAATAAATGGATTGTACTAAATCCTTTTGATGAATTACGTGATTGCCCTCTATATAAGAGCTGAATATAAAGCAGAGTTAATTTTTTCCCGTGGTGCTCCCATCCACTCTGTAAAGAATGTCAAATGAAATGGTGTCAGGAAAGGTTGTGCGAGGATCAATCACAAGATATAATCCCACACCTCTGGCATATGACCATATCCTCAACATTTTTCATCTACTATGGAAACTGAAATTGCCAGTGACATTTAAGTGTAAGCATTTTAATGCAGGGCTTTATATATAATAAGTTTTCAATTGGTAGATTGTACATAAAAACATGACTTTTGTTGTTAATTCAATAAAAATAAATGCAAGAAAGTTTCCTTACAAAGCACATTTTATTTAATATGAGCACTTTTCAATTAGAAATACTTACATTGATAACAAAAACAACCAAAAAATATTAACAGAAAATACCCTACGGTACATAACCATGTTCTTGATCCATAGAAAGGACGCAACACAAGGCATTTGCTGCAGCAAGTTATGTTTCTTACTGTATACTCAGCCCATAGTGATGGATCATCTGGGGAAAAAGTCATGACGTGAGAGAAAAGACAAGCCGCTGCAAAGGCTCCTGTGGTTGTTACACTCTTGGATTTGCCCTGATTAAAGATACCATTTTCTTCAGGATTGAGTCATTTTAGCAGCTTCTGCTTTAATGAGCGCTATGAGATCTTGATTTATCAGGAACACAAAGCGGAGGCCAGATATCTATGGGAAAGAAGAGGGATTGTGTACATATAATGATGAAACACCAGAGCACATACTTCCTCCTACTGTTCAGGGAGTTTAGAGCAACAATTCACATTTAATAAACTAAGCTTGCTGTCAACTTGCTTATCCATTTTATAGACATATATTCCAAGCATTCCAAGATAGACTATTTGCATCACTTTGCAAGGAGAAGAGAGTAATGTTGTTCAGGTTTAGCCCAGTTTTTTAATATCTCCCTTTGGCATAAACCCTATGTATTGATAAAGACAGTATAGTCCATTTAATAGTATAAAAATCACACACAAACCTCCTCATCCAGGCTGATCATGGAGCGTAATAATAATCAGAATATTAGGGCTCAAATGCAGAAGAATAAATGTATATTTATTTCTCATGGTTATGTAATACTTCGCAATATACTAAGAACTATCCGGCAGTATTTGGTGTGGCCATTAATATAATACTACATACTTCAAATAATAACCCCATTATGTCCACATCAAATACTAATAATGCCCACAGAAAAATTATTACTTTATGTGGGCATTATTTTAGGATCTATTAATTGATATGGGCATTTTATTTGGGCTATTAGTAACAGCAGCAATATTAAAGTCTACATCAAATTATAACCCCAATAATTGTGTTGTGAAAACTTGCCTTACATGTCTGTAAAAGTGTTCCTGTCAGACAGGACAGGATCTACCTGGGTAGTAAGCCAATAGCCGGGCACAAAGGGTTTTGGAATAATACTGGCTTTAGTATTTAATTTATAATAATAATTTGTATACCCTAAAACAAATCACTGCTTTTATATAAACAATATGGTCCACAGCCTTCAGCACAGACTACCAGATCTATACAAGAAGTGTGTACAAGCCTTGTTTCTCCAAACAAAAAGATTTGTAGTTAATCCTGTGTCATATAGAATAAAGGAGCCTTCTATATCACTTTGCTAGCTCTCAGGAAGAATTTTCCAAACCCTGCAATGGAAGTGTCAATCTCAACCAGTGTTTGACAGTATTCATTTCCTTTAGCCCTCATTTTACCTCTAAGGGACAGATTTATTAAGCTGCGGGTTTGGGAAAAATGGAGATGTTGCCCATAGAAACCAATCAGATTCTAGCTGACATTCTCTAATATGTAATAGATAAATGAGATCCAGAATCTGATAGGTTGCTATGGACAACATCTCCATTTTTCCAAATCCGCAGCTTAGTAAATCTGGCCTCAAGAGGCAGTGGATGAAAATGTATTTAAATACATACTGCTGCCCATAGATCAGTAAAGGTTTTCTTAAACATTCGACAACGCAAAAAAAAAAAAAAAAAAAAAAAAAAAAAAAAAAAAAGACCTAATGAGAAAATGTACTAATACAAGAAACATCACAGTAACCGCACAGAGCATTACACATACCAGTCCTACAAATGCTACAAGACCATGCCCTTACCTCCACCACAGAATTGTGACTCAGCTTCCACTTGCTCCCTGGCAGCACAGGGCGGCCATCAATATAGAGTGCTCGTCTCCCTTCATTTGCTATAAAGAAGTCTCCGTTGTTCTTCAGCTTAATGACACCTTTATTGTGGAAAATAAAACCAATGTGAAAGAACTGGATTTGTGTGAAGTTTTCTGATGTCTGAGTCATGCCTTCTTTAACCCTTGAAGGTAAGGGAGCAGAGTTTTCTTTAACCTGGTCCAAAAAGACATTTTCCCTTCTCCAGTTTCAAGCAATATTTAACATATGTTACAACAGACATTCAGCTATACATTCTTATAATGGCTTACCTTGTTTACGAGAAATTTTCCAAGCTGGGCCTTCTAATGACAGATCCACGTCAATCTGGTTGTCCTTGGTGGCTCTACCAAGAGTTATCTAGTAAAGATAAAAGATCAATGTGTAGTTGTACAGGATAATCAATACCAGACTAAAATAAGACATGTGCTTGCCCTCTTACCACATGAATTATTTTACCTCTCGAGACCTCATGAGATATCGCACCATGCGCCCCCTTAACACTGCCAATGTCTGGGTATCAAAATCTGGAGAACTCATTCCTACAGAACAGAGACAACAATTTTGACAAAGACTAACAAAAAAAGCTGTACTTCAATGCAATATAACGGCCTGATACAAAAGCCAGGGGCTCAAAAATGCAAAGTGACCAAGTTTGCAAACAAAACCAACAGTTTAAACCCTTTGTTATTTTGTTTTGAGAAGCACCTTCCATAACTGCACTAACCCATAACAGGAACTTGCCCATTTATAAAGATCCAGTGTAAAATACAGAGTTACAGTCCATGACCACTAAACTTTCTTTACCCATATATACACTATGTATAATTATGGTTTAACACGACCACAGTTGCCTCCTAATCAATATTTTAAATGAACTCAAAAGAAAGTTGAAACCAAATCATGAAGATTAGTGTTACCCACTGAGCAAAAAAAATTCCTGTCACTTCCTTATGTTGGGAAGTCTTGCAACTAGAGACAGATCAATCCTACCTGTTACCACTGATACAGTAAGTCACATTCAACAGTGAGCAATAAATGCTCAGCTACAGTAATGTACTACATAAAATAAATAGATTTAGGAGGCTACTCAAATGGAATGAAATAGACAAGTTTCTAATATTTACTCTAATTCTGTAAAATTCACTCTAGAGAAATTCAAACTAACTGTGATGGGTGAAGAAAGTGTGAATCATGACCATATTAAACTGTAGCTAGTCCTATAGCTAGTGCAGTGTAACAAAAATTCACTCAAGCATCTATTTTATATAAAACAAAAACATAAATGATGGGTACAAACAAAATATTATTAGAATGCTAATTGAGATATCAATTTTATAATACAAATGGATAGTTGTGCTTTTGTTGTTACTTTGTACTGAGCTATATTACTAAGATTTACAACTGAACTAGATGCATAAGCTGCCCTGTGTTAGAAGATATTTCATAATGTGACAGAGACTGTATTAAACTGTATTGTATATATTAACCAAATAAAAAACAGTAAAGTGAATGGTTAAAGTAAAAACAGCTGACCTGTTATACTGTCCACCAAAACCTGCCACCGATGTAACTCCTGCTCTAGCTGTCGGATCTCCCGTTTCTGGCGACGGTCAGCGACAGTCAACTCTGTGCAAAAAAATGAAAGGGGGAAATATTGGAAACAAGATTTAAAGCAGTCCAAGACGATTACATGTGTTTCAGTAAAAACTCACCATGTTCTAGAACGTCATCCCGGGTGTCCCTAGATATAAAGCAATAAGAAAAATATATCAACTGTGACAGTCAAATACGCAGATGTTCAATAAAAAAAAATGTTTTATAGAATTGGTTTTGTTTATTCTCTAACACTGGCATGATAATGCTGCACAAGGTATGTAAGTGTCTGAAATAGTCAGTTTAACGTCACTTAAAAAAATATAAATCCATAGAGATACATCTCAAGATCTTCTATCCTGAACACCATTGTGCTCACCTACCTCCTTCTCATAACTGATGAAGTTGTGTGTAATATACTAATATACACACACACACACACATCTATCAAGGAATGTTTAAGAACTTATTTAGTTCAACATACCTAAGTTTGGTGTCATCTAGCATATCTTCTGCATCAGAAAAGTTTAGGACTTGGTCACCCTTCGGTAATGGTTGAACTAAAATATTAGGAACAGACAGATCACTCAGAGCTCAATTTCAATCCATATGTACAATACAAAAAGAAAAAAGACTGCTACCATTTTGGTCTTCCAGAAGATAGTATTGTTTCATGAGCTGCCAGTGAACCTGAAGAGACTTAGCCGTGCGAGACATATAGAAAACCTCTGGATTGTTGTTCAATAAATCTTGAAAAGTCTCCAGGGTGGGCTGAGAACTCTATATAGAAAATATCATTAACAGCAGAATTTAACTGAACACTGCCCCTTTATTACTCCCAGTCATATTCATACTTACAGAGCTCACTGTACTCAGTAGCTGTTCTTCAGCCTTACTAAACAGCACCTTGCTCTGGATTGCTGCTATTGCCTCTGGATGTAACTGCCGGATGGCCTGACATGCTAGCCTGGATTAAAAAAAAAAAAGGTTCAATAAAGTCTCATTAGGTATAGGATGATGATCTTGCTATTTTGTTCAGGGCTGCCTACCACAATACTCACTTGGAGATGACTGGGTCATAAAGCAGAGCATACCACCTCTCTTGTATTTCATTAAGGGTGAAACGACAGCTGAATTTGACTCCAAGGTGCACAGCCTGCAGATCATTGGTCTAAAAACATAAAATTAGAGACTGACTAGAGGACCATAAAGACCCCCAAAGTAATAAATAAGCTCAAGAAATTGGTGAATTATTGTAATATAGCTATAGAGGATCATTACTCTGAAAAGCAATGTGGTACTCTAAATTACAACACAACCTGCCTTATGTATTATCACGGATTATTGTGTTTTTATTGAAGTTGATAATTTTTTTTTTATTTACAATATCTGTACATATTAAAACATTTCAGAAAAGTGTCCATTTGCAAAATTGTATTGTCATATTGGAAAAATAAAACATTAATAATGGTCTTCATCCATTCCCTAGTTATAATAGGACAAAAGGCCAAAACGGAAGACAAACCTGTAGCACTGTGTTTATAAGGAGCAAATCATCCGCAGGTTTCCATCTTCCCAAATCCTTTGTGACCTGCAGTGGCTGTTTACTCTTCTTTATCCGTTTAGTGATACAAGGGCTGGGTGCCGGCGATGGTGGAGCTGGTGTAGGGACTGCTTTGCAGATTTGCTAGAATGAAACAGATTAGGTTCAACCACATACAGTAAACTACTGAACATATAGGACCTGATTCAGACTTAAGAAGGAGCTTGAAATTAAAAGAGGAAGGTTACACCTGGGCAAAACCATGTTGATTTCAGGGGGAGTCAAGTTAATTGTATTATTTGCGTGCAGGGATATATCTTTGAATTGTTTACTGCACACAAATACTGACCAACTTTACTTTTACACTGTTATTTAGACTTGGGCTAGGAAATGCTATCTCTCAACTTTAATACGGTTTGCAACAGATTAAATATGACTCCCCTGCAATCAACATAGTTTAGCCCAGGAGTAACTTTACTCTCTTATGACCAGATTCAGAGGTTAAAAGATGAGAGAGGAAAGTTACTCCTGGTCTAAGCCATGATGATTTCAGGGGAAGTCCTATTTCATCTGTTGCAAACAGTATTAGAGTTAAGTGATGATTCCTATCCCAAGTCTAAATAACAGTGTAAAAGCAAAGCTGGTCAGTCACTGTGTGCAAAAAGCAATTCAAAAGGTATACAATTAACTTGACTCCCCCTGAAATCAACATTGTTGTGCCCAGGAGTAACTTTCCTCTCTTATTTTCAATCTCTGAACCAGGGCCTTAATTTCAAGCTCCTTCTTAAATCTGAATCAAGCCCATAAAGAAGAACAATAAAAACAAGAGACTGCAAATGGTGACATAATGTGTATGCCAGCATTTCTGACAATTCTCAATACTATTACTACTGTGCTCTCCAACCTTAATTGCAGGAACATACTTAGACATCAAGCTGCCCCCTGGCTTCAATATTTAATTGCTTATTTGTTTACAGTGCAAGGGTCAGAATATGATGGACATTCAGGGGCGTTTAAGTGTAAGGGCAAAACAGGTATCTATATCTTTATACAGGCTGTGTAAAATAATGGGTGCCCCCCCCCCCCACCACTTATGCCTGGAATAACATTATTTCCAGGAACAGTTATGCCTGGAATGCCATAATTCCCCTCCACAAGTTATGCCATCTCCTGTGCAGGGATACTGTGGAGAACTTTTGTGAGACTAGCGGAACAATTAGTCACAGCTACAGTTTCAGGAAAATCCCCACCAGCTGATTATCACATTTGCCAGGGAAACACCGAGGAGCCATATTAGAGAATACATAGCAGCACTGTTAAAGAATTTGTGGTGGTGGGGCTTGCAGTGTAGTGTCCTGACTGTTTAAGCAGGTGTCAATGCCCTCCCACAGCTTCTATTCTAAAGAAAAATGAATAAGTGGGAAAGCAATGATCTGAATATGGCAGATTTCACAGCAATATAAAACTTGAAAAATGGTGCAACCCCATTGTTCAAGTAGAAATGTCATCTTTTATTTTAAACCCGGTTAAAGTTAACCTTTAGACCGAAACAAATGTATAACTCAACAATCAATGTTCTCCAGCCACTAATTCATTCACATTAACTGAACCTTAACCTAAAATTTACCAAGAACTTAAGAAAAAAAAATGTAGAAGTAGGTGATGTGAATTGCTGTCTTGCTCATCAGTCATGTTTTAGTGTGAATGAAACACCTCTGTACTATTCAATGCCATAAAGCTTTATAAAGATTCCTACCTTCTTCTTCTCACTAGATGAAGGTTCACTTCCAGAAAAGCGTCCTGGCTCTCCCCCACTAGGGCCTCGCGCGCGACTGGTGGATTTGGCAAGACTGCTTTCAACCAATTCATCATCAAACTTCTTCCGTTTAATAAACCTGTCAATCAAAAAGGAGAAAGCCCAATAAGGATAAAAAAAATTATATATTCATTCATTCATTCATTCATTCATTCAGACAAACCCCTGGGAACGAGTTTGTAGCAAGCACTCAAAATAGTTAATTAAAAAAGTTTCAGGTGCAAAAGGCTGAAGAAATATAAAGCAAAAAAAGCCAGCACTCAATTTGTAATGTCAAAAGTAGAAACATATCATAATTTAATAGTCAGGTACATAACAAGACACGATCATAAACACATGGATAAACACATAAAATGCAAAGTGAAAACACCAAACAGTACAAAAATAGCCTGTAGAAGTGGAACACATAGCTGCAGATCGCTTCAAATCACATGTAGGAATACTTGCTGATCTGTAAAAAGCAGCCACAAAAGGTACAACTCCATGAGAACTCCAATGGTAGCAGAAACAAATCCAGAATAAGTAGCTCTAAGTCAGTGATCTCAGATAGATATACAGCAGGTGTGCAAAGCATGGGGAATTTGCACAAAACCAAAACAAGGCCTGGCACTCTAGCCATTACCTAGCGACTAACCATAATCTTCTAACTTTAAAATAAAAGTCAGAGGGCCCGATTCAATTGCCGGCGAAGTTTTCAAAAACTTTGCGTCGGTAAAAATACGACGCCTTCGCCAGCAATTGAGCGATAAAAATTCGCCCATTCAATAATTTTTTTACCGCTGCGCTAAAACAGCAGCCAGCGGTAAAAAAATAACCTGAGAAAAAAAAAATCTCTCTGTTAACGCCGCAAATCACCTCCTGCTAGCAGGAGGTGACCGGCGCTAGTGAGAGACTATTACCCAGTGCCTGAAATCACGTTCTCACGATACTTCAGGCACTGGGTAATAGCCTCAGTAGCGCTGCTAGCAGGAGGTGACCGGCGCTAATATCCAGTCCACAGGCCGTATCCAGTCCGCGACATCATAAGGTCTGGCCCTCAGACAGATAGCAGACAAACACCAAAAAAATTTAAGACCAAAAAAAATAAAAAATAAACCTCCATTAAAAAAAATCCATAAAAAATACAAAATAAATCCATTAAAAAAAACTCATAAAAATAAATCTAGAAAAAATGCAAAAAAACAAGACCAAAAAAGCATCAGAAGCTCCCTGTATCTGTGGTCAGTAGTACTGCCGCAACACAAGAGAAAACAAAGAAGGAAAAAAAAGAGAGAGAAAAGGGGGAAAGCAGAGAAAGGAAAGGGGTGATAGAAAATATTACATAAAGTAAAAAAAAAAAAAAGCCAAAAAAAAAAAATATATATATATATATATATATATATATATATATATATATATATATGTGTGTGTGTTGTGTCTACAGTTGGGCAAAAAAGTATTTGGACAGCCACCGACTGCAAGTTGTCCCACTTAAAAAGATGAGAGGTCTGTAATTTCCATCATAGGTACACTTCAACTGTGAGACAGAATCTGCAAAAATAAATCAGGAAATCACATTGTATGATTTTGAAACAATTTATTTGTATATTCTTGCGGAAAATAAATATTTGGACAATCAAAAGTTGAACTCAATACTTTGTAATGTAACCACCGTTGGCAATTACAGAGGTCAAACGTTTCCTGTAGTTCTTGACCAGGTTTGCACGCACTGTAGCAAGTATTCTGGCCCACTCTCCCATGCAGATCTTCTCTAGATCTGTCATGTTTTGGGGCTGTCGCCGGGCAACACAGACTTTCAAATCCCTCCACAGATTTTCTATTGGGTTGAGGTCTGGAGACTGGCTAGGCCTATCCAGGACCTTGAAATGCTTCTTACGGAGCCACTCCTTAGTTGCCCGGGCGGTGTGTTTGGGGTCATTGTCATGCTGGAAAACCCAGCCACATTCCATCTTAAATGCTCTTACTGAGGGAAGGAGGTTTTTGCCCGAAATGTCACGATACAGGGCCCCATTCATCCTCTCCTTAATACAGATCAGTCATCCGGTCCCCTTTGCTGAAAAGCAGCCCCAAAGCATGATGTTTCTTCCCCATGCTTCACAGTGGGTATGGTGTTCTTGGGATGCCACTCATCATTCTTCTCCCTCCAAACACAGCGAGTGGAGTTTATACCAAAAAGTTCTATTTTGGTCTCATCTGACCACATGACATTCTCACAATCCTCCTCTGGATCATCCAGATGGTCACTGGCAAACTTTAGACGGGCCTGGACATGTGCTGGCTTAAGCAAGGGGACCTTTCAGGCGCTGCAGGATTTGAATCCATGATGATGTAGTGTGTTACTAATGGTAACCTTTGTGACTGTGGTTCCAGCTCTCTTGAGGTATTTGACTAGGTCCCCCTTTATAGTTCTGGGCTCATCCCTCACCATTCTGAAGATCATTGATACCCCACGAGGTGAGATCTTGCATGGAGCCCCAGGTCAAGGGAGATTGTCAGTGGTCTTGTATTTCTTACTTTTTTTATTGCGCCAACAGTTCACCTCTTCTCACCAAGCTGTTTGCCTATTGTCAAGTAGCTCGTCCCAGCCTTGTGCAGGTCTACAATTTTGTCCCTAGTGTCCTAAGACAGCTCTCTGGTCTTGGCCATGGTGGAGAGGTTGCAGTCTGACTGTTTGAGGGTGTGGACAGGTGTCTTTTATACAGATAAGAAGTTCAAACAGGTGCCATTAATACAGGTAACAAGTGGAGGATAGAAGAGTTTCTTAAAGAAGAAGTAATAGGTCTTTCCACAAGAACATACAAGTAAATTATTTACAAATCATACAATGTGAGTTCCTGATTCTTTTTTTTCAGATTCTGTCTCTCACAGTTGGTGTACCTATGATGGAAATTACAGACCTCATCTTTTTAAGTGGGACAACTTGGGTGTTTCTTCAAATAAATTTTTGTCCGTCCGTCCGTCCGTCCGTCTGGTTGGGGAGAGGGGGGGGGTTGTAAGTGTAATTTTAAGGTAGGGTTCACAGATCAAAAGGCTGGATCCAGTATCATCACTGATGCCAGCGCATTTGGAGCTACAAGCACTGTGGGATCTGAAGACTGGACACGGTCATTATATAACTACAGATGCACATCCTATATCCTACCAATATGCTAAGTTTGTGGACAGGACAATTATTTCATTATATTATTACTATTATTAGGTACATTAGTTATGTGCAGTGGAAAGCATGGTAAGCATTATGAGTATGGAATGGAAATGGCTGATTTATAACATTTGCAACTGACTACTGTTTTGGACTAACTTGTCCATGTTTATACCAATTAATGCAGATCACGTGATAATCCACACAATAAAATCAGCAAAGAGCATGGATTCAGAAGACACATTTGAAAATGCATTTAAAGTAGCTGTAAAGGCCTTGTGAAAAGTATAACAATTGCAATATGTCAGTGCATGATGTATTGCCATTAGATATAAAGGTCACAAGCAATTCATCCATTCAGATGCATTTGTTTCACTCATTTATTTTCTGTAGTTAGCCCAGTGTTTCCCAATGTTGGTCAAGCATCCTAAATAGTGCATGTTTTCCAGGTTTCCTTGCACAGGAGTACAGGTGAATTAATTACTGATTGACTGTTAAATTTTAAAAGCTCCACAGGTGATAGTCATTATATTATTTATTCAGTGGGGAGACCTGCAAAACATGGACCGCTGGGGTTGCATGAGGACTGGTATGAGAAACGCTGCTGTAGCCCATTTTAAAAGGTGTTTGACTTGTGTGCAATACTTGCAAAAAACACTAGTGATCTAAATGAAAAGGCCAGGGAAATAGACTACAGGGACCCATACAGAGAAATGTGGCACCCCGGTAGCCGTAAAATAATGGTAAGTGGTGCCCTATAGTATTAAAATAGAAAAAAACATTTAAATTTATATATATAAAAAAAAACATTTTATATAAAATTTGTTATTTAATAAATTAAAGAGATTCGGAAAAACAGCCTGCATGTCATAAAATGGCATAATAATAAATTGTCTGAGAATGTATTAATCAGCCAATCACACACTAGCTCAGTGGTTCCCAAACTCAGTCCTTAGTGGTCCTCAACAGTGCATGTTTTCCAGATCTCCCTAGAGAACAAGGGATTTTATTAAACAACTTGTGGATCTTTTAAGGAGTCAGTAATGAACACACCTGTGTTCCAAGTAGACCTGGAAAATATGCATTGTTGGGGGAACATTGTGGACCACATTTGAGAACCACTGCACTAGCCATGTAATCAGCTAGTGATTTACAGAAACTGGCAGAGATGGCAGTCAAAAAAAAAATCAATAAGACATACTCAGTAGTGTGACAGTCTATTGCTCATTTACCAAACTCTAGTAAGCCATTATATTTATATTAAATCATAAACATGGGGAATACCTACTAAGGACTACAATCACCAACAGTGTGTTGCACAACACCACATATATTTAATATCTGGAAATGTAAAGACATCTACACGTCCACAGATCTATAACATAGAATTTATGCTAAACACACTACATGGAGACCAAACAGAGGTAGCAGCATGCTGGGCCTTGTAGTTCCACGACCCCTGCCCATCCCCAAGGCTATGTTCATAGCAAGTGCTCCTAGGTGCTGGGCTGTCCTGTACGTCACCTGGACGAGCTCCTCCTCTTGGGTATAAGGCCAGAGCATTGGGAGAGGCTCCTTTTATGTCCGGCAGACGAGTCCTCATCCTCGGAACGACTGGCAGAAGCCAGCAGGGAATCCATCCCTTCCGCCGGGCTCTAATGCGCATAAAGCAAATGGCCTTCCGATTAATCCACCATTATCCCGGATTCCACCGTGTATATATTCCTCCTTATCGAGTCCGTGACGTCACGTCCGGTAAACAGGAAGCGCCTCCAGAAAACACTAGAGGTCTGAGAGTTGTCATCTCATTGTCTCTGCCAATACAGTCTGGTCTTCAAACAAATGGTGTCTAAACAAAGTCTGCTTCGTGGTTCTGGATTATAATTTTTTTTTATTTTGTTTCTTTTTAACAAAAATATATACGAACTCAAGTAATTTTTTTTGAGTTAAAACAAGAAATAAGAACCATTGGCAAATTCCTTTGACTGCGCCGAAAATTGCAGTGTTCTTTTGATTGTAATTGCCCATTTATCATTTGCACCACTATAAATAAATAAATAAATAAATACTTAATAAGATATCTGAAACACATAGCCTGGAAAACAGCTACTTATAGCAGATATTTGGAAACTTGTGCAGCAGATTCACTCTCAGATACAGCACCATGCCCTGTAGTTCAGTTACTTGGGTTGAATTCAGATACTAAGGCAGCACGGTGGCTCAGTGAGTAACAATTGCGTCTAACAACGTTATGAGTTCAATTCCCAGATTAGAGCTTATGCTATGAGAATGTTGGCCCTGATTCAGAGCTGCACTTCCGTCTTTTTTTCTGATGTCCACTGCGCATGCACAGATCGGAAGCGCGCACAGAAGGATGGACGCAAAAGTACCCAACCAACTGTGTTTGCATCTGACCGGGCTGCGCTTGTGGAATGATATTTAAATGAGAAAAGGGTCGCTTTTCTCATTTAAATACTGATTTCACTGCGGTCTGGTGGCTGCTTAACAAGCCTTACGCTTACACCATCTCTGAAATGGTGTAAGTGTAGGTGCAGCTCACTGGTGCTAAAAAAAAGAAGGTAAAGCTCAAAATTAACTCCTACTACTTACATGCTCTGATGGGGGTCCAGTCTTGTAAGCTTTTAATCCGGAGGGTGGCCTTGGCAAAAAAAAACCCTATTGGAATGATGCAAACTATGTCCTGCTTGCAGAACATCCCAACACTAATGACAGGTGAGCTGTCATTGGGGTATATTTATACCCTTTGGGCAGTGTCAGAATTCTCGTTCTCTCGATAATTCTGATGATAGTGAGGTTGCCATTCCTACCCCCAAAAAAGCCTAACTTCACAAGACCCTAGGCTATTCTATTCTATTTATCTTTATTTATTAACAATACATACATAGTAAACTATTAACTGACTTAAAATGTTCACAATTGCCAAAAATACAACTTGTTTAATAGCACTCAAGAAATTATCGCAGTTTCATAATATAATTAAGTTAACATATATTAAGTTTTAAAGTGAAACCATACTGTTACCAAACTGTATCAATGGTTGGCAAGACCCACAGCAAAAGCAAAACTTAAAAAATAATAAATATTGCACCTGATTTAAATTTGCGTGCGAAAGGGGACTTACACATGTGTTGCATAAGTCCCCTTGACAGGTTACATCTGTGCATGCACGCGGCAGATGTTAGGTATCGGAAGGACTTTTGTAGAAGGGTCCGGTCCTTCAGATCTGCATGCCTAAATCCCGTCACACAGGCAGGGTTAGGCATGCTAATGAAGAATGGAGAGCTGCACTTCCCACGGATCTGCGTTCGTACGACTTAAGATAGGAAGGAGGGGGGGGCGTGTCCTGACTCCGTCGCGGTCAGACGTGTCTGCCTGAGTCTAGGCAAATGGCTGTTACAATACCCCTTTTTTGTTTCCTTACCCGCACCCACCTCTCTCATTCCTCCTCAGTCCAGCTCCGGTATCCTCCTGCCGGCTCCCGCGGCGGCTCCGAGTACAGAATCAGCCGCCTGCGGATCCCTGACGGCTGCGGCCTTGCTGTGCCCTATGTGCTGTGGTGCTGCGGCCAGTGCTCCCTCTCCCCTGCTGAGAAGGTTTCAACTTACCATCCGGGCGCTGCTCCTCACCGTCTGGCAGTCCTCCTCGTGCTCCCTGGCCCTGCGGGATAGCCGCGAAGTTACTGCAGCCTCTGGAGTCTCAGTGAGTGCCCTGCTCCACTTCAGCACGCTGGGGGATCTGTGCAGGCAGGCGGCGGCCACCTTATTTCTGGATCTCCAGCACTGCTAAATTGCTCTCTGCCCCTCCACAGGCTCTGATGTCACAGGGGTGATATACAAGCTCCATTACCCCCTGGGACCCCAACAATAATGTTGCAAAATAGGGAACTGCAAACTTTCAGTAAAACAAACTAAAGTCCATCATCCCCAGGAAGTCTCCTGGAATATAACAAACATTTGAGTATAGGTAATAAACAATAACAATAATAAACAATAAAGTGAAACTGCCCTGCAAGTGTTAAACTTCAACAGCAAGTCAAATTGCACTAATCTATATGTATGAATCTTGGTCTGCGCTACATTTTTAAAAAGTATGATACAGTATACAGCTGTAAAAAAGAAATCCAGTAATTAATTCAGAAATCCAGTGTAGTACAATGTAAAAGATGTATATAAACCTCTATAATTACTCCTTAGGACTCTTCTCCAAAAAGACCGCTATGCAACAGCTTTGCATAATGACCAGTAATTCCCCTTTCACATCTTTGTCAAAAACTTGGGTTTTTGCCGTTAGACCCGGGTCAAGGCTCCAATGACCTGCATTTAGGTGTGATATGATAGGCACTGGGGGCCTCTACAGAGATTACTATACTACTATTACTAATTACTATTACTAATAGTACACAAATCCCTCGCCGGGAGCCACACTCAGCCCATCACACTCAGGGAATTTCCCGGGTCAACCCTGCAGTGTGAAGAGGGATCACAACCCTGGGAAGATCTGCTGCCACAACATATTGCCGGGGCACAGATGTGAAAGGGGTATAAGGCACCAAATGATCTTATATCGATAATGTAAACCTGGTACATGGCGCCCTACAGTGCCATTTTTAGTGGGCAAGCTCTACATATACATAAGAACAAGCAGAGGAGTCCTCTTATGCACAATAAACTTTCTGTATGGTTTATGATTGTACATAGCGAGCTCACATCTAAGGTCACCAAGAAATGACCTTCTTCCCAATTTATCTCTTCCAATTTACTTATTATGTGACCTGTATCCTTAAGGTATAACTTTATCCTCATCATGAATGGTTGAAGATAAAAATCCAGAATGTGAGAAAGATGGCTATTAGGAAATGAACTCTGACGACTATCGGTCTTCCAGGGGGTTGGAAAGGCATCTGTGTAAAAAACTGGACTCTGCTGTTACGGAGAACGGGAGCCTCAACCAGGGCAAGGAGTCAAACTAGGGCCCCTAATGGTAGGGATAGGCTGGGCTGGAAAGACACCTAGAAGATCACAGCCCCTGGAGGCGACAACCAGAGAAGAAGAGGAAACAAAGGTGTAAGGAAGCTGGAGAAAAAGAAAGCAGAGGCTAGCTCTGACACACTACAAAAAGGGACAAATAATACGCACAAGGGCTTGTGCATACTCACACAAACAGAGGGAGCACCACAGGGGCACCACACCATCACAGCAAAAGATAACACTAGGACAAGAAAGCTGGAGCACACAATGAGTAGGCAGAGAAACTACAAGAGCTGGGACACTCAGAAATCTCAAGAAAAATGCATAAGACAGAGAACGAAAGCAGAGCTGGACACATACTAGTGAACCAGAGCTATAACCAGCAGTGAGAAATAGCATTGCTGGAGCTTATAAGGGGACTGCTGGCTATTGATTGACCAGCAGTAGAAAACAGGGGACATGATTGGCTTGAGTCAGGAATCATAGTAGCCAGAAGGCCATTAAAGACAGAGCGGGAAGGGCACGCCGACTATTAACAGCAGCTGATAACAGACATGTGCAGGCCATGCATGGTGCAATGGACTGCAGAGAATTCGCACAGGCACTGCAACAGGACAGCAAGGGCCAGTTGCAAATAAGATAAATACTTACATGTCACCATGATTAGAGTCTGCAGATTGTCTGTTTAAAAAAAATAATTTTTCTATCTGTTATTACCTCTTTAAAAAAAATTGTTTATTATCAACTTTTCCATTGATTTCTTTGAAATTTTATTTTGATTTCTCACATGTGATCCCATCACCCAGGAGTCTGTAGCATTCCTCTTTATATTTCTCTGTATCCATTATCACAATTCCTCCTCCTTTAGCTGAGGGTTTGGTGATAATGGGCCGTATTCAGAGATCCGTGTGGTGATCAGATCACAATTATACGCATGGCCGGTGCAGGCCAAACCCCCTCACAAGCACGACAATCCCCTCTCTCGGCTGTGCTGTCGGAGACTTCCGCTGCCATACACCACTTGTAACTTTCCGAGTGCATTCCCGTGCGTATGTGTCCTCCGTACGTGCGATTCATGATTGTCGCACTCACTTTCCTTAATTTTAATGCCTACCCCATCCATTTTTATTCAAATTTACCCGTGCGTATTTTTGCGTTGTATATCTGTCCGTATGTACCGACGTGCGATTCACAGGTCCGTCCGTAAAGCACTTCCGCTCGTATAGTCTACGTTAACTATGTAAATAAAGTTACTACGCATGCGCAGGTGGTCCGATTGTAAAAATATGCACGTAACTAGCCGAGAAATCGGATCTCTGAATACGGCCCAATACCTCTATTTTATCTTATTTTCAGTTGTCCGCAACGCTTGGTAACAAATCTTTTTTCGCAAATTTACATTTCAGATTTTCTATAAGGTGTGTATTAAAATCAGCAAATTTTTCTTTCTGTAATAGACGGGAATAGGCGCACTTCATGCTTTATCCAGCTTCGCAGAAAACTGAATCGGGCCCTTAGTGTCTTAAGGGCATTCCTTTCTTTATGGCTTAAATTGTGTTTAATTTAGATCTTATTTTCTCTAAGTCTTTTTTAACCAATTGGTTAAAGATATCTATCCAATGGCCTTTCAGGTGCTGATTTTTTTTTAAAGTGTCCTTCTTTGTATGTGATTCTTCTATGCTTTTTATGAAAATAAATTACATGAGTTTACATATCTGAGGGTATCTTTGTTTTTCTTGGTTCTGTTGATTCCTTTCGTCTTTCTGTAGTCTATTTTCCTTCTGTCTTGAAGACCCCAGTTAGACTCCGCGCCCATGCATGTGGTACCAGGCGGTAGGCTATCAATTCAATTTCTGGTTATATTCTTATTTATTCCTATTATCATGAGGATACCCACTCTCAGTGTGATAATTATGACCGATATATGGGTTCCTTCTATCTTTTCTGTATAAATTACTTCTTCCAGATTCTTCTCTTTGTACATCCGATATGGAATTTCTTCTAGATTACTCCCTCTGATTATAGTTCAGCTTCTTATATTCATCTTGTCTGCCTCAACGGTTATAACTATATTCTTTATCTGCCTGGTATCCTTCTCCTCTTAGGTGGTTAGTTCTACCATGGTATCTCTCCTGTACCCCGGATAGTACTCTTCGTCGGTCATCCTCCTTCCTACACTCTTAATGTGATTTTCTGCATGCAGTTTCTTTATTCTGCTTTTCAGATCCTGAAACTGTATAATCTGTCTTTCTCTGATTGTCCTTTTGTTTATTTTTTGATCTTGAGAATACTGGCTCTATGTTTCTTGTATTGGATTCTTGTAATTTTTCTATCTTTGTCATATATTATCAATTTTGACAGTAATGAATTTTTCAATTTCTCTATTTTTCTCTTTATGCCTTCTTATCATACAAACATCTACTGGATTGTTGACAGAGCTATGCTGGAGGTCCACTGATAGGAATGATCTAGTTAAGGTAGATAGTTCTCATCCATGCCCATTAAAAAACGATCTTCTATTCTGACAATTAAATGCACTAATTGATATGGAGGCACGTTATCACAGACACCCTGGGTGTGATGTAATCCAAAACAGGAACTGCGGTAAAGATGCTGATAGTTTATTTCAAAGGAACAAAGTTCTGGAATTAACCAGTACAGGACAGTGTTATGGTAGATCAGAATAATTGGAAGATCCCATCGTACTTGGTAGGAAAAGAATTAACAATCAGGATTTATTAACAATTTCAAAGAATGTGAGATATACACGCTGCTCTCACTGATCTGAACTTCAAATAGCAGATTATATCATTCTTATATGTCCTGGTTTTCTTAGATATTTGCAATTCTGTAGCTAACTTCAGTAATAATATGTAATGTTATTTGAAAAATTACTTATGTGTCAACTTCTTTTTCAGAAAAATACCAAACTTGACCACCAGATGTCCTCCAAATGAAGTTCAAACTCCAGGGAGTAAATTTACTAATGTCGATTTCAAAGAAATCGTCATTTTTGTACAATTTTTTGGGGATTTTAAACTAGTTGAATTTACAAAAAAAAAAAATCACTGAAAAATTCCTCACAAAAAAAAGAGCAGGGTTAATTTAAATCGCCACACTCCGTGCTCCTTAGTAAAAAAAAAATTCAATAATAGTTGCCCAGATCCAGACCTACGGGCGCATGTGCGTGCCAGATGTTCCGTGTGTGTACTTACAGATGTACGTAACTTTGTTACGCCAGATAGGTGGCAATAGCCATGTAAATGATGGGGCGGGGAAGCCCTGTTACGACTAGGTCCGTAAGGCCGCAGACCTAGTTGTTAAAACTTAAGGTAGGAATCTAGACATGTAAGTCTCCAGATTTACTACCGTCTGCGGGTATGTGTGTGTGTACGTACGGACCCCCGCACGTAAAGCGTGCGGGAGTCTGGATCTGGGCCAATGCCTTTAGAAATGGTAAAAATAGTGTTTAAAATGTAAAACACCAATGCGCGGTATGCCATTAACCCTTTGTATGCCGGGGCATATAGTACTAGAAGGCACAGCATGCCCATGTGTTGCAGGGCATGCTGTGACTTTTAGTACTATAAGCGTCAGCATGCCAAGTGTAAATGGTATGCTGCGCCCTGAACAATGTGTCCTATGAGAATGTTCCATAAAAACATTAACAGTCTCCCCCCCACCCCGATATACTGTAAATACTACCTACATAGTTGCCCCTTTAACTGGAATTCCCCCGTTGTTAAATGTTAATTAAATAGTATGCCCCGATAGTTGTGAATTAAATATTATTGCCCCGATTGTTGTGAATTAAATATTATTGGCCCGATAGATGATAATAAAATAGTATAGCCCTGATAGATGTAAATGTAAATAGAATTGGCCGGATAGTTGTCCTTATGGTATATTATGAGCCATATACTGTCCATTAATTAATATTTAAAAAGTATCCTATAAAAAAAAAAAATTGTTAAAAAAAAATATTAATACTCACATTTCAGATGTCATCAGTCTTCCGGAGAGTTGCTTGAAGACATCTGAAGCTTACTTTAAGAATCTTCCAACTCCATCCCAGTGCGATGGTGATTCTGCTTCTTCAGGGTTCCGTTGCTAATGAAGCTTCTGTCACTAGAGGTCCCCTTTATATAACCTCACATCAAAATCACCATTTAAATCACTATTTTAGTAAATACAGCAGTTTAAGCGTTGAAGACATCTGAAGCTTACTTGAAGAATCTTCCATCTTGTCCCAGTGCGATGGTGATTCTGCTTCTTCAGGGTTCCGTTGCTAATGAAGCTTCTGTCACTAGAGGTCCCCTTTATATAACCTCACATCAAAATCACCATTTAAATCACTATTTTAGTAAATACAGCAGTTTAAGCGCTGAAATTGCTGAATATTCGCTGTGATAAGCGGCGATTTCAAATCACCACCAAAAAAGCCTTTAGTAAATTTACGTTATTCAATACGCTGATGATTTTCCTTAATGTGCAATAAACAGTCACTCCTTTACTTCTTTTATGTCACTTCTTCTTACTATATATCCTTTCTCACACATTAATTTCACCACATGTGGAGACAAAACAAAACTCCAAAACTTTGTGCTGCACAATATAAATTAAAGACAGCACGGACAAAGATCACTCAGTCACGCTCACATTTCAATGGTTTGATAGGAGGCACATAATGGTATCTTTATCCTGTCTTTTCTTTCTCTATAATTCTGATTTCTCACAATATACAGGCCATAAACAAAACATAAGAGAACAGCAACTAACTGTGTGTTGGTTTCACTGCTTGAAACATGTAATTCACATCATATGCACTCACATTTGGTTGATCTTTCAGGGGACATATAAAGGTTTCTTTTTGTTTGTTGTTCCAGCAATCCCTCTTTGGTGCCTTGATCCTCTTTCATATAAAAAAATAAAGCACATATGGAACACAATTATATAATATGTTCCAACTCTCAAAGTATTCTCACTATCCAATATATATGCACTCACATTTAACAGCACATAATATTATCTTTTCTGAGGGTATGGGTCACCTCCTGATCCCTCAATTCCCAAGGTGATAGTGGACAATATATCCTATTATTATTATTATTAACGTTATAAGGCATCACACGGTATCCGCAGCGCCGTACAGATGCAAATGCAATAGTTACATATACAATACAATAATTAACAGGGTATAAAAACATGAATAAGGAATACAATACATGTGCAAAGCAAAAAATAAAATACAGTACAAAAATAGCGGAACAATATGTAAGGAAAATAAAGATGCTGGATATGTGTGTAGGAGCAGATAAGTAAGGAGAGAGATAAACAGTAGACATAAAAAGGTGGGAAGTGATGAGAACAGGGTAGAGGGAAGATAAGATAAGGGAGGTTTACTCCTAAACATACAGTATTCAATGAAGAGGACAGATTGGAAAGGGTCCAGGATGGAGTTTCGGCAAGGTTAGACGCTTGTAAACAAGCCGTTCAAGCAACTTGGAGGCGAAGGGCAGAAGGGAAATGGGTCGGTAGTTGGAGGGTGAAGTGGAGTCAAGCTTAGGTTTTTTAAGGATGGGGGAGACAAGAGTGTGTTTAAAGGGTGAGTTGAAGAAGCCAGAGGATAGAGATAAGTTAAAGAGGTGGGCAAGATGAGAGCAGGTGGAGAGAGGGAGAGCCCAGAGAAGATTAGAGGGTATGGGATCAAGTGGGCACGTTGATGGAGGGGATGACAAAATAAGTGAGTGGATTTCTTCAGCTGAGGTAGGGATGAAGGTAGACATTGGTGGGGAGGAGATGAGAGGGTAGCGATTGAGATGAGGGACTTAAAAAAGGATTGCTTGGCAAGGTAAAGAGGAGAGTATATACTGTACTTGAAATGGAGAAAGTCTGCAAGGGAACAGGACTTAATCCAGAGGCGCTCTGCAATGCAGAAGCATTTCTTTAGGAACCGAGTAAGCAGGGAATGCCAGGTTTGGGGGTTAGTGCGGCGAAGGGAGACAGAGGAGGAAGAGCAGGCAGCATCAAGGACGGAGGAGAGGGCATTGTTTTAGAGAGAGAAGGCTAGATTGGGGCAGGACATGGTGAAAATGGGTGTGTGGAGGGGGTCAGTGATTACGTCCTGGGACACAGTGGAGTGTGTCGGCACTGCACTGATTGTGGTCACAACAATGGGTATAATAAAAAGGATTGCGAGTTTACCGGGAATCCCCACACCAGAGTTCTTTTCTAATGTGCGGTTCCACAGCTGCCGACGGAACTTGAATATGAACGACTGTATAGTGAGCGCAAGCCAAAAACACAGCTATGCAGTGGAACTGCTATAAATTGTTAATGTGTTGAAACAGCAATGGAGAGTAATGACAATGCGTTTCGTCCTTGCTCGGGACTTTCTTAAGCCAAAAAGAAACTCCCACGATAGCACCTACTTAAAGGAAGTAGGTTAGATGAATCAGGTGTACACTAATGAATGAGTTTAGCAAACATAATTAAAATGAGCATTTGCTGGTTACAATCTATAACATTTGTCTTATAGAGAATCACATATTCTGAACCACTTGTTGAACATAAAAAAGTATACAGATCCAGTCATCCCTTATAGTCATTTGCTGGTATATCATTAATTATTATTAAAACATATCTTTCATGTATTTATTTATCATGATGTTTTAATTGGATTAACATTGCTTATATGAATAAATAAAAGGAAAAGAGCATTAATATTGTATGAGAGAAAAAGAAAGGATATTTAGTCATTTATGGAATTTTAAAACATTGATAGTGCCAGTGTATCTAAATAGAAACAAGATACCAGTGATGGGGATACTGATATACAGAAAAGTATCAATAGAGAATGAACATCATGAAAAGAAAAAATATTAATAATATTAATAAATAAAATGAAAACTAAACACAGATCATTGAAAAGGAATATAAATAAATAGAGAAAATTATGAAAAATAATAAACAAGAGAAAATATTAAGAAATATATATATAATGAAAATGATATAGAGATAGGTACAGCGCTAAATCAAATACTAAAAAGGTTCTAGGCTGGTTCTGATGACACATAAATAAATGGCAACCTTGTATCTAATAAAATCAACGTCATATACGTCCTTCAGTGTGGGTGTGGCCTACAGTATGTGGGCAGGACCACACACACACTGAAGAAACGTTTTAGGGAGCATAGGAGGAACATTGAATAAGGATTCTATCAACACAGTGACTCTAGGCATTTTTTTTTATTTTCATGACAAATCAGAATCACTATCGGTTGTGGGGGTTGACCTTGTGAGTTCACAGATGGAGGGGGTGGATTGCTACAAAACATTGTGCAATAAAGATATGGAATGGATCTTCTGCCTACAAACTCTCGTACCTGAGGGTCTAAATGAATCACTAGAGTTTTGCGACCCTGGAGATGCTAAATATTGATCTGTGGTTGGTAACAAACATGCAAGATCGGTTGATCTATTTCATATAATCCAGTATTCTATTTAAATCTTCACATTTAATTTTCCTTTCTCTCTTTTATTTGCTTATCATTTGTATTATTTTGTATCATTTAATATTTTATTACATTTTTATTTTATTATTATTTATTGTTTATTTTGCTTTTATTATTTATTATATACTATTTATATTCTATTTAAAACATTTAATTTTCCTTTCTCTCTTTTATTTGCTTATCATTTGTATTATTTTGTATCATTTAATATTTTATTACATTTTTATTTTATTATTATTTATTGTTTATTTTGCTTTTATTATTTATTATATACTATTTATA
>WWET01000822.1:64766-87153 GCA_011038615.1 Limnodynastes dumerilii
CACACACATTCCCCCCCCCCCCCTGTGAGTCCCCTTTACTTGCCTTTAGCGGCGACAGGAAGGGTGCTGCGCTCTCTTATGCTCAAGATGGCGGCCGGGTCCTTCCTAAGAACCCCCGCCGCCAACTTGAATGTGGCATGAACTATCTGAATGCAGAGGTAAGGTACAGAATGTGGAGATCCCTCATCCACTGCCGCCATCTCCACATTCTGCACCTTACCTCTGCATTCAGAAAGTTCATGACACATTCAAGATGGCAGCGGGGGTTCTTAGGAAGGACCCGGCCGCCATCTTGAGCATAAGAGAGCGCAGCACCCGGCGGCGGGTCCCGATACTGGGAGCTTCCTATCGCCGCTAAAGGTAAGTAAAGGGGACTCACAGGGGGAGGCTCACCTCACCTTTGGGCATGTGCAGTAGTGTCCCAATGTGTGGACGCTACTGCACATGCGTATAACGGTGAGGAGCATAATGGCTTTTATATAGCAAGATAAGCATTTAAAATGCTACATTCAAATATATTAAACTATGTAAAGAAACATTAAGGGCCTAATTGAAATGACCACAATGTCTGGTGGCAATGGTACTTACGTGAATTTACATTGCTGATTTTATCTTGTACACCACAGAGGTGTGTATTAAAATCCACAAATTTTGTAATGTAATAGACAGTATACCCTCCAACTGTACCTATTTAGCAGGAACAGTACTGTTTTTTTTAATCGTCTGTACTGGCTAAAAGCGCTCTTGTACCGAATTCTGACCCAGCAATTCCCTCCCTCCTATACTCACCTTCCAGTCTTCAACAGAAAAAAAACCACTAGTGTATATCTGGCACTACTCACTGCAGCATCCCTATCACTCGTAGGGGGATCCACTTTTCCCCAGACAACACATTACCAGATACTAAAAGGGCAGTGAGTGGAATGATAAAATAGTCAGACATGGTGCAATAGATAATTATTTAATACCAATATCACTAAAATATATATGTGTTGTACTAAAAGTTGGATTACAAATTATAAATAAAAACTAATAAAAAACAGATCACAAATAAAAATTCTCTAATTAATAACCTAGAAAATAAATCTCCGGAAATAAGAAAAAAAAACTGATAGTTTATTAAAGGGATAAAAATTATACTATATAACAAAGGTGGAAAGGATAAGAACATTATTAAGTAGCCTATCTGTATAATAAATAGACAATGCTAGGCAAAATATTATCACTCAAAATATACAGCCAAAGATAAAAAGAAGGGATAAATAACCAATAGAATCAAGGTAGTTGCAGTCCCCGCTACGATGGGTTGCCTTTAGAAATAGAGACAGCCAAAAGTTCTGTTCCCTACTCTATTTAGAATAGGGAGCCTTTTTAGAATTATTTTTTTATGAATAGGTGAGTGTGCCGATCGGCATACTCAGCCATTCATTTTCGCAGGACCCGCCGCAGACCCACAGGACCCGCTGCTAAGAGGTGAGTAACCTGTCTCCAGGGAGTTTTAGTGATGCGGGTGGGGATAGGGTTAGGCTCTTAGGCTGGCTGGGAGAGAACAGCCCTATTGAAATAGGGCCATTCTTAGCGAGGACCCACACCCAAATCAAGGATATCAAATGACAAAAGGGTTACAGATAAATAACTGGGCAGTATAATGTTATAAATTTAACAGTCCACATAAAAAGAAAACAAAAAGGATAAAAGAAGAGAAAAATTAAAGCGCTAAAAATAAATGCTGCAACAAATCCTTCTGCAGAGATCTACCAATCTCTAAATGTAATAAACCACTAAAAACCAAAGCAAAAGGATAAGCGCTGCATTAATTCCTGTGGGTGTTGGTAATACTACACTAGCTATAACCTACTGTTATCATAAAGTCCAAACATAATGTATGAGATGAATGTCAGTAGATATATGCAATATAACACTTCAATATTAGATGATTCAAAAGGATGGTAGGAATAATCATAATAGCGTCTTATTGGTCCCCTAGATAACCCCCTCAGGGAAATATACATGTGGGAGATATACAGAAGAAGAAAAAAATGTGAGGATCATAAAATCACAATATTTAATACACAAAAACAATAAAAATATACTAAAATATCATGTGTTCAAAGGTCCATATAGTAAAACAGATGTCAATACCCCAAAAGTAGTGTCCAAACTCGAGTTGATAAGCAAAATGGGCAAGTAGTCATAAGTTCTGGGATCCCAAAGCTCCAAAGCCGCCGTGCTTACTGTCCGGTCTCCTCCTCCTGTTGGTATTGCTGCAAACTGTGGTAAACT
Source organism: Limnodynastes dumerilii (assembly GCA_011038615.1). Taxonomy (NCBI): domain Eukaryota; kingdom Metazoa; phylum Chordata; class Amphibia; order Anura; family Limnodynastidae; genus Limnodynastes; species Limnodynastes dumerilii. Next base: position 67,050 of record WWET01000822.1, read on the forward strand.
GCCATCGCCTGATGCCTTTCAACTACTTGCCCATTTAGCTTATCCACTCGAGTCTGGACACTACTTTTGGGGTATTGTCATCTGTTTTACTATACGGACCTTTGAACACATGATATTTTTGTATATTTTTATTGTTTATGTGTATTAAATATTGTGATTTTATAATAATCCCCACGTATTTTATTTCTTTTCTATATCTCCCACATGTATATTTACCTGGAGGGGGTTATCTACAGGACCAATAAGAAGCTATTATGAACTTCCTACCATCCTTTTGAATCATCTAATGTTGAAGTATATTGAATATATCTACTGACATTCATCTGATATATTATGTTGGGACTATTATTAGAGTTGGTTATAGCTAGTGTAGTATTACTAACACCCACGGTTGTTAATGCAGCTCTTATCCTTTTCCTTTGGTTTTTAGTATTTCATAAAAAAGGTCCATGTGGTCCTTATGGAGACAGAGATCAAAGTGTAGCCCCTCTATCCTTACGAAGTGCTATGTAGAACCCTCAATGATCCGTTGAAATTCACCTATCAATCCTCTCAGAGAGAAGGAGCAAAAGGCATCACCTTAAAATCAAAACATTTATTGTGAACATTAAAATTTCATGAGCGAAATGATGTGGCAGGGAATACACCAGCAGGCAAGATTAAACAGTTCCGTGCCCTACAGATGAAGAAAAGGAGTCCCTGTCAATCTACACCCGGGCTGTGGATCTAGAGATGTCTGAGCCGGTGCCTGTGATCTGGTCTGCTGGAGAGGAGGAAAAACATAAGGAGTCCCTCTCACGCATTTCGGAGCTGAATGGGTTCCTTTTTCAAAGTGTTTGGATTCCAGATAAAGGGCTAGTGCTATGTATCCACTTGTAATGTCAATCAACTGGTTATAATCACGGGGCTGACTCTCCGTGGGTGGAGGAAAATACTAATTCATGGTTATAAATCTAATCTTAGATTAAAAACAAATTCAGTATCTAATAAACTGAAAGTGGCAAAACATTCATACAACTTATTAAAAAATGGTAATCGGATTATGTTCTTAAATAAATCTTAAAATTAACATACATCTTTACTGTGTAGATTATACCACAGTCCATATATAGATCTATTGACCATAAATAGATCTTATATGTAACATATATTTTTTCTGTGTAGCTACATTATACCACAGACCCAAAAGGAAGCAGCTCTACATAAAAACATACTGTTTGTCTTAGTAAGAAGACTGATAAAAATTTAGATTAAAAATTTTATTTGTTACAACAAAAGTTAAAAAATGAAAAGTTACAACTGGAGCTGCCTGATGGAAAGAAAAAAACTTTTAAGAATTAAATACAATGAGATCCCCAGGTTAAGAGAGTCACGTACCTCGGCCAAACTTTCTACAGCACCTATTATTCTCAGGTAGTCTCCCAACCTGATACTGGCCAGGTCCAGACCTGCTTTACTTCCAAGATCAGATGGGGTTGGGTCTCACCAGGCTGGTATGACTGTAGATATAAGATCTGGCTAATTCAGGAGTTACTCACATAACCTGCTGTGGGATCCTAGGATGAATAAAGGAAGAATAAGTAAGTGCCCTACAGGAACCATTTCAATTCAAAATTGAGATTTAATCCCTGAAGGGCTAAAGTATCCACCTCAAAAATGTACTTCATTTCAGTTTAGCTAGATGAAAAGCAGCATCATTCTTTCTCCAGAAATTCTTTATCAATTTAATTCCTAAAAAAAAATCATGATAGATGATAGGTCACACTAATGTGTTTCCTTATAGTGCATTGATACAGAGTGAGTTAATAAGCCCTTCAATGTTACGCAGATGTTCCCCCCACCTGGTTTTGAGGGATCTGGTTTTTCTCCCCACATATTGTTTCCTGCATTTGCACTCCAATAATTATACACAATTACAGGAATTGCAGGTTATGAATTCTTTGATAGGGACTATTCTGCCATTGCTGTTAGAGATAAAGATATCAAACTTCTTTGCAGAACTAGTATTGGGACAGTTCTTGCACATTCTGGATTGTGTGTTAAAATGTTCCAATGCTTCCTAATAATCTTCTCAATATCTTTATGGTTATGAAAAAATTGGGTAATGAATACCATAGGCTTCCTACCTTTTGGAATCAACAAAGAATTACGCTTTAAATCCACTACTTCTTTCATGGACCTATCTAATACCATGTTCACACTGCCACCCCGCAAAAACCCAGGTTTTTCAACCTAGGTTATTGACAGGGCACACATCAGCCCAGCTCCTCAGACCCCGTTCACACTGCTGCTTAGACCCGGGAAATTCCCAGGTCAGGTCCGTTCACACTGAATGACCCTCCAAATGTCCCGGGTCTAATTCCCGAGTCAGTAGACCCGGGTAGCAGCAGCTGTACCCATTCACACTGAGCCACAACCCGGGTCATCAGGGCTTGCCCCAGCAATATCCCTGGTTTCTGGCTCAGTGTGAACGGGGTATAACATAGTTTCTCTGTATCCCTTTTCCATAAACTGTCCTTTCACGATCCTCATCTGTTCCAAACCGACCTATTCTTTTGAACAATTCCTCTTAATTCTTTGAAATTGATCCTTGGGAATATCAGATAGCCAAGGGTGATAGTGATTACTTGTTATAGGTATAAGAGAGTTGGTATTAGTGGGCTTTGAACATTTTTTTGTATGTTGAGTGTTCCCTTCGATGTATATGATGTGATCTAGAAAATTGACCTGTTCCTCGCTAATATCAAAAGTAAGGACTATACCTTCTTCATTTTGATTCAAGGACTGGCAAAAATTCCTCAAGCATTCATCAGAACCTGCCCAGATGAAAAAAAATGTTGTCAATATAAATATATACAATGTTCTGCAAAAAATTTTGTCAATATAAATATATAAATGTTGTGCAAGAACTGTCCTCATACCAGATCTGCCCCTGCTAGTGTTATGGCATTCTCCTCCCAGACTGCCATAAAGATTTTTGCATAGCAGGGAGCAAATCTGGTCCCCATGACTGCCCCCCTTAGCTTCCAATCCTGCAGCACCTGATCACTATAGCAGAGCTATGGGGTCAGACTATTACAGCTCTGCTAAAGTGACAGGACCCTGTCCTGTGAGTTCTTAATTCATATGATTAAGTGTAAAATGAGATTTTACTCCTTATCATACATGCTAAGAAGAGCAGATTAAAGCCATGCCCCCTTACAGACACACCTCCCCCAGGTGTACCGATTTCCTATAAAAAAAATGTTGGAGGGTATGATAAACATTAATAGCACACTGTACACTTATTCCATCTTCATAGTCAATTCCCCAAGACTGATGTTCTACAGTACGTATTTTTGGTACATTGTCAGAATTTAAAATGCAGTGCAAAATGACACCCATTATAAGTGTAAGCTGGGTCACATTTAAGGGTCAGGCTGCCTCTAGGCATCACAGTAATGACCCGAACGCATGCTGCGCCTTGGAGGAAAGAGATCAATCATCTCAGAACCAGTGCTCGAAGTGGGCCGGTATACGGCGGTATGGTATACCGCCACTTCTGTGAGTCGGCTCTGAATAAGAATACAGCTGCTCACAGAATTTTAAGATTCTGTGAGCAGCTGTATTTTTACTCAGTGCGGGCTCACAAAAGTGCAGGGATGCCCAGGGCTGTAACTAGGGTGGTGTGAGCGGTTCCACTGCCCAGAGCGCAAGGAGAGGGTGAGCGCAGCTGAGAGATTTTCAAAGCTTTCCCCAGTGCCTGACAGGTTGACCAATCAGGGAATAGTTGAGATCATTATGCTACTCCCTCATTGGCTGCTGCAGCTATGCACCGCCCCCACTCCCTCCATTTCCTCCTTCCAGTCCACACAGCTGTATTAAAAAGTAATTGTGTGTGTGTTTTATTATGCATTGTGTGATATTATGCATGCATGGTGTGTGTGATATTATGTATTGTATGATATTATGCATGCATGGTGTGTGTATGTGTGTGTGTGATATTATGCATGCATGGTGTCTGTTTGTAATATTATGCATTGTATGATATTATGCATGCATGGTGTGTGTGTGTGTGTGGTATTATGCATGTATGGTGTGGGTGTGTGTTTCTGTGATATTATGCATGTAGTGTGCGTGCTATTATGTATGTTATGTATGTTTGTGTGATATTATGCATGTGTGTGTGTGTGTGTGTGTGAATCTAATGCATGTATGCAACTATATCTATGTGTGATATCAGAGATCTCGTTTAGGGCTGCAAAAAGGAGAGGGCCCTACAGATAGTTTGTACAGTTTATAATAAGAGATGGTGCATCCATTGGACCCAGGGCTCTTACCCAACAGGGTTGTGTCAATTGCTGATTCTAATTCCAATAGAGTGAATGAGCTTTCTAAGGAGATCCGCTGTTCCTCAGTCAGGACTATATATATGAGAGATATGTTAGCCACGCCCACTTGTAAAGATGACAATGCCCAAAGGGGGGTGACATTGTCCTCTTTCGCCCCAGGCACTAAAATTTCTGGGTATGCCATATGGCATACCTACTCAATCTGCCGTCGGGAGCTTTACTCCCATTGACAGAGCTGGCTATGCACAGCCACAGCTCTGATCAGCAGACGCAAGTGTGACCTAAGATCTAAGGTCACCCGAGCGTCATTAGTCTGCAGAGTGCGCGCCGCGGAGGGGAGAGCCAGAAGATACACAGGAAAGGTAAGTTTATTTTACAGTTATTTTAGAAAATAGATGGGGATTTGAAATGGGGGAGCGGGAAGCTGGACATGAAAGGGACAATATGGAAATGGACACATATAGAGGGGCAATAATTCTGTCTGGAGACAGAAGGAGGCGCAATAAGGCTGGGTGGACACAAATAAAGTGGGGAGCAATGAGGCTGGCTGGACACAGGAGGGGCAATAATACTGGTTAAACTAAAAGAGGGGGTAATAAGGCTGACTGCACACAAAGTTGGGGCACTAAAACTTGCTGGACACAAGAGGCGCAATAAGGCTGGGTGAACACTCATAAAGAGGGGGCTATAAGACTGGCTGGGCACAAAGAGGGGGCAATAAGACTGGGTAAACTAAAGGGGAGCAATAAGGCTAACTGCACATAAATAAAGTGGGGGATGGTAATAAGGCTGTCTGGACACAGGAGGGGCAATAAGGTTAGGCAAACTGAAGTAGGGGGTCAATAAGGCTGATTGCACACAAATAAAGTTGGGGCTATAAGATTGGCTGAACATAGGGGGCAAGAAGACTGCTTGGACAAACAAGGAGGGGACAATAACACTGACTTGACATAAATAAAGAAGGGGCAATAAGGCTGGCTAGGCACACAAAAGGAGGATCAGTAAGGCTGACTGGACACAGAAGGAAGGGGCAATAAGCCTGGTTGGAAACACAGAAGGAAGGCGCAATAAGGCTGGCTGGGCATACAAAAGGAGGAGTAATAAGGTTTGATGGACAAACAGAAGGAGGGGACAATAAGACTGACTGGACACAAATAAAGAGTGGGCAATATGGCTGAATTGACACAGGAGTAGGGGCAATAAGGCTAGGTGAACACATAAATAAGGGGCTATAAGACTGGCTGGAAACAATGAAGGGGCAATAAAACTGTTTGAACAAACAGAAGGTGGGGACAAGGTTGACTGTACACAAATAAAGAGGGAGCAATAAGGCTGGCTGGACAAAGAGGGGGCAATAAGGCTGGCTGGGCATACAAAAGAGATGGCAATAAGATTAGTTGAGAAAACAGAATGCGGGGACAATAAGGCTCGTCCATCCCTAAAAACGGCCGTGTGCTGGAGCAATCATCGTTTTTCCCTAGAGGTAACCAGATTATTTAATGAAACATGAAGCATTTAATGTAGAAATCATGACCCACATGACATGTACACAATGATTACTCAGTGTTGACCTGTTTACTTTGCCAAACTGAAGACACATCTGGTGCTAAAATTTCCATACCCCCACTTCTAAATTTCCACTTCGACCACTGCTCAGAACTAGGTTTCATTGTACTGGGATTTGTCAAAGAACCACTATGACCCATGGCTGGGTTCAGTGCATCGTATACAATGGCGCTACTACTGCATGCTCTACCCAGAAATATGATTATTAACCACATTTACGCCTCAGTTTTAGGGAGACTTCCAATAACATCCATACTCTTCCTGACCAGGCGCGACACTACAATACACTGACTCCAGCACCACACGACAGTTATATGAGGAGGCGGGAAATACGCGACCAATTATTAAGCTCCGGAGGACGCGGACCAATTAGCCAGCGTTATTTAAGATAGCGTAGTGCCAACCTCCATTGTCTTACTTATCAGTGACAGAAGGTCACATGACATGGCATTTGCCCACCCCCGGCCGGCGTTGGTGTACCGTCAGAGACAGAGGACAGCCAACCACCCTTCGCGTGTTACTTACCCGTTCTGTAAAGCCTGCCGGGCGGCCAGGCGGATCTCTGCTGCTGAAGTGGACTTTGTCCCCGCCGCCGTGTTTCCGCTGCTTACGGTGAGGACATAATTTGCCCCGTGAAGCTGGTGTTTGGGACCGTAGTTGGCACTGCATGCAGTGTATAGTAATCTCCTTACCCGCTCTGCTGCTGCTGCTGCTGGCAGTGCAGTCGCTGTAACCGCGGGCTGTCTGCTAGTGAGGACTGCAGAACGTGCTGGGGCTTGTAGTTCATCTATAGGTTGCCGGTCTCTCATGCTTGTTACTTTGTGTTTCCATGTGGAGTAGCTGCTTCGTCTGGGTTCTCCCTTTATCCCCGGTTTCATTTTTGTCTAGCTGGAACACTACAACCCTATTTAGAGAACTTCTGTTATTCTAACCGAGTGTATTTTACAATTGGGTCTTTTCTCCACATCTGTGGGTTTGTATCTATTTGTGTAGTTTATAGACAATTGCAGTTTCAGTTTTTAGAAAATAGCGCTTTGATTTTTCAGTAATTGATATGGTAGTTTTCTGTTTTAGTAGCTGAAAGTTATGGTTTTAAAGGGCCTGTTCAATACCTGTTTTTAAAAGCATATCTTTTAACTACCTACACCAGTGGCAGATATCCGGTTAGTCACAAGACTCTGTAATACAGCTGTAGGCTTGCATGCCAGCAGTTTCTGATGAAAATGCTGAAGTCTGTGCATTGGAAACAATAATTTAACTTTCTTTGCATGTCAGGAGTTTGCTTTTTAAGTTTCATTACAATGGCATATATACTCGTGTGCCGCTTTCAGATCAACACCAAAAACCTGGGGTTTTTAATGCTTACCTGAAAAGGGGTACAAGTCCGTTTTTGTTGGGTTTGAATGTGTAACATTAATATTTTATCTTTGCAAATTGTGTTTGCTAGTTGTCAGGTGTATCAAGTGATCTTCTGCCTGTGCCAATGATCTCTTGATCCTAATTGGTGTCTTAACTCCATTGTCAACTAAGACGTTCATATGGATGTAGCCCACTAATTACACTTTATGGGAAAAGTATAAAAAAAGTCTACGTGGTGAGCTAAACTGGGCATTATGTCTTCAGTCCAGGGGCCTGATCCGGAACTATGCTTGTGCTTGTATGGTTGCTGACCAAACCATTTTGTAATGTTTGGGAAGGTAAGTTTTAAGCTGTGAAATCAGAATTCAAGTTGAGATGCAGTTTCCTAGCTCAAACCTAGTTTATAGTTTACACACAAAGCTAGGCAGTATGTGAGTTCTATGTGCAAAAATAAAGTAACTTTCCTGCATGCAAAATAATTCAAATTAATTGAAATTCTTTGCATTGCAAAATGGTTTAGCAGAGCTATACACGTGCATCTGTTTTGACCTTACACTCAAACTCTGGATCAGCCTCCAGGCAACTAGTGCTGAGTCCTGTTTCATTGACTTTTTATTTAATGCACCTGTGGGGAAAGGTCAAGGAAATAACCAAATGTTTCCCCTAACTGTCTCTTGAAATAGCATTTTTCCCTTTCCCCCTTGTAGCTATACAAGCCTTCTACAGCTGATGTGAGGCACGATCAAAAAATGGTGGATTACGGGAAGTGGCCTTTATTCACTTTACTATCACCGCAAGAGGTGTCATCCATTCGGCAAGCATGTGTTTTTGGCACTTGTGCTAATGAAGTTATCTACAGCACTGACCGTAATGAGGTAAGCTGTAATGCTTTTTTGGCTGATGAATGTGAAGCAACCCATCACTTGTTACTGATATTCATTTGTTATATATTAAATAATTTACATGTGTGGAAGTAACATAATTTACAGTTTACTGCAGTTAAAGATATGTGCATATGTGGAGATGATGTAGTTGTTCCTTAAACTCCAAAGAAGTCTTTGTATTGTTAGACCTCCGCTTAACGCAGGCAAAAGTGGTCTTGCAGAATAGTCTACATTCATTGATAGACATGTTAAGCAAGTTCAGAGGTTTTGTTGTATAAAGAAAACTCTAGTTCAAACGTATTCTGGACTGAAACCTTTAGGAGTATTCCATACAGTCTTGAATCTTAGAGGCTTAATTAGTTTGTAAATCAGGCACTTCTATATGATGTCTCATCAATACAACTCCTCAAAGGATTTAAAGGATCCATGCTTCTATATTCCCACGCGTTGCACTAAATTCAATAAATATAATGGGACAGGGTCACCTGTAAGTGGTGCACGCAACGCCTGACCTTATAATTTGTACAGATGTTTGCAATTCATAAATATACTGCACCTTGTGACCAAAGCATAGGCATGTTTACATTTACAACTGAGACTTTGTTAGATGTTTAGTGTGACGAAAAGCAAAGCAAATTTACTCTTGTGGTGTTTTTTTTTTTTTGGTTTTTTTTAAAACCTTTATATTTTTTTTTTNNNTTTTTAAAACCCTATAATCTCTTATGTTGCGGGCGGATTAGGACCACAACAGTATTTGGTTTGTGGGCACCTCCATATTGAGTCTAAATAGCTAAAACTCTGAGTTGTGCAGATCATTCTGTAGCTTATATTCATTATACATCTTTTCAAACGGTTGCTCAGATTGCCTGCGATGTTACTCATTTTACTTTGCAGGTATTTGCATTTGGGCAGAATTGCAGCAATTGTCTGGGAACTGGAGATAATCAAAGTACTATGGTTCCTAGGAGACTTGATGTTCTCTGTGGAAAGAAAGTAACTGGCATTAGTTATGGAAGTGGCCCTCATGTTCTTGTCTGTACTGAAGGTATGTGTCCTAGGTCATTACTTTTCCTTGTTTCTAGGTGATAGAAAGTCTTAAATATCTTATGGAGTGGATCTTAAAAATAATAGTTGCATTTAGATTTAATTATATTTGCTGAAAATGGGCGTCAAATTTAAGGCAAAGCTAAGAAAAAAATATTGACCCTTTCATTTGCAAACTTTAGACCCTTTTAGCAAGTCTGGTTGCAGTGCTACTAACAAAGGACCAGATCCATGCTTCTAATCCATACTCTTGCTGTATCCAGCCTTGCAGGCGACTGGAGGCCTCTTAAAATGAGCCAAGCTTACTTTAGAGAGTTTACTGTTAAGAAAGCTTTAGTAATGAATGGGCAAGCAGGCCGTTCAGCATACTTACCCACTCATTCATTCACAAAAAGCTGTCAGACCCCCCGGAAGTCTTGGGGTTGGCTAAGGAAAGGTTTAAGCTTGGGGACGTTTTATGGTTGGGCTGCAGGGAGGGGAGTCTTGGGGTCAGGCTGCAGGTAGGTTAGGGTAAGAATTAGAAGTGATATTTATTTGCTGCAGTATCCTTTATTGCTTCTCCTCAGCAAGGCAGAAGCAATAAATTTCCAAGGCATTTCATTGTGGACTGGTAGGAAATGGCCCTTTTGAAAAGGGCTGTTTGAGGTGGTGACCTATACCCCCACCCCATTTGTCTGTGCCATACTGCTGGAGGCACTTCCAGTACATAAGTCCAGATCTGTATTGGATGTGCTGCCCATGTTTGGTCAAAAAATGCAGACCTTTTTCACTCCTAAATGAAAACTGCTATTACGTTCGTCTTGATCCAGTCTAGGTGTCCTCTGGTCATGTATTTCAATGTCTAACTTCTCTCCTGTGGCATTTTATTTGCTAACCATACATAAGAAGAATGTTCTAAGTTTTTTGCTAATGTTGTGCAGATGGGGAGCTTTACGCATGGGGGCATAATGGCTACAACCAGCTTGGAAATGGCAACACAGTCCAGGGCACAGTTCCTATCCAAATCTGTGTTGAGTTATTAACAAAGAAGGTGATGCAAGTGACCTGTGGCTCTCATCACTCTATGGTCTTAACTGGAGAGGGAGAGGTAATGTGGTTTATTTTAGTGACTTTACATTGCCTCATTACTTCATGTATTACATTCTCTTGCGTACATTAAGCTCTCATTTCAAAGTAACAAAACTTCTGTGGTGCTGATAGCAGGTGCTGCTCTCTTCAGATTGTAAAAAGTGCTCATTGATTTCCCATATAAGATGGTGTAGTGTTTGGACATAGCTACATAGGTGTTGCATGTGAAATGACAATGTAATGTTTTTTAAATGTAAAATTTGAAATGGGAGTGAGTACGAATTGTCTGCTGCGCTTTACAGAGAACCTTATCCATTCACATCAGTCCCTGCCCCTATTGGAACTACAAGTTTAAGTCTTCCTTACTATTCATGGCTGATGACTCTTATTTACTGCTTCTAGGTATTTGCCTGGGGATATAATAACTGTGGTCAGATTGGTTCAGGGACCACTGCAAATCAACCGGTTCCTCGAAGGGTATCTGCCCAGCTACAGGGCAAGGTAGTCATAGCTGTTGCAGCTGGACCAACTTGTTCCATGGCAACTACAGACAATGGGCAGGTGAGTTCATACATGTGTTGTGAATATTGAGCTTGTGTTTCTGCTAGTGATTGTCCTGTTATCCTATTTATAGCTGTACTGTTGGGGAACTTAATTTTGCTATTAAAAAGGGTGCGAGGGGTTCAGTTTGCTTTTTAAGGTACCTAGCAAACATTTGGTTTCTGAATATGCAGTCTTGATGCATAACAGTGTGGCTTTTAAGTATAAATGTCTATTCTATGTGGGAAGCTGTATTTCAGAGCACAATGTCTGTCCACAGTAATCTTATGGCTTTTTGTTTTATTAGAATCATACTATCTAATGCATGTGTTTTCTTAAACCTGTTTCCTTCTCCCAGGTCTATGGCTGGGGATATAATGGTACTGGTCAACTAGGTGTGGGAAGTACTGGGAATCAGCTGATCCCATGTAGAGTGGTATTTCTTCAGCAAGTGTGTGTGGTTCAGGTAAAATGCAATTTCTCCCCATATAATGTATTTCATGAATTTGTCATAAACTCATTCTTTTATAAGAACTAAGTAATTTCTGAAAATATCTGAGATTGTATAACCTAAAGAAAAATAGTACCACTAGTCCAGTAAGTTGGATTCTTTGGGCTGGATACAGACCTTTTCTAATGTTGTTTTTATTGCTCTGACTACAGAGACTGCTGAGATCCTGTGACAGATCCCTTATGCTTCCTAAATTAAACTTTTATCCCTCCCCCTTCCACAGAGTGGGACCCCAGCATCTAAATATTTATCAGGATGCATCTGGATCCAGAACTCTGTCCAGGCAATGCAGCGCTTGGTTGCGTGCTGCTTTCCAAAAAGGGTGTTCCTATTTATCAGAAAACGTCTGCATCTAGTCCTCTATTACTAAGGTTGTGTAGCACAGCGCGTGTTTCTTATAGCTTCCTACATGCTTACCTCTTGAATATAGCATGCATATTGAAGTAGTCAAACTTGCCAAATTACTTAGGGGTGTGGAGCAGAGGCTGCTGTTTTCTGATTAAGGTTGTGCTGCGTGCCAAGAACAAATATTGATATGCCCTTTACAAAATGCTTAAAGGTGTCCTCCCCAAAGAGGGAACATCTAAGGACAGTAGTAGATCAAATTGTTAAAATATCCATACAACCTGTTGTAAGTATAGTTCAGTGAAAACAAGCATCCTCACAATGCTATACTAGTAGGGTTAAATACAAATCTAAATATGTATGTGTATGTAAACTTTTTTGTAGTATGTGGTGTCTGGCTGTGTTAACCTCTTGCATTAATTGCAGCTAGTTTGTGGCTATAGTCATACGATGGGGCTGACAGATCAAGGTTATCTCTATTCTTGGGGTGCAAACACTAATGGCCAGTTGGGAATTGGAAACAAAAGCAACCAGCTCTCCCCTGTCAGAGTTGACACAAGTGAAAGGTACTGTAATGAGTTTTTGTTTTGATTTGTTTTGTCTATAAATTCTATAGGTCTTCCCAAAAAACCTCTTTGGCCATAGATGCCTCCAGCCAGTCCGTACATAATTAAAATGAATTTTTTGTTGCAGGTTAAGAATGTTGCTGCGTTATACTCTTTTGGCTAACCACTGACACAATTATGGGCATCTTTCTACCTCCCTTAGCCCTTTTTACACCCTAGGGATCATGCCTAGATTGGCCTATTTGGGTATTGGTGAGACTGAGGTTGTTTAGAAGGGGTGAGGTGGCAAAGTTCCTGATCAGGTGCCAGGTTGAGAAAAAAAAACTATTGGGAAGCTGCCTCTGCCTCTTAACTGCTTATGCAGAAAATGGATCATACAGCCCTGATTAATGAGCACGAATTATACATTTCTGCTGGTTGCCATTGTGACAGACCATTTTCACACTTTCTAATGCTTTTAGTTTCTTAATTTTATGCACCCAAGTAGCATGCCGACTCCCTGACACGCCATCAGATGGCAGCTTCTTATCCATGCAAATGCCATAGGGCTACCTTATCTTTAGGTGTGTGTGTGTTGCCTAATTAGGAATGTTGTGTAACCTCACCCAGAATTGCCCATTTTAAATGGCTCTCTCCATCCACTCATTATCTTTGTTCTTAACTTTTTATCAGCCCCTTTATGAAGTCTCTATAAACCCAGAGGAACTAGGTTTGTAATGGTGGTTCAGAGCCGTCCCGTTAAGTCCAATGTAGATTGTACATGAAGTTACTATCCATGAGCAGTTTTTGCCTTAAATTTATGCACCTAAAAAGCAGAAGATTCTTAATTGTGAATTAGGTCCATGGTGCCCAGGATTTGTTGTGCTTGTTTTTTTTTTAGTTTTATAGGCTGTGGGTCAAACTCGTCTGCTGTCTCCAAAAACAATGGAGATGGCTAGTAAATATTGTACTTAAGGGCTTAGATAAAACCCTTACTGCGATCTACTTTGCTAACAAGCTAGCCTTCTTAAGCTACATCCTGACTCTAAAGTACCAAGAATGTCAGATCACTTTATAACTAGCCCTAGGTTGAGAGCTCTGGGCCCTGGTTTTACTTTATGTAAAGGTTATAACAATCCCTGATCTAATGGGGAGACTCCCATTGGGAATGTATTGCTATGTTCCAAATGATGTAATGTGCCCATCTCCATGTATGTTGCAATGTATCACTTGTACTTCTGCAGCTATATGATTCTGTTAAAAGGTTGTTTGAACAATGATGTTGCTGTTATGATTCAATAAAAAATATATATAAAAAACAAAAACAAAACCCTTACTGCACAATTAACATTTTCCCCTCCTTCCACCTTGGTATGCGCTGTATGCATCCTGTCCAGCCCCGTCAGCAAAAAAAGCTTCCGTCATGGAAGCATGGATCCATGCTGGAAGCTTGCTGTATGCACATTTACAGTAGCAGAATGCAGATGCTTTCCACACACTGTGCAGAAATGATGCACATTTCAATCAGTCTGGATCCAGTTCTGTCAGTATCTCCTGGGTGGTACTTAAAAAATGATAAAAAGAACTTCCAAGCCATGTAGCTGCTTTTCTGATTCCACCTATTTCTAAGCTCTGAATTCTGCTTGTGAAGAAAGGGCAAATACCTTCTTTGGTACAGTCTACTTTGAGGTCATGCTATTTATCACCGATGTCAATTTTCTAGCCTTTGTTTTTGATGTCTAAAACTTTTGGAAATGCATCTAAGAAATTCTGTCCTTTTACAGGATTGTGGAAATTGCAGCCTGTCATTCTTCTCATACCTCAGCTGCAAAGTCCCAAAGCGGACAGGTTTACATGTGGGGCCCATGTCGGGGACAAATTATTCTTGCCCCTCATCTCACAAACTTTACTTGCACAGATGATGTGTTTGCCTGTTTTTCAAACCCACCAGTGATGTGGCGCATGCTCTCTGTGGGTAAGTCTTTATGGTGGCATTCATTTGGGACATATGCAAGGTAGACACCGCTAAAGTGAAAGGAACTTTGAAGAAAATCCCATAATACCTGCTGCTGCTGGCATTCACAAATAAGCTCCCATGAGAGAAGTGTCATCACTGCCAGTGACTCTCATAGCACTGGCAACTGAGCAACTTGAATGGTATTTGTTTAGGACCTTGGTTCACTTAGAGCCTTGATTTTTCTACTAAACACTAAGTATAAGTCCACTTATTAGCCAGTTGCATTGATGCCTTGTTTCTTCATGATGCATTGCAAAGTGATAGATGGGTTTAAGGTTAAGTTAACTGTTGTAGGTTGTGTTAAAATTAGTTTTTTGACCTTAAACAAACTAACTGAAGTCTATGTAGAGTAATACTTACTACACAATCTAACCACTTCTGAGGGTGCTTCTTCAAATCTAGAATATTTCTAATGTTCAGTGCTAATTCGCATAAGGGTAATCACTAAATATTTCTTATTGTATGTAGAACATGAAGACTATTTAACGGTTGCAGAGTCACTGAGAAGGGAATTTGATAGTGAAGAAACGGCGGACCTGAAATTTAGAGTTGATGGAAAATACATACATGTTCACAAAGCAGTCCTTAAAATACGGTAACGGTTATACTGGTAACTTTCTCTTTTTTTTTTATTTTTTTTTTTATGGGGGTTTTCTTTTCAAGTGGTACAGAAAATACCATCTCATGCTCCTTTTTTTCCTGTCTCAGAAATTAATGTAAGGCATTAAAAAAAATAAAAATCTACGATCTTAAACTTATCCCATAAGAGTCAGACGTTACTGAATATTGTACAAAAGTTAGGGAAAAAGAGGAAGCAAGGGCAGAAGGGGAAGTGGGTGTGAAGGCGTCGCTAAGCACTGTAAATAATGCTACAATGCTAGCAGGATCTTATAGAGTTTCATGCAACCGGGTCATGGCCTAATGGTAGTCATCCATGGCATCCACACACCTAAAAGGTGGTGGTGGTATGAATTATGCTGGAAATGTATAACATCGTGTATATGTGCCATATTTCGAGAAGATATCTCCTTCCCTATATTTCTAAGCTCACATAAGCAAGATTCTCTTCCCTCATGTCCTTTTTATCCTGCTTTCACCACAATCTTCTTTCCTTCTCTTTTAAGCAGTGTCAATAAACAAGTTTTCAAATCTGTTTTCAGATGTGAGCACTTCCGCACAATGTTCCAGTCTCATTGGAATGAAAATGCCAAGGATGTAATAGAAATTGATCAGTTTTCATACCCAGTGTACTATTCCTTCCTACAATACCTGTATACAGATACTGTTGATCTGCCACCTGAAGATGCTATAGGTATGAAAATTAGTTACTCAGATGTCTTGAAGATGCAGTGTTAACCAAGAATTACTTTTAAGTATTTGCATGAATTTATTTTGCCCAGGTTTTGTGCTATTTACATTGAGATCTTTTAGTTAGTGTGCTCATTGTAGAGGGGGAGGCACACAGTGAATCCAAAATTCTTTTAATGCACTTTTTTGAAAGAAAATATATTGTGTATATGTGCCATTCTAAGGTTTTCCTTTCCAATAGAATTCTATAGGTCAGATTGTGACTGTCTAACTTTCAAGTAGAGAGAAATTCAGGAGGTAAATTCTATGCTAGTTCTTGCTAATCAGTATAAAAACAGTGGATTTAGTTTTTCTCAGGAATTTTGCATAAAATCTGGAGGTGACTTTTCAGTCCATCACATTCTGTGGTCTTGGTTTCTAGGGCTTCTGGATCTTGCTACATCATACTGTGAAAACAGACTAAAGAAGTTATGTCAGCATATCATCAAAAGAGGGATAACTGTGGACAATGCATTCCTATTGCTCTCCGCTGCAGTGAAATATGAGGCAGAGGTAAATAGTCTATCGAGCATGTTCCTCCTTTATGTGACTAGAAAGGTTCTGCAGTGATTTATACTGACATGAGTCACACAATAGAGACCCATGCATCAGCCCACCTTCCCAGTCTTTATAACTGCTGCATTGTATGTGAGGTTTGGAGGATCCACATCTGTTATTACAAGATAGGGCTTTAAATGCATCATATTTCTGAAGTCCCTCTATCTCAAGCTGGCCATACACTAGAGCTAAATGCTCTGTTAAGATTATTTTGCTCTTTTGCAGCATGTTTGATTTAAATCTGGAGAAAGCTCCCGATATTTTATGGGAGACATACGGCAAGCTGGCTCCCTATTCAAAGCTGCTGCTGGATATCTATGTACAAAGCTGATTTGAAGGTATACTTTAATGCTGTCAGAGCAGCATAGTACATAGATATACTGCAGCGGTTATTGCAGGGAGTAGTATAGACAGGCATCAGCCGAAACCGCGATGTGTGAAGCATGGTTTCGGCTGATTCTTGTCTGTATTACTGCCTGCAATAGCCTCTGCTGTTTATCTATGTACTATGCTGCTCTAACCGCTTCAAAGCTGTTAGAGCAGCATAGTACATATATACAGAGCAGCGGCTATTGCAGGCAGTAGTACAGACAGATCCTTGTTTGTACTACTCCTTGCAATAACCGCTTCTGTATATGCATATGTGTGTATCATCTATCTATCTCTGGCCCCCCTCTTCTGCTAGGATTATTGGTCCCAGCAAGAGAGGTGTATGGTGCCGATAATTAAACTTTTCCCTAGCTGGAAAGCATTCCGTTTATCAGCCCATCCCCTGCTGGGACCTATAATCGTCCTAGTGTAGGCCGAGCTTAAGTATGAAATTACAAGGCTTTATACAATACTCAAACCTCTATTGCTACTTACAGAAGCATGGGTATGTTGAATGTATGTTTACTGCATAACAGGCAGTGATTGAATTGTGGGACAGCCTTTATTTTTCTGATCTACATTGAAAGCTTTTCTTTTCTGTACCACAGGACTTGGAAGATTTCTGCTTTAAATTTTGTGTCGGCCATTTAACAGGAGTGACCCAAACGACAGCATTTTGGCAAATGGATGGCATGTTGCTTAAAGACTTTATTGTAAAGGCTGGAAAATGTGGGGGATTTAAGAACTAATGTTGGCTGATCTGTGCTGGACACAATCCTTTTGTAACCTGTTTTGTGTACTGTACATTATGCAAAGTATGTCATCACAATTCTATTTATTGCAAGAACAGACAAACTTACATTTTAGTTCTGCAATGGCTACCACTATATCCATGACCTAAATATGTTTTTTATAGTGTGAGTGCATGTTCAATGTTAGTCAGATGCACATTGTTATGTACACAGTGGCTGGAATATCAGATTTTGCACTTTCAGATGGAGCTACTGATATAAAAGATTATTCTCTGGCAAGAATATTTTAATTTCATGTTATAATTTGGAATTTTAGTTTATGGTGATATGAAGCTATATTTGAAAATTGAGGACTCCCTGTCCTAAGTTTTGTCAAGGTAAAACTTCCTCTGCGAGGATAGATGAGCAGTTGTCTATATTTGATACAGCCTCTGTATCTACTAAATAAATGGCCCAGAATACCAACGAGCGTTCCCTTCTGCGAACAACCTGCGTTTTGTTTTGGTATTTGATGCTTGAAGTCAAAACTACATTAATCTTGCAGTTTTTGATTACACAAACATTTATTTATTGCATTAAACACACTTTTGTACACTTACTAGTTTCTGTTTGATTTGTGCCAGAATCTGCCCTTTATTGCATTGTACAATGTGGAGAAATATCGGTTTGGCTGCGAAATTTGACATATTTAAGCTTTGGGTGTTGATCATCACCTATTTTTGGCAGAAGAGCGCAATGAATTAAGAAGTCCCTACAATTTTAAATCCAGGAAGTGTACTTTAAGCTCCCTCTCAAATACAGTCTATCTGTCTACTAAACAGACTCGGCCAAAATATGTTGTGCACTTAGTCCTAAGAATGCAGCCTGTTTGAATCATTAGGGACTTGTAATGTCACAGATTTCTAGTGTGATAGGAACATGTGACAAAAGAAATGAATGCCTGAATATGAACGACTTTTTTTTAACTGTATGGATGCACTGATAAATATTCATGTTAAATATTTTGAAAATAAAAGGTTTAGTTATTTTATCTGGCATCTGAGTCTTGTGTCAAACTTCATGATTTTATATTTTTTTATGAGGGGAGTTGAAATTGGAGTTAAACTAAAGGTGTGTAGTTCCCTTGCTATATAAGGTTGCAGCATTAAAATGAGGCCTCTAGCATATAACCCTTATGTGCCTTAACCTTTAAGTCAATATAATGGGTTGATTCTCCTCCTTGCAAATGACTTTGTGGTAGTTAAAAATTGCAATACTATCAACACTGCACAATGTGATTGTTGTTGGAGTGACAGTTGCACACTGGAGTGGTGTCTGGGGAAAAATAATGGCCCGGAAGCTAAAATGCACATGCCTTAGGTAAGCCCTAAGTTAGGGGTTCTTGATCACTCTTTATGTACTCCTTTTGGATTCCACAGATGAAAATTTAGCTTGTTGGTCAGTATGCCATCTGAAGTGGATGGAGCTTTTTGTGAACATTGTAGCTGAAGGGGTAGGTATTGGTAGAAGTTGACAGACTTGGACCCCATAACAAGGAGGTCAGGCCCAAGTCAGTATGGGGTGCAGATGCAGGACAGTGACCACTCTGCGCAGACAAGCTGTCAGTCAGGTAAATTGTTCAGTAGTCTGTTCTGTGTGAGTGCTTAGCATTGGTTATAAATGCATTGCTGCGGACAAAGAAATTGAATAGCTTGTACTAAACTCAGATGTTTATAAATACATTAAGTAGAGCAGAGGAACTCAACTGACCAATTCTGTAATTCCTGCCTGGCAAAGGAGAGGCCAGACTTCAAACCTGATCTATATTTGTTGTATTTTTATGTTCAATTGTCAAATGGTTTTTATTTTTGTATTTTGTTTTTGACATTTGTATAGATAGAATATTATGGAAAACTTCTTTGAACTTTCTATAGTACATTCTTATTGTTTATGTTTGCAAATACATCATTTTTGCATATTTTTTAATGTACCTAATTGTCATACATAGAATTGTTTGGCTCTTGTATTGAGACATTTCTATAGTTAATGTTTAGTGTTCTCTTTACACAGCAGTTTGGTGTGCATACGGTTCGGGCTGAGGAAGGGGAACTCCTTTATATAATTTGTCTGAATTGGTGTAGAAGTCATCGCCAGAGGGGCTGGGTCTGCATCCTTAGGACAAGTGTCACCCTCTTTGGGGTGTCTGAGGTAAGGCAGCAGTTTAGTCTACCCCTTCATGTTCGTTAACATTAACAACCATACAGCAATACCACTGTCAACTAAATTGGCTTTACGGTGTTGCACTTCTGGATCCTTTCAGGTGGTGACAGGCTCTGTGGCGGTAATGTCCTAGTCTTCCTTCAGTAGAATATTGAGGGCATTCCTAATCTGCCATTGGATGTGGAGGCCTTTTTGCGGGTCAAACAGCAGTTTGCCAAGTTTGGTGGTTTTTCTGCACATCATAAAGGCCATGTATGGCACTCATAGCTCTGGTTTCTAGGAAAATGGGTTCTTCTGTCTTATGAATCAGTAGAGCTTACATTCCCTGAATGTCCAGATTATATGTGGTGCCATCCTCCTTATATATAATGTTTCTAAATTTTCATGGAGTACACATGACTTTTGTAATGAGCTAGCCAACAATATGGCAGAAATTAAAACGGAGGCATAGACAATGACTTTTGTAATGAGCTAGCCAACAATATGGCAGAAATTAAAACGGAGGCATAGACAATGGTTTGGTGCAATTAAGTCTAATAAAATTTCCTCTTCCTCCCCCGGCAGCATACACAATGGGTTAACTCCCCCTTCTGAACCAGGGCAGGACCAAAAGAAGACACGGAGGTATATAATGTGTGCACTTCCTCCTTCCTGTGTCTTTTTTTTTTT
>WWET01000822.1:90046-105812 GCA_011038615.1 Limnodynastes dumerilii
TATTTACCTTATGGTGTAAGAAGGAAGAGATTCTTCCAGATACAGCATCAACGGGAAACATATTGGAATTTCTCCAAGCAGGGCTAGAGAAAGGTCTGGCTACGAGCTCACTAATGGTCCAGGTGTCAGCACTCAGTGCAGTACTGGATAGAGACTTGGCACAGGATAAATTTATAGCACACTTTATTAGGGAAGCATCTAAGATCAGGCCAGTCTTTAAAAATCCATTGGCACCATGGGACCTGAATCTGGTTCTGGATGTTCTGACTGGGGCACCATTTGAACCATTGGAAGAAGTGAAAATTTAATTTGTCACCTGGAAGACAGCGTTCTTAATAGCAATAACATTTGCTAGGAGAGTTTCGGAATTGCAGGCTCTATGGTGTGAAGAACCTTTCTTGAATTTCTTACAAAATAAAGTTGTTCTGAGAACGAATCCTGCTTTTGTTCCTAAAGTCGTGTCTCAATTCCATATTAACCAGGAAATTGTATTACCATCTTTGTGTCCTGACCCCAAAAATGAAAAAGAAAAAAGATTAAATACACTTGACATGGTAAGGACTTTACATATTTACCTACAACGTACAAAGTCGTTCAGGTCATTGAAGCAACTGCTAGTTCTAATAGAGGGAAAGAACAAAGGAGGTCCTGCGTCCAAGGCATCTATTGCTAGGTGGATAAGGACTTGTATCTCACAAGCCTATAAGGAGAGAAGCTTAGAACCACCAGTGTCTTTGAAGGCTCATTCCACAAGGTCGGTGGCAACATCGTGGGCTGAGAGAGAATCAGCCTCCATTGAGGAACTGTGCAAAGCGGCGGGTTGGTCCTCCCCGCATACATTCACAAAGCATTACAGAATTAATGTATTTGCTTCAGCTGATGCTAGGTTCGGTAGAAGAGTATTGAGTGCTGTGGTGTTATAAATGAAATAAAAAAAAATAAATAAAAAAAAAGAAATATGTATTTATGTCTATGCATTAATAGATATATTGTTACTTATGTTATTTTGTTGAACCCTCCCAGTGATAAAGTGCTGAGGTATGACCCATTGTGTATGCTGCCGGGGGAGGAAGAGGAAACTCTATATTATTACCTGTTAATATGGTTTCCTAGACTCCACTTTTTTTTTTGAGTCTTGCATGTGTGGTTTACTGCTATCCCTATCCATGAAGCTCCCCGGTCCTTTCCCCAGGGGATGGTGGGGGAGGAGGTGGCATGGCCAGCTTCTCACAATGTTGCTTCTTTCTGCTCCCAGCAACATAGTCGCAGCATAGCCTGCCTATCCATCGAAGCAACAGGCTGAGGGACATATGTGCTGCTTCTCTGTGGCCAGCAGCAGATTCAAGTTCCCACCCACCTATTCATCCAGATGGCGAGCTGAGGAGCCTACTTCCACTATGCAAACGGAAGCTGAATACCTTTTGCTATGTGGAAATACTGCATGGATACCTACAACAATAGTCTAGTGGGAATACTATTTCAAAGCCCTATATGCTTTCACTACCCTGCCTATGCATTCTGGATTGCCAGGTTCTTCTGCCTTGTTGGTTGCCTTCACTACAGAAGAGAAACTGCTACAGATCAGAAGGTCTGGGTAAGCCCAGATTAGTATTGATTTAATTTTTTTTCTAGCTGGCTATTAAGTTAGGCAGTTTTGATTTATTTACAGAAAAAAGCAACATACTTTAAAATGTGCCTGTGTGATGACAATTTGCCTGAAAACTGCTTTGACAGAGCCTGCCAGGAGTGGGTAATATGGCAGCAGCAACCGTCCTTGCAGGAAATGGCTGAATTCATTCAGCTGATAAACTTTATCTGTCACATTTGTAACTAATGAATATTAAAAAGCTGTCCCTTAAGCGATCCAGGTCTGTAGTATTCAGTAAATCTGTTTATGCTGCTCAAGAATCTCTAGCCTTCAGAGAGGAGTAACCTATTAATCCTGATCTGGTGCATAACCTAGTGAATTGTTTTTAAATAGAATCACCCATATGTACCCTTTTGTGAGTGAGGATGGCTAGAAAAGGGATGAACCCCAAGGATGGATACGACTTTCTAGAATTTCCAAGAAAACTACCATTAGAAGATGGTGATTCCTTTAGGAATAGTATGAAAATTAATCTGCATTGTATTTAAGGAGCAGCTCTAGGCCAGCCATAGCTTTGGCAGTAATATGGGTGGTTGGTGCTTTGAACAATGATCTTGAGAAAAATATATTTTGGAAAGCATCCTAAGGAGTGCAATTTTTTTGAGCAGTCCAGGATATTCAGTTTCTGTGTGAAGCCTCCATGGACGCTGCAAGATCGATAGCTACGACCACATTTGCATGTAGAGCTCTATAGCTCAAGCTATGGCTGGCAGACAACCATTCCAAAAGTAGAATAGTCTCTGCCTTTCATGAGACTAATATTTGGTCAAAAACTAGACCAAATTGTATCAAAATCATCATATGGCTGAATCAAATTGGCTGCCAAAAGAAGCTTCTCCAGTAGACTTAACAGACAGGTTCAGTCAGAGTTTACAAGCCAGGAAGGACCTACTTTAGGAAATAGGGCTGTCCAGACAATTTCCACAATAATGCTAGAAGTGAGTGTCCATCCACACAGCATGCTCAGAGGCAGACTACAGCATATTTCATCAATGGGAGTTATCAGTCAGACAGGTGGATGTTAAACATTATCCAATATGGTAAGTCCCTGAATTTAAATGCAGAGGTCCAGTACGTTTATTCCATCAATATCCAACTCCTACTATAAAACAAAACCAAAAAGCACAGAGACAGTCTAAAGCAATTGCTTTTTTTAGCGAAAAAAGGTTCTGGATCAAAGTTTTCAAGGGTGTTACTTAAAGATATTCATTGGCAAAGAATTGCCAGCATTTGAACGCAAGCAGGTTTAAAATGGAATCAATCAGGTCAATTCTGATAGCACTTCTAGAGTGGATATTTATTATGTTTACTCTCAAAGATGCCTGTCTGCATATTCCCATTCTTCAAAGTCAAAGATTTGTGAGTTTTACAATCTTCAGGTGGCATTACTATTCACAGCAATGCCATTTGGTTTCTTAACATTGCCCAAGACCTTCAAAAGTGAACCAGTACCCCTCATGCCAATTCTCAGGCAGCAGGGAATTTAAGTTTGGCTTTATCTAGACATCCACTTAACAGGCCACACGAGGGGACTCTAAAGCATACAACTACAGTACTCCAATGGTTAGAAATACACTGGCTCATAAACTACAAAAATAATCTGTTAGTACCATCCTGGGTAGTAAAAGGATCTGTATAGGATCAATGGTACATTCAGGGAAGATGGTCCACTCAACATCAGAGAGATGAGAGCAGTGGATAGCATGGTTTCCCAAGGCTCTACAACGATCTGTAGACATGCCTTGGATGTGGCCAATAATGCCAGATCTACTTAACCAAGGGCATGTAATGCACCCAAACTCAGGATCTAAGGTCTTGGAGACCGACAGTCTGGTAGCTGAGGACAAAATATTTATTTAAAAACAAATAATTTAGAATCCATCCTTGCTTTCACTAAACATATCACAGGGTCGGGAGACCATTTGTCAACTTGTGCATGGAAAATGGTAAAATGGGTGCCTGAATTCCCACGATACTGGATTTCTACAGACTAGCACCTTGCTTCTTGAAGAATCAATGTGTATCAACTTTAAGTGCAATGTTTGATGTTGAACTTGTGAATGACAAATAAGTGGTATAATACAAATCCAGGTTATTGGTGTCTAGTGGTTCCATGGGACCTGAACTTGGTCTTAGAAACTTTTATTAAACCTCCATTTGAGCCTCTACATAACATACATTTCACGTTTTTGACCTGGAAAGTAACCTATTTAGTTTTCATTACATCATCTAGGCATGATCTCAGAGCTTCAGGCATTATTGATCTAGAAACTATACATTAACTTTTCCTTTGCCACCTCCTCCGGCAGCACACGATGGGTTAACCTCCCCTGACCAGAGCCCACAGGAAAGAAAGAAAGAAAGACCTGGACCATAAATACGTCACTTCCCCTCTTCTCTGAATCTCTTTCTTTCCTGTGAGTCCAGACAGGACAGGTTATTTTTCTTTCTGGTATAAGCTTACCTGGCCCCCCAGCAGCACATTGTGGTTTGGCGTGTGAGAGAGACTGGGGCGTCCGGCATCCCGGTGCAGCACTGTAGGTCCACCCCTATTCTGAGGGCGGGTTGGCAGAGACGTCGGCGGCAGGTCCGCAGGCTGGAGGCAGCCATCTTTCTGAAGCCCGATTTATCAGCTGCTGGAAACAGGTGCGACGTCATCAGGGAGCGCAGGAGGGATTTAAAGGTCCCTCCTACAGGAAGCACGCTGGCGGTGTTTTTCTTCTCACTGAATATTTGGATTCCATAATCCAGTTTAGGGAGGGAAATGTTCTCTTACATGTAAATTAAACCCCGTTATTAGGGGAAGATCCTTGGATAAACGAATACAGTATTTATATAAACTGATTCGGACATTGTTGTGGATGGACTGTGTCCTTCCCTAAACTGGATTATAGCATCCAAATATTCAGTGAGAAGAAAAACACCGCCAGCGTGCTTCCTGTAGGAGGGACCTTTAAATCCCTCCTGCGCTCCCTGATGACGTCGCACCTGTTTCCAGCAGCTGATAAATCGGGCTTCAGAAAGATGGCTGCCTCCAGCCTGCGGACCTGCCGCCGACGTCTCTGCCAACCCGCCCTCAGAATAGGGGTGGACCTACAGTGCTGCACCGGGATGCCGGACGCCCCAGTCTCATTTTTGCCCATGTTTAATACTGTTGGGGATTGGTAGATCCCTTGCAGAGGATTTGCTGCTGGTTTTAGCTCTTACTTTTTCCACTTTTTTTTTTTTTTTAATCATTCATACATCCAAGTGTACCTTGTGTGATGGTTCATTGCCTTATAACAGTAGTGATATGACATGTCCAGGATGTAAAGCAGATCAACGCCAACAGCCTACCCCTCAAATGCTGGAGTTAGTGCAGTTAATGAAGTCAGCACTAGCGGACACGTTCGTTACTAAAGAGGACTTAGTGAAATTTTCCACAAAAAGATCTAGGGATTCGTGGAGCGAAAAATCACATGATTCGGACCCTGAGCTCTCGTTGTTACTGTCCAAGAAATCAGGATCAGAAACTGGCTCCATACATTCTAACGCAGAGGCTGACTTTAATCAGGATTTAGTCAATAACTTGTTAAAGCTAATATATAAGTCTCTGAACATAGAGGATTTGCAAGAACAACATAAACTGGAAGATTTGTTGTTTAAGGAAAAGAAAAAGAAGCCTAGACTATTTCCGCTGTCACAAGCTCTGAAACAAGTGATAGAAGGGGAGTGGAAGTATCCAGAAAAGAGATGGCCTGTGTCTTAAAAAATGGCAAAATTGTACCCATTTAATGCAGAGGATGTAAAAAAATGGGAAAATCCCCCACATGTTGATATGGCAGTGGTGAGACTGTCACGTAAGACAACCCTGCTATTGGAAGATGTTAATACAGTTAGAGACACTATGGAGAAAAAAAATTGAGGTTGGCCTAAAAAAGCAAACTCAATTGCGGGTACAGCACTGAACCCAGCAGCTGCCACAGCAATCACAGCTACGTCATATGTGGTTGGTGCAGTGACCTGGAAAACAACATTTTGGACGGTATGAAAAGATCAGAGGAGTTGAAGTCTGTCCAGGATGTACAGTTGGCCACCAATTTTTTTTGCAAGGCTACAATGGACTCCGTGAGATTGGCAGCCAGATCTAGTGCGAATGTGGCTGTCACAAGAACGCTGTGGCTGAAGCCATGGGCTATTTGGCAAAAGATTGGAGGAAATAATATCCAAGTCATCTGGCGGAAAGTCGCCATAATAGCGTGTATTCATCAGGGATCTTATTTAACCAAGATAGACCTGAAGGACGCCTACCTGCATGTTCCCGTATGCCAGACTCATGTGAAGTTCTTAATTTGGAAGCCACTTCCAGTTCAGGACTTTACCGTTTGGGTTGGTGACATCGCCCAGGACTTTTACAAAAGTCCTGGTGGTACTAATTGCAGAGCTAAGAGTTAGAGGCGTATCAATCTGGGCCTACTTGGACGACATCCTGATAGCGGCACCCTCTCTACAAGTGGGTCTCCAGCACACAGAAATCAAAAAAATATACAAAAAACAGCGCCTTCCACGTTAGTAGTATTATAAAAATTATACCAGTGGCTAGTGAGACTGGGTTACAGGAAACACAGTATTAACTACAATTACAAGCGGGGATATAGCGCTAATAGTATAATATAAATCTAAATATTGGGTATTATTTTTTCAGAATGGCTGAATAATACAACGCGGTAGGTATAAAACGATATATTTAATAACAAAGAAATTATTAAAATAAATAGAACATGTCAAAATAATAAAACACACAATAAAATCGATACACTAATAATAGCTTAACACGTGTGGAGCTGGATCATAAGATACATATTTATCCAATATAGCAACTCTATATAGATGTCAATATTCGTATAAAGTCTATAGCCTTGCACTTAGGCTTTGAATAAGGTGCAGAATATGTAAATAAGATTAAACAGAATATGACCAGTGCTGTTATTAGTGGGGAAGGAAATATATGTATGAATAAAAAGTATAATAAAATAAATACACAATATTATTATCCTTATATCAAGGATAGATATAACAAGTGTCTAAGCACTTGTATAGCGAGAAAATACCCTCCAGTGTACGTATTAAGTAAAATACCATTTAATTAAACATATTAGTCAGGTACCAGAAAATAAAAATAAAAAACAAGTAAAAAAGTACAATAAAATATAATGATACTTTAATAGAAAACTAGATGTATCCCAATACTGCACTTTAGAAAGTTTTGCAGAAAGTCACAAAGTTCTAAAGATGGCAATTAGCGATAAGGTGTTGTTCTAAAGTTGATCAAGCCTTTTTTTAACCGCTGATGGTTAAAAAAAAACTTTTGTGCTTCCAAAGACTGTGTTTTCCTCTACTCAAAGCAATAACTAGATTGATTGTTGCAAATGTCTTTGTTACGTTATATCCACATTCACAGTAATAAAGAACAGATCTCACCCTACCAGCCGTTGGTCTCAGATATTGAATAGTGGCTCGTATTGCCGTCCGAGTCAACCCCGTCGAGCGGGTGTCCACACCGCTAGATCCGGGGGTCTCAGGACGCAGTTGCTGCCGATGTAGTTTTCAGACTAAGGTGTTGTGTGGAAAACGTAAACAAGCCCCGTTGATTATCGTGCGCGCCAGCACCGGAGGTTCTTGGTGAGTACTCACGCTAGGGGTTATAACAATTGACGTTGCTCCAGATATTCATGTAAGGAAATCACGGTCAAAGTGTTCATGTGCTAAAGTGCAGTTGGTGATACCCGACTCCTGCTGCCGTCCTTACGCGTTTCGTTCCACTAGGGAATTTTATCAGAGGAAAAAAGCAATTAAAAGAACTTTCAAAGCTGAAAGTGGACAAATCAATGGGACCAGATGGGATACATCCGAGGATACTAAAAGAGCTTAGAGGGGTGCTGGCAAAACCATGAACTGAATTATTCAATCAGTCACTAATAACTGGGGTAATTCCAGAGGACTGGAAAATAGCAAATGTCGTCCCTCTGCATAAAAGTGGAAGTAGGGAAGAAGCATCAAACTACCGACCAGTGAGTCTAACATCAATAGTAGGGAAATTGATGGAAAAACTGTTAAAGGAACAAATTGTACACTATCTTAAATCCAGTAACTTACAAGATCCCAACCAGACTATCGGATGTTAGGTGGAAAACATAAACAAGCCCCGTTGATTTTCGTGCGCGCATCGGAGGTTCTAGGTGAGTACTCACAGTAGGGGTTAAAACAATTGACGTTGCTTCGGATCACGGTCAAAGTGTTCATGTGCTTAAGTGCAGTTAGTGACACCCGACTTCTGCTGCCGTCCTTACGCGTTTCGTTCCACTAGGGAATTTCATCAGAGGAAAAAAGCAATATTGGAGGGAGGCTCCATTACTTCCTTAAGTAGCCCTCTCATTAATTACTAATTCAGCACCTGAGTGCAAATCAGTACTTAGAATTTTCTTGAGAAGGTAAATACCTCAACGTTCACTTAATACATGCATAGTTTCCAAAACAACAAAATAATTTTACATAGTTTTTATAATAATTTTAGGAAAATGCTTATAAAGTGCAGTTATAGAAGTAATTACATAAAAGTATATTCCCACTTATTTACAGGATTTATGTTATGGAGTTCCCTCATTTTAGCACACTGGAAAGTTTTTAAATATCAGGTGCAGAATATAAATGTTTTAGCGGAGGATCAAATGCAGAAGTTTCATAAGTGTAATGGCATAAAATACATCGGTGTGAGTACAATACCACTGCGTTCCACTTAGGATTCCCGAGCCTGGGTTCCACGGATAACGGATGGTCACTACTGCCTCCCTCCACGAGAGACAGAGGTCCAAATCCTAAAGTCCGTAATTGTGTTCCGTTAGTGGTGTACAGATGTCAGGTGGCCACTGAGAGATCTCTATTCCAAGTCAATGATTGCCGTTCAAAAGAGCTCTTTTTCAAAGATCACAACCACACAAATAAATAATCCGTCTCCAGCTCACTACGTCTAACCCGGGCGACGCGTTTCGTTCTAGTATAGAACTTTATCAAGGAGGCAGTAGTGACCATCCGTCACTAGTCACTACCATTCCCGACACAGAACAGATGAAGACTATTCTGTCTCAAAACAGAAGGAAGAATTAAGTGAATCATTGCAACCAAGCAAAGACAAAGATTTGGATCTCGGTAAGAGACTGCTTGAGGGTTTTAGGGCTCATGGCATCGGCCATAGACTCAATGTGCAATGGGCCAGACTGCACTTCAGGAATTTGCAGAGGACCTTCTTGCAGCAATGGAACAAGAATCCAAAAGACCTGAGGCAAAAGATAATTTTGACAAGGAAGGCCAAGCTAGATCTAGAATGGTGGACCCAGCCTCGTATTCTAGAAAAAGGCAAGTCCTTTGCGTACCATCCACCAGTAGTGGTGACTACGGATGCCAGCAGCATGGGATGAGGAGCTCTTTGCAACCATCGCATGATCCAGGGGAACTGGTCAGCAGTAATAAAGAGGACTCATTCAAACATCATGGAATGTGTGGCAGTAATGCTGGCATGCGAGCATTTCCAATCAAACAAGACAGTAGTAGCTCATTTAAACAAGTAGGGGGCACGAAGAGTCGGCCAATGATGGAAGAATCAAAGAAGATACTGGAATGGGCAGAAGAAAATACCTCCGGAATATCTGCCATAGGCATAGCAGGTGTGGAAAATTCAGGAGCAGGCATGCGTGTGATCCAGGCGAATGGGAGCTACACGACAAAGTGTTTCTGCAGCTAACAGAGATGTGGGGATTCCCCCCAAATAGACTTAATGACGTTGAGCAGGAACAAGAAGGTGAGCACATATTTCTCCAGATCAGCAGGCAGTGGGGACCGACGCTCTGTGAAGCCCATGGAACTTTACTCTCGGCTATGCATTTCCACCAATCCCTATTATCCCAAGATTCCTGAACAAGCTGGAACAGGAGAATGTCACTGTCAGGATACAAGCAAATATCAGGGGTATCAATTAATATCAAACTATAGAGTGACCTTTATTTGGCCAAGGTCTGGTTTTATTTTATTGACATACCTTGAATGTAGTGGGGCAGAACAAGCGAGGGCTCTGGTCAGGTTAGGGCCCTGTTGTAAATGGATCAGTTTATTAGGGGGGTCATAAAAGCTAGATTTCTGAAGAAGAGTCTCTCCAGACCCCAAACCGGTCACTTGTCACAAAGGTGGGGCCTGTCTGGAGAGGAGCAGGTTTTGTCTTTAATAAGGTTACATAGATTCATAACTTTGGTCACTTCATGGGACTTCCAAACGGAAGAGGTGTCCCTGATTTCTGGTCTGTCCCGACTCGGAAGGTTCTTGTGTGTAAGTCTTTCTATGTTTTCCCCTTTTATTTTAGAAGAAACTGTTTTGCATATTGTATGTCCATTTTGTTATTCTCTGTAACTAAGCATTGTGATTATTATCATATTAAATATCAATTAATAAGTTCATGTCTCTGTGTTCTTACGGATTCACGTGTCAGACCAGCTCGGCTATTAAACATTACTGAATGGTAACAGAAGGGTTCATTCTGAGTTTATGATAATTCTGATAAAGTATAACTATACTAGATTGGTGTAAAGGAGAACCGAAGGGCTCCTGTGAATATCCTTGGTGGTGGCAGTTCATTGGTCACGAAAGCCTCAGGTGAGGTCTGAGTCGTGACAGTCACCATCATAATGATTCTGCCATTTTGTCCAAGAAGTCCTTGGTTTTTCGAAAGTGTTAGGATTGCTTCTTCAACCAGCATGGATACTGCCAGTGAGAAAAGACCTGGAGGAGCATAGTCAGATGTCCGATATTTCCACAATTCTTGACTTTCTACAGGGCGGCTTAGATAAAGGTCTTGCGGCAAGTTCTATCAAGGTACAAATTTCAGTGCGGAGTACGGTTTTAGGGATGGACATTGCAAGTAATAAATACGTTGCATCCAAGCAGTATCAAGAATAAAACCGCAGTTTAAAGAGCCCTTGCTCCCTGGGACCTTAATCTAGTGTTAAAAGCATTAACTGGATCGCCATTTGAGCCGCATCTAAATGTGAGTTTAAAATTTCTTACATACAAGATTGTATTCCGGGTGGCCATTACATCGACTCGCAGAGTGTCGTAGCTGCAGGCACCATGGTCTGAGCAACCATATTTAAACTTTTTGCCTGGGAAGGTGGTCTTGCAGACTAATCCGCTCTTTCTGCCTAAGGTAGTCACAACTTTCCACGTCAATCAGGAGATCATTCTCCCTTCTCTGTGCGATGAACCAAAGAATCCTAAAGAGGAGAGACTGCACACATTAGACCTAGTCAGAGGTCTAAAGATATACTTTGATAGAACATCAACATTCAGAGCGTCAAAGCAGCTATTTGTTCTCTTTGAAGACACAAAGAAAGGCCAAGCAGCCTCAAAACCCACAATAGTCAGGTGGTTAAAATCCTGTATTGTACAAGCCTACCAGGGCAAAGATATGCAGCCACCTAGTAATATTAAAGCTCATTCTACAAGAGCAGTTTCGGTCTCTTGGGCGGAGAAAGAATCCGCCTTAATTGAAGATATCTGTAAGGCGGCAGGTTGGTCGTCTACGCGTACTTTTGCAAAGCATTACAGAGTGGATGTACTGTCTTCAGCAGAAGCAAGCTTTGGCAGTGACGTCCTTTCTGTAGTTGTTAGTATAAAAAAATTAAAAAAAAAGTTTGTGTATGAGATGTATCTTTCCTTGGTTATATTTAACATTATTTGTCATGTACTTTCCCACCCACTTTAATAACTGCTAGGGTAGGTACCCATCGTGTGCTGCCAGAGGAGGCAAAGGAAACTGCAGATTACCTGGTTATGTGGTTTCCTTTACTCCTCCGAGGCAGCACACACTTCCCATCCCTTATGTGCATGTTTGTTGTTTGTTTGCTGTGTTTAACTCTGTTTATTTAAGCAGAAAGAAGTACAGACCCACTCGGAGAAGAGATGTATTTATGGTCCGGGTCTTTATTTCTTTCCTGTGGGCTCCTGTCAGGGGAGGTTAACCCATTGTGTGCTGTGTCGGAGGACTAAAGGAAACCACATTACCAGGTAATAATCTTCAGTTTTCAGTGATAAAGTGGTTCTTTGCATCAACCCTAGTTTCCTGCCTAAAGTGGTATCGAGACTCCATTTAAATAAAAAATAAATAAATAAATAAAAACCCTGCCGTCTTTGTCCTAACCCTTAAAATGATAAAGAAAGTGCCACAGTTTGGACTTTGTCCGAGCATTTAAAATCTATGTGAAAAGAACAGTGGACTGGATTCACACTTAAGAAGCTCCGGAATTTCCCAAAATGACCTACTACGCATGCATACTAGGTCATTTACGCAATCTACGTACCAGTTAGGTGCATGGAGTAATTTAGTCAGAAGGAGGTTTGCTAATGCCACCTTTGGGTGGACTATGTAATAGTGAGATGGAGAGGGATTTAGATTAGGTGGGGGGAGGGTTTCTCTGTGCATATTTTTCTTCTTAAAATGGAAAATACGCATGGTTACTTAAGGAAGCCCCATGGCACTCTTAAGTGCCATAAGGTTCCTAAAAACGGGGGCAGGTTAGAGTCAGGACGGGTGAGATAGGTGCTGTTCTGTCCGCACCTAACTCACTCTTAAGTGTGAATACGGTCCAGTGCCACTAAAAGACCAAGCAGTTGTTTGTACTAATTAAAGGTAATAACCGAGAAGGAGTGGCTACAAAGTCTTTCATCACTAGATATAGAAGGACATGCATTGTGAAAGTGTATAAAAAAAATAAAGACGTTTCTGAAAGCCTCAAAGCACACTCTACCCGCTCAGTAGGTACATCCTGGACAGGAAATGAAGCAGCTACAGTCGAAGAACCTTGAAAAGAGGACGGTTGGTTGTTCATTCACACCTTCACAAAGCACCATATGGTAGATGTCCCTGCTTCAGTGGATGTGAAGTTTTGAAGGAGAGTCCTGAGCACAGTGGGGGTTTTTATGTTTTTTAAAATTATTCATGTTTCCCAGGGTTGATCAGTGAGGCAATATCGATTATTTATTTGAAAATTGGGTTAGGCCACAATGTACATATGCATACTTTGTGTTCCCTGGCGGTTGTAACTTGGCCAATTGCATTCATTGTGTGCGAGTTACAATCAGATGCCACCATATGACAGTATCTTTTTGCGATCATGTCTCTTGCCAGCAGAGCTCCCTGGTGGAGTCCATAGGCACCATGGAGCCTGGGTGTATGTAAACAAAAGCTTAAATGAGAAGTGTACTGCAATTAAGAGTTAATTGTTAATAGCCATCTGCAGAGTTCTTGAAAAATTATAATGAATCTACAGATGCTGAACACCGCGCTCCTGTGAAAAAAATTATGCTTTGTGTATTTTCATTACATATGGTTTCCTAGGTGAATATCTGGTGCATTTATGTTCTAAGGTCTTTCCTGAAAAGCACATACACCAGGAAGCTCAATCTACTGTCACTTCTCAACACAGTCTCCCTCTAGCCTCATATGTTTTTCACAACGTCAACACCATGACTGCTGTAAATGCTTGTTTGGGAGTATGTTGAGACCACTGGAAAATTGATGATGCAAGGGTCGCAATGACTGGAAAAATGGCCATGGATAGTGTCTCTAAGCATTAGGAAGAGCTAAAGATCACTTGGTGCAAGATCAGGTGAGTAAGGAGAAGAATCAAGAATCAGTTCAAATTTGTTGTCATGGAGAAACTGCTGCAGAAAAGCTGCCCGATGAGAGAGAGCATTGTCGTGATGGAGTAGAACAGACATCAACTTTTGCGGCTGTTTTTTCTGCTGTGCCGAAAGGAACGTCTCCAAAAAGTCTTAGTTGGAGAAAGCTGTCACCATTGTACCCTTGGAGATTCCGTGGGTTAGAATGACACCCTCATTGTCCCAAATCAAGTCACCATAGTTTTTTCGGCACTGGCAGTAACCCGAATTTTTTTACAGTGATGAGTCACTGATTCCATTACGCCAACTGCCGTTTTGTTTCAGGATTGAAAAACTGCATCTATGTCGCCAATTAAAGGACTGCACCATTCCAGAACCTTGTAGACTTTAATCTAAAACTTCTCATCTTTCTTAAGATCAGTAATATTTAGTTTACAGAAATAATCTATTTTCATATCTGTAAAAGTAAGAGGGTATCTGCAGATACTAAACGTCAGCTCTCATACTTATCCTCACGATAAAGTTTCTAATTAATTTTGTACTCTGGGTCTAATATTAACATAACTGAAATCTAAATTTGTCTTCAGAATGATATTTAGATGACACTGGGGAAAATATAGAAATATGAAGCTCTTAAAATATGTACAAGAAACAACCACTGTGTGACCAATGAAATATTCTGTAATCTACCTCCAGGTGGCAATGGTGGCTCAACATGAGAGTACAATGCTAATGTCAGATATTTACTTTTCTACTTTACATCAAGTCTACATTTAAGTCTACACGAGACTGGTTCTTGAACTTCTAATTCTTCTCATTCATTCTTCTCCTCCTCTTTTTCTCATTTGTTCCACATAGTAGTTAACCTGACAGAAAACATGGGTTGAGATGAATTTTATGACTACTTAAATTATTTTCTTATTTTTACTTTATTAAACCGTTTATTTACAGAGTTTGTTGTTGGTGTTTTCGGAACTATAAAATAAAATTTCCCCTTCTCTTCAACACTCAACCTCTCACAGCCTCCTATTACTCCTGTGTTGTTCAGCCCAATCATCCTGTTGTTGTTTACCCAGGGCCAAAATTAGGGGTTAATCTGCTTCTAGGCATAAAATTAATGGAGGAGTCCTGGCACTGGGCATTCTGTGTCCCTTCAGTAAGTGTCTATTGGTGATTCTGAAACAGACCATTTTTCTGAGCCTTGTAGTTAAAAATGGTGTCATGAAGCTGGAAGCCTACCTTGATTGGTGGAAACAGGCAGTCACTGATTCCTAAGGACCGGTTGGACCCTAGATGGTGTGACTGATCAAATTCAATTCCGGCCACACTAGAAATGATGGGGTTTTGGAATGTAGGTCAAACAGTAGCACCTTACCTAATACAAAAAAAAACCCCTTCCCATCTCACCTAGGTGAAGGGTTCGCACTGCTCATTTATCAGGCACGCTGGTGTGTGTTAGACCAATTTTTTGCAACATCCTAGTAGGTGCTTCAATGGTATTGCAAGGTAACATTTTTTGCTATTATGAATAGAATTCTATTCAAACAGATTTTTCCATGTCTGACATTGTTACACTATTTTTGCAGGCCCCTGAATGTATCTGGTAGGAGGCTCTTCAGTACTGGGGGACCAGAATCTGTTATGTAAAACTTGAGTTTTATATTAATAAAGGGTAATGCATTTATATTTAATATTGGTAGCACCTTGTCTCATAGGGGATTTTTGACTTATGTGATGATTTAAGTATTTCCATAAGTGGACCACAATTATGCAATAGCATGTAATGGTTACAATGATATATTTGTAACTCCTATTCTTTTGGTGTTTAGCTTGGGGAAGGTGCTTCTAAGTTGCTTCTAAGTTGATGTACTGTTCTGATTTTGCCCTGGTTTCCATGTATTGAAATGCTTTTGCATTTTACACATGCTCAGGCATCCTGTACAGATGTAAATAAAATGACATTTCTGACACAGATAATGCTTGGACCACTACTGCAGAGTGTTAGTAGTGGCGGCTAATGCTGATAGCTGGACCAATGCTTGTAAGATATTTGAAGGCCAGTGGTAGCCTCCATTATTTTGTAATCTGTACTGAGCTTTGTGTTGATCACTGAGGGATATTGTATGCTATGTAGTCCGCATTAGGGAAACTTACAATCTACACTCAATAACAATGAATACAGAAGTTCAGCTAGTAGAACAATGGAATAAATTTAAAAGGTCTATTTGAATAGTGAACTTATTTACTGATAATACTGATAATTACATACTTTGCCAGTATAACCAGAGCCAGAGAAAAAAAAATGGGGAAACAAACTGGGTTTTTTTTATGAAAAAGTTTGACATTTTGATACAATGCACTCATGGTTGGCGGCTATGGCTGACTCCCCCCCCCCCCCCCACATATTTGTCCACT
>WWET01000822.1:158181-175086 GCA_011038615.1 Limnodynastes dumerilii
CTCGTGTGATTTGATTTAAATCGCGGTAAAATCGCATCTTTGTGAATACCACGATTTAAACCAAAAAATCGCGGGTAAATCGCGGCAAGATGAAACGATTTCATCTTGCCTGCAAAAATCGTTTTTTGTAAATAGAGCCCTAGGAGTCTACAGGGAACCTTCCCATGGAAATAACCTTGTATGCCAAATTCAAAAACCCAAGGAAGGATTGAACCTTGGGACAATTTTGATCGACAACTCATCTGTAGCTCTACCTAAGTAGTGTTTAAACACAGAACAGTATTCACTGGGGGCCAACACATACCATTCACTGTATCAACCTCTGTACCTAAATACGTCAAAACCCATTGTGAAACTTTAAGCTTTCTCCATCAAGATTGGGACCTTGATGTGAGAAAAAAAAGACTGTGCCAAAAACTGCTGCAGGAAAGGAATTGTGGAGATGTTCCCCATGGCAACCAATCAGATTCTATCTGCCATTTTCTAGTATGTAATAGGAAAGTGAAAGCTATAATCTGATTGGTTGCTATGGGCAACATCTCCACTTTTCCTTTCCCACAGATTAGTAAATCTGGCCTCTAGAGTTAGGCTGCAGTGGAGAGGATCTTAGGGACAGGCTGCGTGGAAGGGAGGGTTAGAGTTAGGGTTGGTGTTAGATTCATATTCATCATTTAGCACAGCATCTTCTCCCATTGATCGATTGCTTTGCCTCTGCAGTTCCAAACTGGCTGGGAGAAAATGACCTTTTCCGAAAAGGGACATTTGAGGTGGTGACCTACCCCCCAGAATAACCTATTTGCACATCCCATAAATTCTAAAAATGATGTATCTATAAGCTATGCTTTCACTGGCAAATCTTTATGTTATATTTTTATTTGTTTAGTATTGTGGTATTTAGCATCTAATTAGCATAATATTAGCATCTAATTAGTAATTAAAAGTAAATATAAACATGAAAATACTGATGCAGTATATAGATTGCCTTAAAGGTCAAGAGAAAACTTCAAGGAAAAATAATTTTCTGACCAAAACACTAACCTGTCAATGTGAAGAACGGCATCGAGGGACTGAATTAGTCTTGCTGTGAAAGTGAGGTAATTCTTACATACAGCTGTTACAAAACTGCATTCTACATCTTCACATCAGTGGATTTTGGTGTCACACAAGCAATCTACACTATAGATTTCATCCCCATGAGAATAACCAGGAAAACACAATCATCTCCTTAGACTTTGCCAACTGACAGACAATTAAATTGTATTTTTGCTTGTTTTTTTTATAAAAAATGCTTACACATCTACACAAAAATAGACCTGACAGTAGGCCTTACACTGTTAGTGTCTGTACATAGATTTTATTCTGTGCTGAATGAAAATAGTTATATGTGAAAACATTGAGGCAGTGTTATGTTTCTCCTCTCCCTGGAAACTAGTTGTCACAACTTAACATATTGAACCTTCTTAATGACTGAAGCAGTTTTAATTCCTACTGTTGTTTTCCTTAAAAGAGAAACATGCAGCCCATATGCTTGCATTTATCAATGCACATTTACTCTTGCAAAGCACATTTGTTTTACTTTTATTCAAACAGAAAGGTTCACAGATCTCAGTGTTGAAGCACAAACTTATTGCCACCTGCTTTTACATACTATTATTTATATTATCTTTCACTTATTTATTTTCACAGTAGTCAAGGGAATCTAAGATTTAAGGTTTTTAAAAAAAAAAATTTCCACCCCATATAGACTTTAAGTGTAACAAAACTTATGACAGAGGACTGTATTCACACTTAAGAATGATTTAGGTCATGGTTGCCGACTCTCTCGGGACGTCCGGGAGACTCCCGGAATCCAGGGAGATCTCCCGGACTCCCGGGAGAGGACCCTTTTCTCCCGGAGACAGTACAATGTCCGGGAATAGTATTATTCCCGGACACTGTATTGTCACATACACAGTGCCCGGACCGCTGCATCCGGGCACTGTGTATGTGTTGCCATAGCAACACATACACAGAGCCTGGACGCAACTGTCCGGGCGCTGTGTTTGTTTACCGTCGACGCTGCGTGACGCTGACATCAGCGTCATACAGAAGAACAGGCGCCGCAGAGGACCGAGGGCGAGGAAGAAGACAAAACAGGTAAGTGAATTATAAAAGCTTTTTGGGGATTCAGGTATGAGGGGGAGAGGAGGTAATGTGAGGTTATAGTAAGTGTGTGTGTAGGTAGGTAATATTTAATTATAGTATGTGAGGGGGGAGTAATGTAATTATAGTATATGAGGGTTGATAAACTAATGTCTTTTGAAAGTTTCATTAGCTATATTTAGTGTGACTTAGAAAAGTATTTTTTTCAGTATTTGCAAAGTGATCACGAAAAGATGACTGGCCCTCATTATTACCTGGGGTGGAAGTGTGAATACTTGAAAGCCTAGACCTTGCATGATAATGAGCTCTGCTTGTGAGGAATTTAGGTGTGACAACCTCACCTCACATAAAACCGGGTGACTGTCTAAAACTGTCCTTTTTTTAAAACATTTTTGTGAATATTTTATGTAATAAGAGAAACATGGAAAGTGATGTCAGATAAAAGCCACATGGCTCATCTGTATTTATATAACTAGATCCTATTTTACACTTAATTTAGTTTAAGATATAGGATATCCTTATATCAATCCCAAGCATGTTTAAACTGCTCTACTATGTTAGCCTCAACCGCCTCAGATGGGAGGTTATTACATGGTTGCCGACTCTCCCGGAACGTCCGGGAGACTCCCGGAATCCAGGGAGATCTCCCGGACTCCCGGGAGAGGACCCTTTTTATCCCGGAGACAATACAATGTCCGGGAATAGTATTATTCCCGGACACTGTATTGTCACATATACAGTGCCCGGACCGCTGCACCCGGGCATTGTGTATGTGTTGCTATGGCAATACATACACAGTGCCTGAACGCAGCGGTCCGGGCACTATGTATGTGTTGCCATAGCAACACATACACAGAGCCTGGACGCAACTGTCCGGGCGCTGTGTTTGTTTACTGCAGACGCTGCGTGACGCTGACGCTGAAGGTTATAGCATGCAAGGTGGGGGTAATGTGAGGTTATAGCATGCAAGGTGGGGGTAATGTGAGGTTATAGCATGCGGGGTGGGGGTAATGTGAGGTTATAGCATGCGGGGTGGGGGTAATGTGAGGTTATAGCATGCGGGGTGGGGGTAATGTGAGGTTATAGCATGCGGGGTGGGGGTAATGTGAGGTTATAGCATGCAAGGTGGGGGTAATGTGAGGTTATAGCATGCGGGGTGGGGGTAATGTGAGGTTATAGCATGCGGGGTGGGGGTAATGTGTGATTATAGCATGTGGGGGTTGAGTGTAATGGTAAT
This sequence comes from Limnodynastes dumerilii, assembly GCA_011038615.1. Taxonomy (NCBI): domain Eukaryota; kingdom Metazoa; phylum Chordata; class Amphibia; order Anura; family Limnodynastidae; genus Limnodynastes; species Limnodynastes dumerilii. Next base: position 161,561 of record WWET01000822.1, read on the forward strand.
ATTATGTGGGCACAGTGGGGGTGTAATGTGTGGGTAGAGTATATGTACAGCATCTGTAGGACTGTATATATTTAGAAGCAAAGGTTTTTCAGAGGGGAGGGGGGGGGTCTGTGTCCATGAATTTCTTTTTGAAAAGATGGTAACCCTAGAATTCACCTCTCCCTTAAAGTGCTTTGACATCACCGACGCGCTGTTCACGATGTGCCTGCCAGAAGACGCCAGCCATTGCAGAGCTAGGAGAGTCAGCATGTGAGAAGTTAGAAGAGCGCCACGGAGGAGGAAGGAAAGCAGGACACAATGGTAAGTAAAAAGGTGAGAGGCTGGAGAAACATGGTGGAGAATACTGAGGGGAGCTGCAGGCACATGATAGGGAATACTGATTGGGGTTGGAGGCACACGATGGGAGATACTGAGGGGGGGCTGGACACCCATGCCCAAACCCTGGCAACGCAGGGACCGCCCCCCCAGCGATGTAGGGACCGCCCCCGGTGACGTAGAGACTGCCCCTGGCGACATAGGGACCGCCCCCAGCGACACAGGGACCACCCCCTGGTGACACAGGGACCTCCCCCCAGCGACGCAGGGACAGTAGTATGCTTTTTACTTTTCTTCCTGAAATAATTTTTTCAAAAGTAGGCAACCATGATTTAGGTTCTTATTTATGCGTAAAAAAGCAAAGTGACTCCCCTGATACACCCCCAGTTTTCAGCTTCTTAACTGACTTCCAAATGCTATAGGGCTACCTTATCTTTAGGTTCGTAGTTGTGTGCGTAGGAGCGGCTAATTATAAATATTTTTGGCTAACCACACCCAGATTTCATCATTTAAATGGCTTCCTCCACCCAATTTTTTTTTCTTTGTTCTTAAGTTTTCCTGACACTACCCTTCATTCTTAAGTCATTATGAACCTTGAGGAACTATATTTGTAATGGTGAATCAGAGCCATCCCCTTCTTAAGTCCTATGTATATTAAGTTACCATGCCTGCGCAGTATATACCTTCTTAAGTATACGCACCCAAAATGTTGCATTTTCTTAACTGTGAATCAGGTGCAGAGAAGTTAAGTTGAGCATGCAGATGGGTGTGACTTGGCATTACAGTATACTGTACAGTCATGCAACTGCTCTGCACAAAGATCCAGACTTCTAAACAGAAGCCATTTTAAATTTGCAGATATAAGAAAAGTTGGTCATACCTTTTCTGTTGGTGCAAGGCATGTAGATAGAAGAGCTATCATTCAAATTTGTGGATATTGAAGAGCTACTATAGCAGATACCCAAGTCCAGCAGAGGCGTATGTACTCCTTGGCCAGGATGGCATCCGCCAGGGGCACCAGCCAAATGGGGGCGTCGACCGGCAATGCCACCCATAGCTAAGAGATTGTGTCACCTAGTGCAGCGCTGGTCTGGACTGTGGCTGGATACTTTGAAAATGAGGGCTGACTGGTTGCTAGGATACCCGCGGTCACAGGCTTCTCTGTGACCGCTGCTCTTCATTTCCCTTGCAAGTCTCGGCCACCATGGGACTTCAATTCTAGCCTCAGTCCCGCTCCGAGGACATAGGTAAGGTAAGAAAACCTGGGGGGTGGGGGAGCTGGAGCCTGGAGGCACATGATGGGAGTACTGGGTGCCGGCCCCTTACTTTGCCAGGGGCGCTGGACCCATAGATACACCCCTGAAGTCCAGTATTATCGGCATCACATAGTAAGAGATGCAATAATGAATGAAGCTTTCAACATGGCCATTAAAGCAACAATATTATAGCTATTCTCCATCACCCAAATCTACTAGTCTCAAATATTAAAATGAAGTAGAGTTCAAGTGAATAAGTTTTCCTTTGAGAGAAGTTCAACACAACATTATAAAGAATCTAGTTAAATTAAAAGTGAATCTTGAGCTTCTTGTGCGTTCCTATGAACTTCTAAGTTGTACGCAAATATGGTATTTCTTTTTGAGACCATGTTTTGAGAATTGATTGAGCATTATCACACCTGTAGTCAGGTTAGATTTCTCCCTGATACTTGTAGCTTGGCTTGTGACAGTCTAGTGTTCTCTTGGGGGTTCAGTTGTCGGTCTGGCCACCCCTATTACAAACATAATGGCTGTATTATTATTCTAAAGTGAAAATAGAAAATTTATATTGGGAATGGGAACCTATTTCCTGGTTCCCAATAGCTACAGGCTGCAGCAAGTGTAAGGTTGGGGACAGGGCTTAAGCAGAAGGATAGGGTTAGGCTGCGAAGCATGGATGATTAGGGTTAGGACTTATGAAGGAGAGGGTTAAGGTTAGGCTGTGAGAAATGGATGGTTAGGGTTATGAAAGTGTCAAGGGTAGTGTTAGCTATAAAAAACTTATCTATCAGCAGATGACTTTTCGCGATACCAGGAGTCATTTTAAAAGAGACCTTGGACTAGAAAATCATCCAAAAGACAATAATCTAAATGTAGATCTTAGTAGAATTTCTAAGTTACAGATTTTAAGGATCCCCTAAGAAAATAACCAGTAATAAAGCATGAAGACACAGAGCATCCCTCATCATTAGTAAATTTTGCTCTGCCATGTTAAAGTATATTCTTCCTCTCTTGCAATAGCTTTTTATATATGCTGGTTCATCTAATCCTTTCTATAGTTTAAGGAAAAATTGATAGAGCTAGATATTGAACTTTGCAGCATTTTTGCAGCATTTTTGGTAAAAAAAAAAATATCAGACTGAAGACTTTAAACCCCACCCCCTTGTGTCCTCCTAAAAAAAATATACATGTTCACCAAAAACAATCAATTAAAAGTCTTTTTTAACTTTTTTTTTATAAATATGTAAAATAAAAAAATGTAACTGTATTATATGAATATTCCTTATAACATGTTTTCCTCTATCATCTACAATGCATTACTACAGGCCTTGCCTGCCTGTGGCGCTCCAGATGTTGTTAAACAAAGCATGCTTTGGTAGGTATAAGTTATACCTATGCAATTAAAGCATGTTGGGGCTCATAGTTTCACAACACCTGGAAAAAGTCACAGATTAGCCAAGCCTGCCTTATTAGAGGTGTGCTGTGGACAATAAAGAAAATGTAACATGGTTGATTATATCACCAATAAATTTGGTCCTGTCTAGCCTGGATACTTACCCAATTTAGTCTCTTCAATGGTAAACTATACTACACATTTCAACCCATACATGTTTATATTATGTCCAGATGTAAGGTGTCCGATTGTGGGCGTTGTCAGTCTCCGGATGAAAAATGGCTGTTTAGACTAGAGACAGCAAAAGCTCACTCTCAGCTGTCTCTATTTCGAATAACAGCCATTAAATTTTTTTTCTTGAATGGCTCAGTATGCCTCAGTATTTTGGGAGCCGTCCATCGCAGATCCACCTCAGACCCACAGATCCTACTAGAGAGGTGAGTAATCTCTCAGAGGACTTTTAGTGTCAGGCACTGGTGAAGGGAGGTTTAGGGTTAGGGTCATGGAAGGGAAAAGTTGGTAAAGATTAGGGTAGGGGTTGGGGTTAGATTGTTGATTGTGTTTGGTGCTCCAGGGATCAGTTGCTTTACCTCTTTGCGGCAAAAGCAATTGATTTCCCAGCCAGTTCAGAACTGGCTGGGAGAGAACGTCTCTTTTAAGCAACAACTGCCTTCCCACTAAGAGTGATTCCTCTGTAAATGTGTAGCCACCAGTCCGTTCCATAGCTTAGGACACAGCAGTGGTGACCACCCTGCCTCCCACCCAACAACTTCAAATCAGAGGTACATACCAGAAACATTTTTTTCTCATGTTAAATAAACACAACTATAGAAAGTTCTGAACCACATTTTAAAAGCTTCAATCTTAACTATAAAATAGTTTCCATTTGTAATGTTTGTGCTCTAATAAACATAGACCACTACCACTGTGATAGTTCTGAAAAGGTGCTCCTTAGACTTCAAGCATGTTTACACATTACTATGAGCATTCCCTACAATGTCCTAACACTTTAGTAAATGACTGAGCATCCCAGATGGTAGATAGTGACAGCAAGGGTGATGTGTCACTAGGTTTGAATTATATTGCATTCCTTCAAGAGACTTACTTTGAAGACTTGAGCACCAGACAATATTCTCTGCTGCTGATTGTTATAGAATAGGGGGCACCTCAATGTCACAATTTCTCTGCAACCAGAAAAGAACTAAGTTGCTACAAGAAGAAAATTTGATTTTTAGTATCTGGTATGTACTTAAAGGAAACATTCACTATCACTTTGTGTGAACATATAGATCTTCTATACTAATATACTGAAATCAATTCTTACTTCAAGCAAGAAGAGTCTCAATGCAACGTGGTAGTCATGTCTATGGTTGAGTTTAAAATCTTTTATAATCAATTTCTTCTTCACATTTTTTTAAATAAAGATGGAGTTTTAAACAATATGCTGCATAATGTGTATTTATTTTTGTATATATGTAATTATTAATATCTAGTGAAAAGGAAAATTCAGGACCCATTAATCCAGTGTTTTAAAACAAATTCAGTCAGCTGTCTTAATCTAATTAAAACTATGCAAATCTTAATAATGATTACCCTCTGGTATTGCTTTTGCACAAAAAGCTAATAGAACAATTAAAAAGTGCAAATCTCTACTGATATTTTTAGAAGCATGACTGGTGGGTGATTGGTTAGGCCTGAACTTATTAATGTAAACTTGTAGGAGCCCCGAGAAGAGACAAAATACCTTTTCCATGAATTTCAGCTCTCTATTAATTATGTTGTTATCTGGCAAAACTATTACCAGCCACATGCTTACAAGCTTTAGAGTACTAAAACTTGGTTGCTATCGTCCTATAAAGTAACCATATATCACTTTTATAAATAGAAAGTTAAGTAACAAAGTAATGACATTTTTTTCTAAAGAGAAACATCACTAATTTGTAAAATGGATTTTAGTTTGTGTTGTTATAGCATAAAAGTGTGACATATGACACAATTTTAGCAATAAGAAAAATAACTATAAATTTCCCAGCAAACTGCTATTAACGATCATATACAAAGCCATAGCACGCTAATGATAAATTCTAGCAGGCAGCCATGGCTCTTTAAATAGAGAGCCATGCCCCATGCTCCACACATTGGGTGCTAGCTTTAGTTACAGAGCCACAGCTGCTCCATGTGTTCAATGTGCCAAAACCCACTGCTACTACTTGCCGACAGGATCATACACAGAGCCACAGAATGCTAATGACTTACTGTAGCAGGTGCCCATGGTTCTCTAACTAATGCTAGTGCCCACACCCCCCATAGTGCAGAAGATGGGGAGTGGGCCCCGGTTCAAACACCCTAGGGGCAGTACTTGCTTTGAATGCAGACAGTTAACCTGCTGGCACTAAAATACAGATGGGGTTAATTGGCATTTTTCTATCTGATAGGGTCTTTAACTTGAAGAGGAAGAAGAGATGAGCTTATGCCGGGTCATCACTAGACATATCTTAATGTAATAATAAAGTGCGCATTCACATAAAATGTGTGCATTCCCCTTGCAATCCCCTCGCATCAATGGCGCTTCTGTGCCCTGGGTACAGGGTTATGCATATATAATTTTTAAGCTCTACGTAATTGTGGATCAGGTCAATAAATGGCATACATACATGTAAATATCACATACACACCCATTGGCATGTCAAAAACACATGCAAGATTAAGCAGTCTGTAAGATCTAAACATAAATAATAATTCACATGATACAATAACCTTTACTATACCTACATACAGGGGCGTCATAAAAATTTTTTTGCGCCAATAATTTAGCCCTCCCACTGCCGCCCCCTCTCATCTTGGCGCGCCCCACCCCCTTTGTTTGCTATAACTGTATTTGTGCCATCGCGAAGCGGTGTCTCATTGTGGGTTGGGTCAAGCCATTTGGGGTGTGGTCAACCCATCATGTCTTCAGACCCCTTCCCTGTACTCCCATGTGTCTAGACGCCCCAGCATGATTTCCCATCATGTCTTACCAGCCCCACCATTGTGCCTCCAGCCTTCCTCAGTATTCCCCATCATGTGCCTCCAGCCCCCCTCAGTATTCACCATATTGTGCCTCCAGCCGACCCCAAGTATTCACCATAATGTGCCTCCAGCCTCTACCCTTTTTCTTCCTTTCCTCCACCGTGGCGCTCTTTCTGCAAGAAGGCAGCGCTCATACGGGAAGTTCCTGTATGAGCTGCTGCAGCTGTTACACAGAGCAATGCTCTGTGTACAGTAACGTCCTGCATGAGTGCTGCAGTCTGCATAGAGCAGAGCACCAGCTCTGGACCCTGAGAGGTGCTCCCCCGCCGCACACCATGGCGCCCTCGTCAAATTCAGAACAATCAGGACTTTGCGGCCAGATGCGGCAAGAAATAAGACATTGCAACTTCCAAATGTTATCACCCTCCCCAACCCCCCACTCAGACTCCTAAAAAACGAAAAATTATTATTCAGAATTGGCCAGTGAAAATCTTCTTAGTAGTGAGAATTGAAGTATCCAATCAGGTGACATTATACACACACATAGGGCCATATTTGGCATATTTGGAGATGTTGCCAATAGCAAGCAATCATATACTATCGGACATATTCTCAAGTATGTAATAGGAACGTGAGAACTAGAATCTGATTGGTTGCTATAGGCAACATCTCCACTTTTCCCAACCCGCAGCTTAGAAAATCTGGCCTATAATGTAAGGGACAGTGATAATGTGTAGCCCGTTTGCATGCATGATATGGGAACATTCAATCTAAAGCCTTGTTTCAACATCAAATGGTAATTATTTGCTGACAAGAAGTCTATTTTTTATATAAGATCATTCATATGTTATAGTCAGGGCCGGCACGATGCACTTCGCGGGGGGATGCAGCGCATCCAGGCGCCATGCTTAATAGGTGCCGCCACTCATCCCCCTGCTTCTCACAGTTGACATTTAGCCACATCTGTGACAACTGTGAGAGCCAAGGCTAGTTCTCAATACAGCGATGCCAGCCTGTGCTTTAGGTACAAATTTATAGAATAAGGTGCGCTTTGGTATCACTAAAATAGGTACATTTATTTAGACATGCAAATGTATCTGCAAATGCTAATATTAACAAAATATGACAGACATGCTTATAAAAAATACATATATTAAAAATAATAATAAAATATAAAGTCCAGCAAGGATTTAATATTGGGTAGGGGCCCCTTATATATGGATCACAATTTCTTAATGGTAGATGGTATAAATAAATGTAACTTATGCCTTGTGAATCCTCTAGCCACTTCTCTGTATGTAATAATGATACGCAACAATTATCTTGTGTCAGAGTCACTTTAGACAGCCTAATACATAGATGTGAATCTTCTAATAGCTGTAATATTAGTCCCAGGATACTTCGTTACTTTGTAACTTTATATAGCTAGTTAGACTCACATTTAGTTGTAGCTTCCTCGTCCGCTGCCGAGTCCGATTTTAACAGGCAGGCTGGACTCTCTGTTGCTATTAGGGATTTGCAGGGGTTCGTGTGCACCATCCGGTAGAGCGGGTTACAGTCAGTTCTTCCTGCTGTGTTGTTGGTAGTAACTACCGACGGGAAACACCTCTCACCATACAGCCGTTCCCTCCACGTGGATGTCCTTCCAGTGGATTGCAGAGTACATTGGTGTGTAGTTGTTAGTAGGCAAATGTCACTTAGGCTTTCACCATGGCTGTGATCAAACAATCCTGCTGGAATTTGATTTTAAAAAGCCTTTGACGCGTTTCTCCTGTATAAAATCAGGTTTCTTCAGAAAGTGTGCTGTAGGTAGATGCTATATCCAAGTGGGCTTAAGGACCTCTGCTGATGTCTAGCCATGTGACCAGTCACCTGATCAGAGGGAGGAGTCAGTGTTTCCTCCATTTTCCTGTCCCAGGCACAGCGGTGTGATTAAAATATTTATAAAAGAGGAGGGCGCAAATTTATTTTTTGCAGGGGAGCGCCAGACATGCTAACACTAGCCCTGAGTTCAACAAATCCATTCCCCACTGAGGCAGACCCAAAAGCACTCACAATTACAGACAAGTTCTTACCGCACAAGGTGAATTGTATGAAGTTGCACAGCTTGGGAGGAAACCAGAGAGGATGCACCACTAGAAATCAACAGATGGAGTGATTTGAGAAGTGCACCACAATAACTACTAGCTACGTACTAGCTACGGCGGGCGTAAGTGTAAGATCGGCTGAAAAGCTGATTTGCGCATGCCCAATCAATGATCGGGTGTCCGTAGGAGCAGCATAGTGATGCTGGAGGGGGCGTCCCCCAGTGTTACTACGCTGAGGATAGAGCAGGGAGGTGGGAGGAGGGAGGGTAATGAGGCTGGGAGAGCGGCGTTATCGTACTAACGCCGCCATGCCAGCGTATTTACAGTCCGTTACGCCGGCTGAAGTTAGGGTAGGCTTCAGCCGGCGTAAGGGAGTGTAAATACGATAGAGAGGGGGGGGTGTCAGGGGGAGTCTCACAATGTAACGCTGAGCGTTAGTACGCTCAGCGCTACATCGTAGATCTGGATCAGGCCCAATGTCCTTACAATCCAGAAATAGAAAGATGTTGGCAATCCCACAGATGAGGGACAGTCAGAACAATCAGGACTTTGCGGCCAGATGCGGCAAGAAATAAGACATTGCAACTTCCAAATGTTATCACTGCCAAGAGTGGAGTGTCAGGAAGCATATTTTTTTATTGGTGTAAACACTGCAATGTTAATACAATCAATAATAACAGCATTACAAAATGTTATGCATGAGCAGAACAAAAGTTCAGTAAAGTTCCAGACCATAAATTTCAGGGTACATAATAATAATGGTCCTGGTTCATATTTAGGCATGGAAGGGGGATTTAGCAAGCATGTGCGCTCCAGATTTTACGTGTCGGAAGAGTCATTCTGTACTTTGTTCAGTATGGGCCTGATCCAGAGCAACGCTCGCAAGCGAGCGTACGCTCATCGTAAGCGAATTTTCGTCAAAAAATTCGCAATGCGCATGCCCAGTATGACAGGTTCCGGTCGCCCGCGCGTCATGAGCGAATAGCGGGCGTATCGTTAGCGTATTTTTCGCTCGCCGAGCGTATTTTTTTTACGATGGTCGGCTGGGCGCCCGTTTTACTACAGGGAGGCGGGGATAGCCATTTAAATTGTACAGTATGGGCGTGCTAAGCGTATTTTCTCAGCGTATTCTCTGCGAATTTTCGTACGGCCGACGGTCGTACGCAGTGTAGGGTATAGCCGCCGTAAGCAGGGACTTTACTATGGGAGTGCTAGGGGCGTGTAGGTTGATACGACGAGCGTACGTTCGCATTCGCCCGTCGTTGCGAATTTTCGTAGCGCTGGATCAGGCCCTATGGGAGAACTACCGTGAAAGGGGCCGGCATTTAATTTATGCATGGCTAAACCCCGCGTGATAGATAGTACGTATAGTGTGATAGATAGTATGTTTAGTGTGATAAATAGTATTTATATTGTGATAGATATTATGTATAGTGTGATAGTGTGATAGTATGTAGTATGTATAGTGTGTATGTATAGTAGTTAGTATGTATAGTGTGATAGATAGTATGTATAGTGTGATAGACAGTATGTATAGTGTGATAGACAGTATGTATAGTGTGATAGACAATATGGACAGTGTTATAGATTTTATGTATAGTGTTATAGATAGTATTGACAGTGTTATAGATAGTATGGATAGTGTTATAGATAGTATGGACAGTGTTATAGATAGTATGGACAGTGTTATAGATAGTATGGACAGTGTTATAGATAGACAGCATGATGGAGGAGCAGTTTGATGTATGGGCAGTGTGATAGAGGAGCGACTTTTTTTTAATATGTTACATTAATATATCATTGAAGACCTTAAATGGCTATACAAATAGATAATCAGGTGTCAGAATAGTTGTGTTCTTTTTGTAACACCATGGTAATAGCATGATACTTGTGATGATTAACACTGATGACAGTGCAGCCACTTATACACTGGATCACCAGTAAAACTGTGTTAACCTGATAGTGTTCCAGTGTTTACTGAAAACCATCCCTTAAGAACAGGCCGTTACTTATGAGCTAAATAAAAAGAAAGGGGATTGGGTTTGCGGGCAGGGCTGGCGTGATGCGATAAGCAGGGTAAGCGGTGCGGGTGGGCGCCAGGCTACACAGACGCTCCCCACTCCGCAACACCAGTGTCTGCTTCCATGAACGCAGCTGTTAAATATTGCAAGGTGCTCTCCCCATTCTGGAGAGAGCGCCTTACAATGTTAAACAGTGGCACTCATTCCCTCTAGCCCTCCTCCTGTGGCTGAATGAATGACACTGGCGTGACCTAAGGACACATCAGCGTCATTCGCTTCAAGGCCTGCTGCAGAGAAGAGCAGAAGACTGAAGGTGGAAAGAAGGTAAAGGTAAGTAACATGATGGGTGGGGGGCTGGAGAGACATTGGACCAGATCCAGAACTACGTCCGTCTTCCATAGATGGACGTAATTCAATGAACAATAGCTACTGTGCATGCGTAGTAGCTATTGTACGTAATCTGCATATCGTTACATTGCGTATATGCGGTCTTTTTCTGGATCTACCTCTGGATCTGACATGATGGTGGATCCTGGGGGGACTGTAGACACTTTATACTGAAGGGCTGTGGGGATACTGGGGGGCTGGAGATATGATGGGGATACTGTGGGACTAGACACTTGATGGAGGATACTGGAGGGCTGGAGACATGATGGGGATTACTGAAGGGCTGGAGACATGATGGGGAATACTGAAGTGCTGGAGACATGATGGGAATACTGGGGAGACTGAAGAGACATAAAGGATACTGGGGGCTAGAGATATGGGAATACTGGGGGGCTGAAGAGGCATGATGGGGGACACTGTGGGGCTGGAGACAAGATGGGGATTACTTGGGGGTTGAAGAGATGATGGGGATATTGTGGGCTGGAGAGACATTATGGGGGTTACCGGGACACCACAACTACTTGTGCTGCCTATGTACAATGGAGCAGAAGGCAGAAATATTACAAGAACATCTATGAATGAGAATGGAGGTAGTTTTGCAATAGAAAGCACCTGCTAAACTAAATATGTTTGTTCATTTTAAATGGAGTCCACCTGTGGTAAATTCTGTTGATTGGAAATGATTTGGAAAGGCTCACAGCTGCCTATATAAGGTCCCACACTTGACAGTGCATGTCAGAGTACAAACTAAGCATGAAGTCAAAGGAATTGTCTGTAGACCTCCGACACGGAATTGTCTCGAAGGTACAAATCTGGGGAAGGGTACAGAAAATTATCTGCTGCTTTGGAGGTCCCAATGAGCACAGTGGCCTCCATTATACATAAATAGAAGAAGTCCGGAACCACTGGGACTCTTCCTAGAGCTGCCCACCGTCTAAAGTGAGCAATCGGGGGAGAAGGACCCTAGTCAGGAAGGTGATCAAGAATCCGATGGTCACTCTGTCAGAGCTACAGCATTCCTATGTAGAGAGAGGAGAATCTCCCAGAAGGACAACCATCTCTGCAGCAATCCACCAATCAGGCCTGTATGGTAGAGTGGCCAAACGGAAGACACTCTTTAGTAAACAGCACATGGCAGCCCACCTGGAGTTTGCCAAAATACAAATGGACTGCCTTGATAAAGACATTAAGTCAAAACGCGTCTGTGTGTACTACAGGTTGGTGGTCTTCTCCGATACATAGCGCTTCTATATCCAGTCCCGGGACGTTTACATCTTGCTGAACTTGGAAGTCTGTGATTTGGTACGAAGGTTTTATTCGTATTTTATTCTATTTATCTGTTTTATAATTGTTATAAATAAAGCTTCATGTTATAGATTTCATACGTGGAGATTTTTTTTCTTTTGTAGCTGTAAAACTACAGTGAGACTTACTACGATTTAGAACTGAACATTGAGACTACCATCTGTTTTGAATTGGATGTGAACCAGCCTTGCCGTTTTTAATTCATAATCTGGATTCCCTCATACATTCATCTAAACTGTGAAACTATTCCATCTTTCCATTTCTTGGATTTTTACTTGATGATAGACTTGCAAGAACTATAGGAATATCCCATGCGGTGTATATATTTATTTGTTTTGCTATATTCCTGATTACATGTAGTGTGATCTTTTGTTAAACACATTTATTTATTGGTCACCTTTTCATTTATTTTTTCAATGTTTTTTTATTTTTCTATATTTTCTATCTTTGATGCTGTTAGTCACCATTGAGTGACTTGGCACCCATTTTTAGGGAGATTATTGACTTTTCTCACTTTTTATTTATATATTTTTATTTTAGCACTTTATATTTACCTGAGCGCCCACTATATGCTTCATTTTTGATTTGTGGTTGTATTTGGACGTACAGTTGTGGACCGTATTGTTGTATATTTAGCAGCCTGCTAGATCAGGTGTTTCTGCGCCCTCAAATAGTGTATTTCTTTATTTTGATTAGTTTGTTCCCTAATATATTACATTACTATCACTGTCATAGTATGTGCCATTCCCAGAGCTCTAATATATCCCATAATATTAGAGTATTTGCTATTTTCAGACCCTTAATATCAATGTTTATGTTCATGTTAAGTGTAAATTATGACTGTAACCTAGCATGATCCTGTTATTGAGATATTTATCCAGTTCAGATCAGCTCTAATATTTGCAATACTTGCTATATTTTTATTGAATAAAATGTATATATTTTTATATATTTATATATTCAATTCAATATATTTCTATTACATATTTCATTGTTTTAAATATTAAATCAATCTTGGCAATTGATGGGTCTTTTGGGAGCGTAGGGTACACTGTACTTTTGTCTTTTGCAAGTCTCCTTCTCCTTTAGAAGGAGCCATGAGCCCTTAGAAGGAGCCATGAGAGTCAGGGAGGCTTCTCCACTAGAGTCCTTGGGCCAGATCCAGAACAACGCTTCGGAGCAAATTTACGTGTGGCGGAGACGTAAAACGTATGGGCCATTCGCGTATGTGTCACGTAAATACTTATGTGTGGGCGTGCCAATTTTACGTAACTCCAAAATACGTCTGAAATACGTGAAGTAGGCAGGGGGTTGTATTTAAAGTTTACAGTATGGGCATGCTTAGCTGCATAAATTCGTCTAGCCCATATGTACGTGTGCGTATGACTGCGGTTACGTTGGAAAAAGTTAAGGTAGGGTTTGGAAAGCGTATCTTGACAAAATATGTTTGTTCAAAGGGTGTTTCTAGGGTGTGTAACGCATTTACGCGCATGAAAATACGCTACGTGAATAAACGTACGGCAAACGTAGTTCTGGATCTACCCCCTTATCAGGACATTAGCATTAGCAACATTCACCATACCCACCTGCTTCCCTATTGCAGCACAGACCAGTAACATCTTTCTCTGTCTCTTATATGTCATTCTGACCCTACATTGCTGCAAAGTCATCCCCCCTTTTAGCAGCACCTGTGAAGCCACGCCCCCTTTACAGTTATTTCTAATTTTTTGAAGGTGGGGGGGGGGCTCCAAAT
>WWET01000822.1:187301-207793 GCA_011038615.1 Limnodynastes dumerilii
CAGGGAATATTTAAATGAGAAAACCGAACATTTTCTCATTTAAATATCCTGGCACACCCCCTTTGCAGTCGGAATCGGATGCGGGCGGATACCATAAAATCCGCCAGCAATCCGACTTCCTTCCGCATGTAGCGCATGCGCAAACCTTTCAAAAAGCATCGCATCCGTGTGAAATTCACACGGATGCGATACTCTGAATCAGCCCCATAATCACTACTGCCAATTAAGAAACAAATAATCAATAACTTTTAATACAATGAATAATAAACTGTGTAATTAAACAATTGTTTCAAATTCATCTATGAGATCCAAACAATAAATGGCAATGACAGTTAAACCAACAGCCTCTAATTGCAACAGTCCACAATTACACCACTGTGGGGAAAATATCAAAATAGTAATTACAATACAAATTGGAAGGAAACACAAAGGGTTGTATCCAGACTTAAGTAAGCGCTTAAAATTAGTTACTCCTGAGCTAAACTATGTTGATTGCAGGGGGAGTCAAGTTAATTGTATTCTTTGCATGCAGAGATATATCTTTGAATTGTTTACTGCACACAGATACTGACCAGCTTTACTATCACACTGTTATTTAGACTTGGGATAGGAAACATCACCTCTTAACTCTGATACTGTTTGCAACAGATGAAATATGACTCCCCTGCAATCAACATGGTTTAGCCCAGGAGTAACTAATTCCAAGCACTTACTTAAGTCTGGATCCAACCCAAAAAGAGGAAGTAAAAGAAAAAAAAATTTTTTACTTAAAGCGGACAGGCTAAACATTATTAGATGGCAAGTTCATTAATAGTTGCCATTAATAAAAATGTGTGGTTAATGAAAAGTAAAAAGCTAATTCAACAACCACAGGTGTTTAAAATTATGCAATTATACATACTAATTAAAAGTAATTAGCATGCAATTTTATTCACTTTTTGGGATCCATTATTCAACAAATGAATTAGTTGGGTTCTGTATCCTCTGACATCTTTTAAATAAAATAATCTAGTTAATCAGGTCATGGATAAATAATATTTTATCTTTCTATTTGCAGTTATAAATACGGAGTGTCTTTTATTTTTTTAAAGTTTGGAGCAGTGGTCGATGTGAAAATTTAGATGTGGTTGTATGGACATTTAGAAGTGGTGGTATGGACATTTAGAAGCAGTGGTATGGACTTTTAGAAGTAGTAGTATGAACATTTAGAAGCAGTGGTATGCGTAATGAGAAGTAGCGGTATGGACAGTTAGAAGTTGTGGTATAGACATTTAGAATTAGGGGCATGGACATTTAGAAGTGGTGGCATAAACATTTAGAAGCAGTTGTATGGACATTTAGAAGCGGTGGTATGGGCATTTAGAAGTGGTGGTATGGACATTTAGAAGCAGTGGTATAGACATTTAGAAGAGGTGGTATGGACATTTAGAGGCGGTGGTATGGACCTGGACATTTAGATGTGGTGGAAGCAACATTTATAAGTTATAGTATGGACAATTAGAAGTAGTGGTATGGACATTTAGATGTGGTGGAATGGACATTTAGAAGTTATAGTATGGACAATTAGAAGTAGTGGTATGGACATTTAGAAGTAGTGGTATGGACATTCAGAGGTAGAGATGTGAAAATATAGAAATAATAGAACTAAATGGAGATTTATAGCTTTTCCATTAAATCAGTGGGAGAAGTGGTGGTATGTCATACGCCCATATACTTCCTCACTTTGAGCCCTGTTTGGACGCATTTTATTCCAGGCATGTTGCATGCTGCTCTGAATTCTCATTATGAGTTGTAGTAGCTCTAAAGACAAAGCAGCATAAATTTATATTACTTCTATGTATTTATGTACATTTGTTATGCCATATGTTATCAATTTTTTTTATGCATATTTACATCTAGTTTTAACATAATCTCAGTTTAATAAACTGGCTATGGGATAGATTAAATCCATAATATGTCTATTTCGCAGTATTTGACATTTTCTTCACATTTGCATGACAAATACAGCCTACATGGTATTAGTCATACTGCTGGATTGTGAGTTCTAGTTGCAAATATGCATTCACCTCGTAAAACATTACTTTAAAAACCATTAGTAGCTCAGGCCAATTTAAATGATTCTGTAACATTTTATTTCAATTGCAATTGAAAAATATCTCAATACCTGCAAAAAAAAAAATGTTACTGTTATTAACATAACCAACCTTATAAAATCTGTCCAGTATTTTTATGGGCACACACAAATTGATTTGAAAGCTCAAGGTTATTATGTAAGTTCATATAGCCTGAAAATAAATTTATGTTTTTCTAAAAAATAAACCTGTCTCCATCACTTGTCTTTTAGTATGAAAAAATAAAGTTATTGCGCCTCAGGTTGAGCAAGAAAATACTTACAGAACGAATTAAAATAGGTGATTAAAAGATATTAAAATGGTCACGATGGATGTATCAGTGTCATTTAATTAATCAACAATTTTGTGGCTGTTTCTGCTATAAGACATGTAGAGTATTTATTTGCTTTATAAAGTTATGTGATGAACAAGTGTGTGGTTGATCGATGGTTACCACTGATTAATGGTTCTTGGGTGCTGTTTAATTGTGGACTGGAGACACGTCTGTTGTTGTGGTTGTTCGCAACCTTTGAGTAGTCATGATAAGCAAGGCAGCCCTTAGTCTTCAGATTAAACTGACCACATACTATACAAATAGTATGGCAAGGACAATATGTTGGAACACCACCAAAGCAGTCCTCAATTATCTGCCCCTATAATCAGATCATTCCGTCTGCTGAGGTACCAGGCTGTCGCTGCACCAATGCTATTAGGAAATATTGGGTCACTAGATGCTGTTAAAGGTTATCAGAGAATAATATCGGGAGCAAGGGACATAGTATAGTGTGTGGTCATTTTTAGAGGTATGATTAAATGACACACCCTTTTTTAACCACACAGGTGCATATTTGCAATGAACAGTGCTATATCTATTTTCTAGCTATGACCCTTTGGCCACACAATTTGATTTTGTTGTAGGCACCCATTATAATATTTCTCTGGTGGGACCTTTATGCCCCAGTTAAACACTGTCTGCATGACCAAATCTGTTTCAATGAAAGATGCGGCCTCACCAGTTATTAGTTCTATCCAGTGCTCAAAGTGGAAATTTAGAAGTGGGGGTATGGAAATTTCAGCACAAGATGTGTCTAGAGTTTGGCAAAGTAACCAGGACAACAATGAGTAATCACATTGGGCTGGATCCAGACCTAGTTAAGTGCATGAACTTAGTTACTCCTGGGCTAAACCATGGTGATTGCAGGGGAGTCATATTTCATCTGTTGCAAACAGTATTAGAGTTGAGAGGTGATGTTTCCCAGCCCAAGTCTAAATAACAGTGTGATAGTAACGCTGGTCAGTATCTGTGTGCAGTAAGCAATTCAAAGATATATCCCTGCATGCAAAGATTACAATTAACTTGACTCCCCCTGAAATCAACATGGTTTAGCCCAGGAGTTACTAAGTTCAAGCACTTAACTAGGTCTGGATCAGGCCCATTGTGTACAGGTCATGTGGGTCATGATTTCTACACTGAATGCTTCATGCTTAATTAAATGTTTCTCCTTAACATCACCAACAGTATTAGTAGTAGTATTATTGGTGTCTCATAATATTTATGCCTGGCAAATGTCTCACACATTTTCTTCTACAGCCCAATCTGAATCTTGAGCTCATAAAGCTATTGGTGTGATGGTGGTTCTGGGCAACCTTCTCTGAACAGCCCATATGATTCTATGTATACCTATATATTGGCTTTAGAAGGTGATTTTCAATTTCTGCAAAGACATGAAGAGGGAGATAGCTAAAAAGTTAAGATGTAGGGAGGCCTTAAGCTTCTTACATATGACAGCTACTGAAACAGATGGGAATTAATGTCCTTTGCATTGATTCTAACCTAAGTGGTCAATGGAATATACCCCATACGGTTCAGTATACATTTTTCACACACCTGATGCACACTTATTACTAACATCACCCCTGATCCGCATCAAATCCTGAATACACACTGCTGACCATTCAAAACAACAACACTTGATACACACAGGACACCACTTTTCTTCCATATGTTTGCTACTTATCAGCCTGTTCCTACATGCCTCTTTTTACCATAGAAACCCATCACATCTTGTCCTTAACTCATTCATCTACCTTGCTATGCACACTACTCATAGAACGTATCAATAAAAAAAAATACCAAGACAGTGTTAATTGAATCACATTTTGTCACATTTTAAGACACAATGCCTCAAGTAGTTTTTTTATGTTACTGTATGTATGGACACAAAGAACATTTTATTGAACTATTTGATACACTGAAGATTATAAATCAAGGAAGTAGTTTTCTACACTTAGTTAATTTGAAAGTTCTTATGTTTGTTTTTGTATACAAGATTATTTTTGGAAGAACACAACCTAAAGTAAGTAGAAACATTTCAACATTTGTGTTTAGAAATAGGCAGTAGTAGTTGTAGTTGAAACATCATCATGATCCTCCTGGGTATCATTCTAGAAGCTCCTAAACACATTTCATGCCTGTCATGACATTTGCTGTCTTTCTTGTCTGTCTTGAGCAACAAGCAGTGAAGTCTGCATGTCGCTGACCTTTCCCTAGCCAAGCCCGAACATAGCTTTCTGGTTTGAACATTTCAAGTGGGGGGGACCGACAAATTTAATAAAAATAAGTTGGGATGTTGTTTTAGGGTCAATGGGGTAGATCCAGAACTATGTCTGTCTTCCATAGATGGACGTAATTCAATGAACAATAGCTACTGCGCATGCGTAGTAACTATTGTACGTAATCTGCGTATCATTTCGATACGTAGATTGTGTATATGCGGTCTTTTAGAACTTGAACTTATGAGACCAGATTTACTAAGCTGCGGGTTTGGAAAAGTGGAGATGTTGCCCATTTTAGCTGACATTCTCTATTATGTAATAGGAAAGTGAGAGCTAGAATCTAATTGGTTGCTATAGGCAACATCTCCACTTTTCCAAACCTGCAGCTTAGTAAATATGGCCCCTGATGTTTGTCAAAATGTCGTTCATTGAGCTGAAGCAGCGCTCACATTCAGCAGTTGATATTATTATTGTGTTTAACACATCAACTAATTGTTTGAGTCGGTCTGGTATAAAGTGATCTTCTGTCTGTGATAAGTCACTGACATTGGGTAGTTATGGCGGCCGTATGCGTAAGAACGGCATATTTGCCGTTCTGCGCATGCGCCGGGCAGATGTTGCCTGGCGCAATCCATGATTCAGGGTCCACTGAACCATGCGTCCATAACTACATTGTAGTTACGGAAGGTAGGCCGGGGAGGGAGAGTAATTAGGTAGTGAGGGCAGGGTTTAACAGATTACGCTCCTGTGTGAGCGTAGTTACACACATTACGCCGGCTGAAGTTAGGGTAGCCGTTAGCTGGTGTAACTGTGTGTAACTACGCTCACACAGGAGGAGTGACAGGTGGAGTGTACCAGAGCTACGCTGGCCGTACTTACGGACAGTGGACCAGCGTAGCTCTGGATCTGGCCCATAGACTCTAATTCTACCAATTGTTCCTTGGACCTCAGATATTTTGAAACATACACAAAGTTGTTTTATTGAATTATCTCCAAAACAAATGTCTGGATTGATAAGCCACTTTGTCTGTATATTTTAGTAGGGCTTGTTATTTTTTTATCCTTGTCTGGCTGTGTTGCACCTAATGCACGGTGGGATGAACGAGTTGTGAATATGCGCTCTTACATTTTATTGGCGAGACATCTGAAAAAAGTAGTATGGTTGATAGCAGCCATCCTCCCGCAATGCAATATTACTCCTTTAAATTCTCTCTTAAGAACTGCTTTTTTACAAATTGAAAAGTGCTCTCCAGGATATTTGTATGCACTTTTGTTGTATTAAATTATGAGCATGCATAATAGATCACTTTTGTAGGTCTAGGGAAAGTTCCTCTAGCTCAACCAATGCATCAAATAATAAACCTATGTTTAACACAAATGAGTTATCAGTGAGATGATCTTTGACTCCTTTGTAAGAATCACGACTACTGTCTTTTGATGCTTTATCACAGTGTTGCACTAAAGCCAAATAATTTTGCCACACAGCACAAACTGATCTTGCACTTGAGGAGACCCTGTCGCGTTCCTAGTATGCGTCCAATTGCATTTAGTCGTATACACAGTTTACTAGCACATTCCTGAAGCTGGGCTTGGTTTTTTGGAGAAGCAGAGTACAAACTGTAACGTTTATCAAAGTTTCCAAATTTCATGTCAAGTTTCACTCACTTCATCCACAACATCTGCAACTGCTAGTTCTAGTCGGTTATTACTACAATGCCATATTATAATATCTGGAAACATTTCCAACAACATAGAGGCAACACCAGGTTTTCTTCCTAGCATGTTGGAAGCTCCATCTGTAGCAAATGATACTAAATTATGTAACAGAAACTCCTGAGTAAAGTCATTATCGTAAAGTGCCCCTAGAAATGTGTCAAGTATTGTACCGGTTTTAGTGTCAGACAGTTGTACTAAGTCCAAAAACTGCAAACCTCACTGCACATTGCAAATACTATTTTCATGCAGATGACTAGAGCAATTTATTGCTAACTTTAGTAGATTCATCAATCATGAATCCAATTTTAAAGTCCCTGCTAATTATTGAGTCAATTAACTTTTTTCTCATACATTTTGCAATGTGGTCTGTAATATCAGCACATGAATGATCAGATTGTAAGATACATCCAACCAGTGGCGTATCTACCATGGGTGCAGAGTGTGCAGTGCACACGGGCCCCTGCAGACAAGGGGGCCGCCCGTGGCACTCACCCTGCACCCAATGGAGGATCCCAGTACCACCTATATCTGTACAAACGGTGACGGTCTCCACCAGCCTTCCGTTCCCAACAGTGCACTCTGCACGCGGGCGTCACGTGGGAATGTGAGGCGTGCGTGCACTGCGCAGCCTCATACTCCTCTTCTGTTTGCAGAGCGTGAGGCTGCACAGTGCACGCACGCCTGACATCCCCGTGTGATGCCCGCATGCACGCAGTGAACTGTTGGGAACGGTAGGCTGGTGGAGACCGTCGCCGTTTGTTTAGATATAGATGGGGTTGGGAAGAAGAAGAGAGGGGCCCATGTGGGGGGTCTGCACATGGGCCCCTTCATTTCTAAAAATGTCCCTGCATCCAACATCTAAACCATTCAGTTTTTGCAAACTTAGAAGAACTGGCAAATCAGTAAAGGGTCTGTTCTGCTTTGCAAGCATATAAACTGTACGGAATACCCAACACGTTGTTTCATGATGTGCAAAATGTTACACACTGCCGTGATCATTAGGACAGCATGTAAACACACTTTCCTGCCTCTCCTCTCGGCCGCTGCCTCCTCCTTTCCCTAGAGATGCATCCTGGCCATCTCCTGGTTACCAGGATGCGTCTCTATGCTGGCCTGTGGCGGGAACTTGCTGCCTTTGCATTGGCGGGTGTCTCCTTTTATGCACCTCACGTCTTTCAGGCTCCAGTTATAGCGTGTCTCCCGTCTATCCTGCTTCTTCCTTGCTCGTTTTGTGGTTCTATTCGATTGCTGCCTGTCTTCTGCTCCTGCCTTGTCTATTCAGGTTATCCCGTGTGTCTCATCTTCCTTGGAGTGTGTGTTCCCAGTCTGTCTTTAACTTGTCTGTCCTAGTATCTTTGGATACTTTTGTGCTATTGTGCTATACCATATGTGCCATTAGATATCTGTGCTATACCATCTGCACTATTGTTTATCTGTGCTGCACAATCATATTTGTGCATCGCCATCTGCACCATAGTATATCTGTGCCTCTTTGTTGCACTATAGTGTATAGTACTGTATTCCTTGCATTCTAGTCCTTCTGGGCCGCTCCTACTGCACTGTTATTCTGTGCTTTTCCATCCGCACTCCTGTATTCTCCTGGTTATTATTGTGTCTACTGTTTTTCCGTAGTTCACTACTGAGCCACCTATGTACCTCCATTAGCACCCCAGTTCCTTACTGGTATTTCTTGTGCTTTGTCTTGGTGCTACCTTTCCTGGCCTGTACCTGTGTCCTGTATAGGTACTTATCTCTCCTGTTACCTTCCTGGTACCTTTGTCTGCCTTACCTAACCTCAAGACACAACTCTGTGGTACTGGATACTGCCTACTGATGGCTGCGACCTGCTGTTGGGGCACAGCCAAGTCCATTCCCACCATCAGGGGCCCTTGTGAATACCACCCGATAGCTTAGACTCCACACCCTGGGAAGTGGGACTCCAGTACCATAACACAAACTCTTGCCAGGCTGTTGCTTTTTGTAATTGTTCTTTTTTTTTTTGCTGTTGCACATATATCTAAGCATCTTTTATGAGCTCTATTAGTTTTGTTGTCAAATATTTTTTTCCTCATGTCACCAAAACAAACTACCCTGCACTCTAACCACTGCTTTGCCAATTTTCAGTCCTTGTACTTTTAAAGGGCCCAATATAGCAGCAGTTTAGCATTCTCTGCAACCAATTCCATTTCTCACTACAACTAACCACTCATGTTCCTTCATGTTTTCCAACCACTGTTCCCTTTTCCAGTAACTAGGAAAGTATTCACTATGAATAGCAGGTTCCTTTTCAGAACTGGATGCTGACTCACTCAAGTCTCCCTGTAATGTAATGTGGATGGTTCTAATTCTGCTCTTCCTTTCTGTACAATAACTTCATCTTCCAAGGTTGGAATTTTGTTGTTATCTTCCATTAATATTGGATATTTTATTACAAAGCAATCCATCTTTTTTCATTAGCCTTTTAACTATTGAGATATATTTAAAGGGATCAAGTTAAAAAAGGGAAGTCCCTCTTCTCTTTGGACCTGATCCAGACCTACGCTTTTTAACGCCAGCCAGCAGCGTAAGATCGCCGATGTTGCCCGGCATTACTACGGAAACGCCCGATCATAGATCTGGTGTCCGTAGCTTCAGCGTAGTAACGCTGGAGGGGGCGTCCCTCAGCATCATTATGCTGAGGTTAGTGCAGGGAGGCGGGGGGAGGGAGGGTAATGAGGCTGAGAGGGTGTTGTTATCGTACTAACGCAGCCGTCCCAGCGTATTTACACTCCCTTACGCCGGCTGAAGTTAGGGTAGCCTTCAGCCGGCGTAAGAGAGTGTAAACACGATAGGGCAGGGGGAGTGTCAGGGGGAGTTCCACAATGTAACGCTGAGCGTTAGTACGCTCAGCACTACATCGTAGGTCTGGATCAGGCCCTTTATCTCTATGATATATTTTTTTACAGAGTAATATAACATTTTTAATACAACCTATTTCTTACAATTGCATTTAATATATAAGTTACTTACTTATAAATTTATAGCTTATCATTTATTACTATCATCAACACATTTTCTGCATACCATAAACCTGGTGCAAATGAAGAACTGGCTTTAGGGATCTGGTCACTGCTAGGGAAAAACAATGATAGCTCCCCCACAGGGCCATTGTCCCCTCCTTCTGTTTGTCCAACCAACCTTATTGTCCCTCCTGTTTCTCCAACCAACCTTATTGCCTCTCCTTTTGTGTGCCTAGACAGCCTTATTGAACCTTCCTTCTGTGTGTCCAACCAGCCTTAATGTCCCTTCCTTTTGTGTCCAGCCAGCCTTATTGCCCCTCCTTTTGTGTGCCCAGCCAGCCTTATTGCCTTCTTCTTCTGTGTCCAGACAGCCTTATTGCTCCCTCTTGGTATCCAGTAACCCTTATTGTCCCATCCTTCTGTTTGTTTGTCCAACCAGCATTATTGCCCCTCCTTTTGTGTGCCCAGCGAGCCTCATTGCCCCCTTCCTTCTGTGTCCAGCCAGCCTTATCGTCCATCTTTTTTTTGTGTCCAATCAGCCTTTTTGTCTCCTCCTTGTTTGTCCAGTCTTATTGCCCCCTCTCTGTGTCCAGCCAGTTATATAGCCCCTCTTTATGAGTGACCACCCAGCTCTATTGCCCCTTTTGTGTCAAGCCAGCCTTATTGCCCCCCACTTTATGTGTGTATAGTCAGCCTTATTGTCCCCTCATTCAGTTTGACCCTATCTGTTTCCAGTCAGTCTTATAGATCCTCTTTATGAGTGACCACCCAACCTTATTGACACTCCTGTGTCCAGCCAGCCTTATTGCCCCCCACTTTATTTGTGTCCACCCAGCTTTAATGCCCCTTCTTCTGTGTCCAGCCAGCATTAGTGCCCCTCTATATGTGTCCATTTATCCTTATTGTCCCAGCACAGCACAGCAGAGCACAGCACAGCCAGCTCTGTCAATGGTGCACAAAGCTCCTGGCACATCCACGCTCCTCAGTCAGCGGTCCCAAGCACCTCTGTGAGCCCTCTCACAGAATCTTAAAATTCTGTGAGCAGCTGTGTTCTTACTCAGAGCCAACTCACAGTATTTTAGAAGTACCAATATGCCATACCGCCGCATACCGGCCCACTTTGAGCGCTTCCAGCACTGGTTCTATCTATGCGCGGAATGTGTCCTCACTAAACTCCCAGGAAGGCAGCTGTAAAACACTCAATATTATATAACAATTTCAAACAGTAAGGTTTGATTGGCACTTTGAACTAAACAGACAGATTTCAGTATGCTTTGTAATTGGACAATAGCAGACAGGCAGCAATAAAATATACTTTGTACAAATATGACATTATAACTAAAATTACCTTTTGGAACGCATTAAAGTCACAAAATGGTGCATCCCTCTTAGCCACTAGCAATCAAGAAGCCACTATATATATATAAAAAATGCAACCATAACGTCAGTCACCAAGAAGTGGAAAAGTTGGTGGAGCTGGTGTTAGCAAAATTATATGATGGTGACCAGCAATTGGGCATGCACCAGTGTGCTACAGCATGATTTCAGTAGGCATTAACACGGTGATGTTGAAGAACACTTTGACACTTTGGTAAAGAAGCGGTAAGTTGTTGCACTTGTAAATGCGTATTTTAATAACACAACAGTATATGTAGGATAGCAGTGTAATTGTGTTAACAAAACTATTTGCAAATATTTAAAAATGAATATTTAAGAATATATTAAGTATCTTTAAAAATATTTGTATATAAAACAAAAAAAAACACAGTTAAAACTAAAAGTATATGTCTATTATACTGTCACAGCTAAGGGAATTTGTTAATCCATCTCGGGAGCCAAGGGAGTGAGTTGACGAGCAGGAGTAAAGTGGAAACTAGCGGGTTTAATAAAAGGTTGTTGCATGAGATACAGAACACTCAGAACAGATAATTAGATGTCAGCAGAGCAGTGCCGGATAATGCCGGATAGTGTCAGGTAAGGAAGTATCCAAGTAACAGGTAGAGCAGGACCGTCTATGCTGGACTGGAGATGCAAAGCAAATGTCCAAACAGTAGTATAGAGGAGCCGGACTATGCCGGACTGGGATAAATGAACAAATGTCCAGAAGAGATTGAGTGAGTAAGTGTCCAGAAGTAGTAGAATTGGGACCAGACTATGCCGGGCTGGAGTGAGTGAGTAAATGTCCAGAAGTAGTAGAATTGGACCAGACTATGCTGGGCTGGAGTGAGTGAGCAAATGTCCAGAAGTAGTAGAATGGGGACTGGACTGGAGTGCTGGCAGGAAAGGTAAGTTTATTACTGTTCTTTTAGAAAGTACACAGGGATTTGGAATGAGGGAGTGGGAAGCTGGACATGAAAATGGCAGTAAGGCTGAGTAGACAAATATAGAGGGGCAATAATTCTGGCTGGATACAGAAGGAGGAGCAATAAGGCTGTCTGGACTCAGGAGGGGCAAAAGGCTGGGCAAACTGAAGGAGGGGACAATAAGGCTGGCTGCACACAAAATTGGGGCAATAAGGCTGGCTGGACACAAAAGGGGCAATACGGCTGGGTGGACAATCATAAAGAGGGGGCTATAAGACTGGCTGAACATAAAGAGAGGGCAATAACACTGGCATGCCACAAAGAGGGAAGGGACAATAAGGCTGGTTGGACAAACAGAAAGAAGGTGCAATAAGGTTGGCTGGGCACACAAAAGGAGGGGCAATAAGGTTGGTTGGACAAACAGAAGGATGAGACAATAAGGCTTGTCTGCCCCTAGAAACGGCCCTGTGGGAAGCTAACATTGGGCAAACCGAAGGAAGGGACAATAATGTTAACTGCACACAAATAAAGTTGGGGCAATAAGGCTGGCTGGACACAGGAGGGGCAATAAGGGTGGGTGGACACACATAAAGAAAGGGCTATAAGACTGGCTGGGTACAAAGAGGGGGCAATACGACTGGCTTGCCACAAAGAAGGAAGGGACAATAAGGCTGGTTGC
Organism: Limnodynastes dumerilii; assembly: GCA_011038615.1. Classification (NCBI taxonomy): domain Eukaryota; kingdom Metazoa; phylum Chordata; class Amphibia; order Anura; family Limnodynastidae; genus Limnodynastes; species Limnodynastes dumerilii. The sequence continues at coordinate 199,666 of WWET01000822.1, forward strand.
ACACACAGAAGGAAGGTGCAAAAAGGCTGGCTGGGCACACAAAAGGAGGGGCAATAAGGTTGCTTGGAAAAACAGAAGGAGGGGACAATAAGGCTCATCCGCTCCTAGAAACGGCCATGTGGGGAGCTATCATTGGGAAAACTGAAGGAAGGGACAATAAGGCTAACTGCACAGAAATAAAGTTGGGGCAATAAGGCTGGCTGGACACAGGAGGGGCAATAAGGCTGGGTGGACACACATAAAGGAGAGGCTATAAGACTTGCTGGACACAATGAAGGGGCAATAAGACTGTTTGGAAAAACAGAAGGTGGGGACAACAAGGTTGACTGGACACAGATAAAGAGGGGGCAATAAGACTGACTGGACACAAATAAAGAGGGGGCAATATGGCTGACTGGACACAGGAGTAGGGGCAATAAGGCTTGGTGGACACATATAAAGAAGGGGCTATAAGACTTTCTGGACACAATGAGGGGGCATTAAGACAGTTTGGACAAACAGAAGGTGGGGAAAACATTGACTGGAAACAAATAAGAAGGAGCAATAAGACTGACTGGACAAAGAGGAGGCAATATGACTGGCTGGCCAGAAAGAAGGAAGGTGCAATAAGGTTGGTTGGACAAACAGAAGGAGGGGACAATAAGGCTCATCCGCCCCTGGAAACAGCCCTGTGGGGAGCTATCATTGTAACCAGATCATTTAGTTAAACATGATTCGATCAGTGTAGAAATCATGACCCACATGATGCATGATGGGGTGATGCATTTAAAATGTACAGGATGGGTGTGCTAAGCATTGTAACGATGCAAGGAGCTTAAGGCCGCCCGCTGTTACAATCAGAAAAGTTAGGGTAGCGTTTGCTGGGTGTAAGATGACAAGAGTAAGTACGAATGAGGGGAGTGCCTATGGGAGTGCATCGTAGGCATGCTGGCACAAATACGCTACACACATGAGTGTTTTATGAGCATAGGTCTGGATCAGGCATAATGTGATTACTCATTGTTGACCTGTTTACTTTGCCAAATTCAAGACACATCTGGTGCTGAAATTTCCATACCCTCACTTCTAAATTGCCACTTGGAGCACTGATATGTATGTTTTACATTTGTACACAGGTGGCATTATTTCAGATCCAATTTAAATTGAAAACTGGGCGAGAGGAAGAAATGCAGCAGATAACAATTGTGCATAACAATTAACATTGCTTTAAATTTTGCGTTGTGAATTTAAACCTTAAACTTGGCATCTTCAAACAATCATAATATTTTGTTAAATATATATATTATTGAATGATAACATTTTTTTACCCATTAACAGTAGGACTGGTGCTGGCAGAATGCTAGATTCCTTGAAACTGACCCCACTTGAGCAGTTGGTTGTGAGAGTAGCCCAATCTGTGGACTCAGGAGAGGAGGTACTCAGGTCTTTGACAGACCATAGGCCTCCTTGAGGAGGCTCATGGAGATCTTCCTGGTAAGTGTTGTGTATGTACTCTTTAATGTTGTGTAGTTTATTGTTTTACAGAATGGATAGAGAACAAACACAAAAAATTATTTACACAAATCCTTCATTTCAAAGAAAACTAATTTATCCCTAATATATGATACATTTGATGTTTGAATGACTTATAGCATTTAGCTCTTTACAAATAATGGGCCTGATCCAGAACAACGCATCGGAGCAAATTTACGCGTGGCGGAGACGTAAAATCGCCTATTTCTAAGTACTGTGCATGCGCATCATAGATAATACGCTCATTAGCGTAGCGTAATTGTGAATGTATGGGCCATTTACGTATTTGTCACGTAAATACTTACGTGTGGGCGTGCCAATTTTACGTGAGTCAACAATACGTTCGATTTAAATGAAATAGGTGGAGGTTTGTATGTAAAGTGTACATTATGGGCGTGCTAAGCGGCGCGGCGTACGTTAGTCTATACATCCGTTAGCGGACATACGCTGTTACGTGAAAAAAAGTTAAGGTAGGGTTTGGGAAGCGGAACTCGGTGAAATACGTACATTCAAGGGGTGTGCCTAGGGGAGTGTATAGACCATACGCGTGCGAAAATACGTTACGCGTGGAAACGTATTGCACACGTAGTTCTGGATCTACCCCAATGTTGCTTTGTTTGATGTAGCTTAACTTTAATGATGTTGCTTTGCACCATGTATGTAAAGCTGAATGTGGACCTTACAGGTCATCTGAATATTCACCATTTTTTGGGGCCATAATTAAATCTCTTGATTTCCATTACCAATTGTTGTTGTTGAAGAATGTGTGGAGGAGGGCCCACTGGAGATGACCATGAACCCTTTAGAATTCAGAAATATATATAGATAGATAGATAGATAGATAGATAGATAGATAGATAGATAGATAGATAGATAGCAAAAAAAGCAATATGTACAGCAAAACCAGTGTATAAATGCCCGATTGAATAGAGCAACATAATAAGACTTTAAGACCTACAGCAAATATTATTACAAATAGCAGGCCAAATTGAATTCCTCATTCAGTCCTCACTATTGTACTTTTTTTTATGACAGAAATGTTGGACACTGCTACTGCTAGTTTTTACCCTGTAGTGCTTTTCATGGATATTATGGAATAAAACACAGAGTTTTTTTTACTGCAATCAGGAGTGCTGGTATTGTATGCTCCACATACATACTTCTTTGATATAGATATATATATATATGATTCAAGAAGAGAGGGGGCGCTTCATTGTGCAGATTGTTTAATAAAAAATATAACAGGTAAGATTAAAAACAAATACCATCGAAATGTCTTGAACAAAGGCACATCACAATATCATCTACCAGTGGCAGTCAGGAGCGCCAGTAAGCAGATCCCGTTACACAGACCCCGCCGGAGAATGTCCTTCAGTGTCCGTATACTCAGACCGCAGCAGCCGCTGCACGTGGGGAAGGAGTCGTCGGTGGCCGTGAGCTGCACACAGATGATTGCAAGGTGCGGGTAGGCGCCTACCCGCACCTTGCAATCATCTGTGTGCAGCTCACGGCCACCGACGACTCCTTCCCCACGTGCAGCGGCTGCTGCGGTCTGAGTATACGGACACTGAAGGACATTCTCCGGCGGGGTCTGTGTAACGGGATCTGCTTACCGGCGCTCCTGACTGCCACTGCTAGATGATATTGTGATGTGCCTCTGTTCAAGACATTTCGATGGTATTTGTTTTTAATCTTACCTGTTATATTTTTTATTAAGAAATCTGCACAATGAAGCGCCCCCTCTCTTCTTGAATCTTTTACAGTTTGTACGTGGATCTGGACTCACGTTCTTAAAGGGGAAGACGCGGTTGCCTTCGCAATCTTGTGCACTTATTACAAATTGGACTTTTGAATTTCCCTGTGTCTAAAGGAAGTGCGCACACTCTCCTGCACGTATTGTATATATATAAATATATATACATACAAGGTTTTTTAATATATATATTTTTACAACCTGATATAAATAAATTCTAAGTATTTTTGGTGTAAAGACATTGAATTTATATAATTTACAAGTAACTAAATCCAAGCGCCGCTATTGGAGAAATTTTGTGAGCATTGGGCATTCCATCTGGATGTGCGTGCTGAGAGAATGCAGATCCGTATGGATCACTTAAGGCAGGGGTGGCCCATCTGTGGCTCCCGAGGCGCATGTAGCTCTTTAATCTCTGGTGTGCATCTCCCTGACTGCAGTTGTAAACCAGAGATCTCCTTCTCAGGGGTGTAGGGAGGGCGGAGCAACTGGAGCTCGAGCTCCAGGTTCCAAACGGACCAAGTGGGGCCGCAGGAGTCCGGCAGCTGTCAGATCTCTGACAGTATGCCGGCTCCAGGCACACAAGAATCAGTGCGTCTGGAGCCGGCAGACTGTCAGAGATCTAACAGCTGCCGGACTCCTGCGGTCAAATTACCCTGCTTCATGCGTGTGACATCGTGACGTCACGCATGGGTAGCAGAGCCGCGGCGGAGTGCAGAAAGGTGCAGGTAAGTATAGTAGGGAGGGATATGAGGAAGAGGGAGATGAACATGGGAAGAAAAGATGAAGGGGATAATGAAATAAAGAAAATGGTGGTGAGGGGGGGTATGGGGAGGGGGCTGATGAAGAGCAGGGGAAAATACTGAAGTGTATAAAAATAATTAGAAAGGGGAGGGGTGATGAAAATGGTGAAATGAATGGGAAGGGGGAGACAATGAATGGGGAGGGGGATGATGAAGGGGGTAGAAAAATGATAAAGCTAATTGAGAGGGGAAGATGGTGATAATGGGGAGATACAGAAATGATAAGGGGGAGGGGGAGCTGATGAATGGGGAGATTATGGATGATGATGGGATAGAGAAATTATAAAGTGGAGAGGGAAGGGTAGGTGATGAATGGGGAGGGGAACATGATAAGGGGATAGAGAAATGATAACTGGGAAGGAGAGGTGATAAGGAGAATGGGGAGATGAACAGGGAGGAGGGGATGATGAGGGGATAGAGAAATTATAAAGGGGAGAATGATGGGGAGGTGAAGAATGGGGAGGGGGCAATGATAAATTGAATGATGAGGGGATAGAGAAATGATAAAGCAGAGGGGGGGATATGAGAAGAATGGGGAGATGATGAATGGGGAGGGGATGATGATGAGGGGATAGAGAAATGATAAAGGGAAAAAAGAGGGAGGGGTTATGAGGATAATGAAGAGATGATGAATGGGAAGGGGGAGATGATGCAGAGATATTATTACAGATTATTATTACAGATATATTTTATTTTGCTCTTTGAATACCCTCATCTAGATCAGCTGCCCCTGTGTTCCAGGTTAAATAACAGAGTACTGTGGGTGAACCAATCATTTCTTTGCAGCCTATCACTGAGAGAGGGCCGGTAAGTTTTATATATCTTATTTTGGTACATAGATTGTTTTACATAGATTGTGTTGTATTAAAAGGTGACTGGGTCCTGCCATCAATAATTTATAATATGTAGGCAGTTACTACAGAGGGCGGTAAGTACCGTGTTATAGAAGTTTATTTTTAAGTGTAGGGACCTATCTAAATGAGGTATCCTTGCAGCCGGTGCAGTCAGGGAGATGCACACCAGAGATTAAAGAGCTACATGCGCCTCGGGAGCCACAGATGGGCCACCCCTGCCTTAAGTGATCCATACGGATCTGCATTCTCTCAGCACGCACATCCAGATGGAATGCCCAATGCTCACAAAATTTCTCCAATAGCGGCGCTTGGATTTAGTTACTTGTAAATTATATAAATTCAATGTCTTTACACCAAAAATACTTAGAATTTATTTATATCAGGTTGTAAAAATATATATATTAAAAAACCTTGTATGTATATATATTTATATATATACAATACGTGCAGGAGAGTGTGCGCACTTCCTTTAGACACAGGGAAATTCAAAAGTCCAATTTGTAATAAGTGCACAAGATTGCGAAGGCAACCGCGTCTTCCCCTTTAAGAACGTGAGTCCAGATCCACGTACAAACTGTAAAAGATTCAAGAAGAGAGGGGGCGCTTCATTGTGCAGATTTCTTAATAAAAAATATAACAGGTAAGATTAAAAACAAATACCATCGAAATGTCTTGAACAGAGGCACATCACAATATCATCTAGCAGTGGCAGTCAGGAGCGCCGGTAAGCAGATCCCGTTACACAGACCCCGCCGGAGAATGTCCTTCAGTGTCCGTATACTCAGACCGCAGCAGCCGCTGCACGTGGGGAAGGAGTCGTCGGTGGCCGTGAGCTGCACACAGATGATTGCAAGGTGCGGGTAGGCGCCTACCCGCACCTTGCAATCATCTGTGTGCAGCTCACGGCCACCGACGACTCCTTCCCCACGTGCAGCGGCTGCTGCGGTCTGAGTATACGGACACTGAAGGACATTCTCCGGCGGGGTCTGTGTAACGGGATCTGCTTACCGGCGCTCCTGACTGCCACTGCTAGATGATATTGTGATGTGCCTCTGTTCAAGACATTTCGATGGTATTTGTTTTTAATCTTACCTGTTATATTTTTTATTAAGAAATCTGCACAATGAAGCGCCCCCTCTCTTCTTGAATCTTTTACAGTTTGTACGTGGATCTGGACTCACATTCTTAAAGGGGAAGCCGCGGTTGCCTTTGCAATCTTGTGCATATATTGCAAATTGGACTTTTGAATTTCCCTGTGTCTAAAGGAAGCGCGCACACTCTCCCGCACGTATTATATATATAATAAGATACTGCATTTAATTTAGAATAACATTCAAAACATAGCTATAAGAATGCTTTAATCAAAACATTAATAGAAATGTATACAAAAAAATACCTCTAATATAACCAGAATAAATACATTAATAAACAAAAAAATAATAATTATGAAACTGTAGGATTAATGCAAAAACCTAACAAAGGCAAAGTACAATAAAAGCTTTTTTACACTTAATCCCAGCGCAGTAAAAGCAGCCAGAGGTTATTTTAATATTGATGTTTGCTCCACCAGAGCAACTGGATTTTTACAGATAGAGAAAAAGGTGTTTCAATACTTTTAAATGTGTTCTGGCGCTGGGATAAGGGGAAAAGAAGGGGTTAAAAACTTTTAGATTTTTATTAAGCTAAAAAAGGGTAACAGTATTGCAACAAAGTTGCAGACTGTAACAAAAGTTGAAAGCATAAACCTCCTCCTGTTGGAAGGGGTATTGAATTTCTGCAATGGACTTTTTCTTTCACACTGAAGCCAGAATAATCATTCTGAGATCAGTGCATAAAGAGCAGAATTTGCGGTGATGGCTGTTTTAGATTTTAAACTATAGGACCGCTGTCAGCCCGGGATTTGACTAGCGGTTCTGACACCTCACACAAATGACTGCTATAAAGAAGGGGGAGACTCTAACGCGTTTCAGCCACTACTGCCCTTTATCAAGGAACTTTACAAGGTTTAACTTTACAAGGTTTAAGTTTTGTACAAAATGAAAACACAACATGGATTTAAGTAGTAGTTGAGACTTAAAACATGCAGCAGGTGTGGGCTGTATTAAGTGAGAGAGGGCACATGGTGTCAGACCTTGAAATACACGGTTAAATATATTATTAGTGGTTGGGGGCTACTTTAACATTTCCTGTGTGTATGTTATTCTACACAAGGCACTCCTACATGTGAATTAGTCCTAACTCTGTTGAAACGCCCATAATGTATATTAGTAGCCCGTGTGCTACTCATTTGCATTAAGAGTGTTGCCCCTCTAGCCACGCATGCTGGACTTGTAACGAGCCTATGCGTGTATCAGTCCTAACTCCGGCGGCCATCTCTCTGTGGATCTGTCAGCATTTTCCCATGCATGTATATGTGTTCTGCGCATGCACAGTTGATCACCACGGAAAAAGACGCACAGGAATAACAAACATACTTAAGTGTGAAACAGGGCCTGAATCATTGGCTCTTTCTAATTGTCTTAGCTTTGCTTAAATCCAAGTGTTCTTGCAACAAAATCATTTTGTTATTTTTTCAGTGGACTGGATCCACACCACAAAGTGTGCAAGTGTTTTTTTTGGACTGGAGGGCGCATGTTGCATGTTTTATGTGCATTTCTTCTATCATATGGAACTTAGTTCCATTCGATAGGAGTTCTGTCTTCTTCCCCTTCACCTGCAGAAAGTACACAAAGCAGACGGGGGTTGGGATTTAAGTTATTAACACCCAACTTACACATAGATCAGTAGTTGGACAGACTGATGATCTGCAAGTGTGACTTAAAGCTGCCTTATGGCAGCCTAAGTCACATTTAATACGCCCAAGAGAGGGGAGTGACAGGGGGAGTTCATTCCTTTCTCTCGTGTGGATTTAGACACCCCCACACATACGGAAACGTTTGGGGTGTGAATCAGGTCCTCTGTTATGCTGCAGGAGGTGCCATTATTATTTACCCTAGGAGTCATCAAACCTAACTACCATGGGTGTCACAACTTTTTTTTACCATGGGTGTCACAACTTTTTTTTATGGGGGGGTGGGGTGTGAGAGTTTAGCCCTCCCACTGGCGCCCCCTTGCATCATGATGCGCTCCCCCCACCCCGTTATGTATAAAAAAAAATTTGCTTCCATAGAGCAGCGGCGCGCTGCCAACGGGGCCGTAGCCACCCC
>WWET01000822.1:207871-218770 GCA_011038615.1 Limnodynastes dumerilii
GGAACTAAATAGTCATAATTTATTTTTATTTTTTTACATTAATTATCTGCATTAGGGATGTTTTTGCACATATTTTGAAGTTCTGATACAAATCTTAATATCTATAACTACTAAAACTATCTTACTGTTGGGACCAATATGTTACACGCCGGCAGTCGGCTACTTCCGGGTCGCCTGTAGAACGCAGCATGCGCGACTTGCGCATGCGCAGCCTCACTGTTAAAACCCTGGCGTTCCTCCACGCGGACGCCGGTGATAGTATCTGTCTTGCGCTCCTGCTGGCTGTTCTGTTGAAGTCACCTCGTGTGCCTGGTCTTCCTAGTAAGCTCTGGTTGGATGTCTCTTCTACTTGTTTAATTTCTCTGCTTGCTACTTCTTGGGGTATATCTATCCTACCTTCCTCCTACTTTGGCTAACTTGCTTCTACTTACCTGTTTAGGTTATTACCGTTACCTGCTAGATTCTGGCCATTTATTGTTATTACTTACCTTCAGCCATAGCTGACAATTGTTTATTTTGTTACTCAGTTGTCCCGTTAAGGAATACTTACCTTTCTGGGAAGCTGCCCGCCACATAGTGGCTCTTAAATTTTGGCTAAATTCAGTGCCTACCTATACCGGTGCTCTCTGCTTGTAGCAATTCGCCACATAGTGGTAGCTGTTTATTTTTATCTATTGTCTGTCAATACCGGTACCTTAGTTATTCTGCTACTGGCCACATAGTGGCTGCGTCCTGTGTATCTTTGTTCCAACTCGCCACATAGTGACCCTGAATGCTGTTAGTAATTATAGTATTTTTGCTACTTGCCACATAGTGGCTGCGTTCTTTGTATATTGTCCCAACTCGCCACATAGTGGTTCTGTATTCTGTTGGTTTCGTCATTTGTATTTCTGGTTAATTGGGTATTTAGCCTCCTAATCTTTTCCCTGCTAACGCTGTGTGAATGTGAACACTGGTTAGCAAACTCCTACTGCCACGGTGCCTATTCCTTTATTTTGTCTTGTAGTATTTTCTTGTTTCAGTGAAACTGCGCACCTAGGATAACAGCTTGTTTATCAGGGCGAAGCACAACTCCATCCCCACCACTAGGGGCCCTGGCGAAGACTCCCAGATTCCCTGCTGCATGCTAGGTAACCAGTTTCATAACACAATATCATTTGAGTGTGGAATTGAACATTCTTTTAACCACAATACAAATGAAGCCGAGGCTTAAAGTTAATACTTACCATGCTGCCGCCAATCAAGTCCACATATGAGCATGTCCGCATCACAACTGCCGTTCGGAAGCCCATCCATATCAGGAAGTGACGGCCAAACGGCATCAGCAATCATGGCAACCCAAGAAAATAGCTGGTACATAAGAGCCATGTTGTCAGTGTCCATAGAAATCATCACCCTGGCCTTTCAATACAAACTCCATGTGTTGTCTCCAGGATTGTAATAACCCCTTATGTCTCCCCAGTTTCCAGAAATCCCCCTCATGTCTCCCCAGTTTCCAATAACCCCCCTCATGTATTACCAGCTTCCAATAACCCCCATCATGTCTCCCCAGCTTCCAATAATCCCCATCATATCTCCCCAGCTTCCAATAATCCCCATCATATCTCCCCAGCTTCCAATAATCCCCATCATGTCTCCCCAGTTTCCAATAACCCCCATCATGTCTCCCCAGCTTCCAATAATCCCCCTCATGTCTCCCGTTTCCAATAATCCCCGGATGTCTCACCAGCTTCCAATAACCACTCTCATGTCTCCCCAGCTTCCAATAACCCCCCTCATGTCTCACCAGCTTCCAATAACCCCCTCATGTTTCATCAGCTTCCAATAACCCCTCTCATGTCTCCCCAGCTTTCAATAACCAATCTCATGTCTCCCCAGCTTTTAATAACCCCCTTCAAGTCTCACCAGCTGCCAATAACCCCTCTCATGTCTCACCAGCCACCAATAATCCCCATCATGTCTCCCCAGCTTCCAATAACCCCCTCATGTCTCACTAGCTTCCAATAATCCCCTCATGTATCCCTAGCTTCCAATAATCCCCATCATGTCTCCCCAGCTTCCAATAACCCCCTCATGTCTCACTAGCTTCCAATAATCCCCTCATGTCTCCCTAGCTTCCAATAATCCCCATAATCTCTCACCAGCTTCCAATAACTCCCCTCATGTCTTCCCTCAGCATCCAAATAATGACCCTCCTGTCTCCCCTCAGCCTCCCAAAGTCCCAATAAACCCCATCCAGGAACTTACCTTCTACCTCCTGTTGTGCTCCTCAGTGGTGCTGTGCTCCCTCTCTTCTCAGCATGACGCTCGCTCTTGCTAACTACTCAACTGTTGATACCCAATGTTAATTCATATCAACAATAATTAGTCAACTCTGATATTGTGAATGTGAATACATCTACTCTGATAATTATATGTGAAAATATAAATGTAAGTACTGCCAATCAATTATATATATACCTTTAAGCTTGCACAATGATAACACCTTTTTATAATTATTTTTTGTTTTTCAATATTTAGTCATAGATACATTTATTGCATTATTACTGTGCAATTCTCACAACCTGCTCAGTAAATTTAATATAAGTTAATACAATTTAAAAATTAGTTCATTTTTATTCAATAGCCTCCCTGTGAACCAAGTTTAAACTTTCTGTACCCCTTTTCTCTTACATTTGCTTTTAGCGACACCATAGATTTATTATAATTTTGAAGCTATGTGTTTAGGATTTCTGTACTGTACTGCACACTGTATATCTAAACAACATGTTTCAGACACCTCTGCAAAGCACTTATGTGCATTAGTTCACTTATTTGTGTGTAAATGAAATGCAATTATTTTTATTTTAATATAACAGATCATTCATAATAGTTTAAAGTTATTTCTCTGTGTGAAGTCAAAGAAAAATATAATTCAATGTTATTTTTCCAAACCTGAAATCCTATGAATTGCATGTTAAACTTTCTTAGAACACCAAAACACTATCATTAATGTATGTTCTAAAGCAGTTAATCTTGTACTACAAAGAAAGTAGCATAGTGAGGATCACAGCTCCTCTTATTATAAAGAAAAAAATGTAGAAGATTTTCTAAACAACTTGAGTAGCAAGAGAGATAAAAATCACTTGTTAACTGGCAAGCCCCGCAGCATCAAACACATTATCAAGCTTAATTATCCTGAAAGACTAAAAGCAAAAGATTTCAAAATGACATAAAAAATATCTTTAAGTGACAAAATACCACAGTACTCCTCTGGTTTGGGCAATATTGCTCCCTAACAAAAAGCTGTCTCAAAACTGTACTGAAGGGCTGTTTGCAATTATGTTTGCAAAAAAAAAAAGCATGTATGTGGAGACAAACCACAGTCTCTCACAAAATATGGCACAGTAAGCGGAAAGATTACTGGTAATCAGCCCTTTGAAAGATCTTATAAAGCAGAATTATCTTGTTTTTTATTTTAAACATATTTTTCATTTTTCACTTTTTGTTTTGTTTTACAGTCTTTTATTTATAGGAGGTGTAAGAAATCTAATTAATCATTAAAAGTAATCAGTAAGATCGAGCAATAGTATTGCACAGCATTTGGTCTAATATGCTTAAGAGTACAGACAGTGGTAAGATTTCAAGGGCCCTGAAATGTATTTATTGTACGCAAGGTGCGTAAGTGGGCTAAATGAACTGGAGGGAGCACGCGCATTACGAAAGTAACACTAATGTTACCACCATTGTAAGGAACTTAGTTCCGTACGATGGCGTTTATGTGGGAAGGGGCTATGCTTCCCCTCAGCCCATCAAGGTGGGTGAGGGGAAGCATTTAAATTGTACAGTGGGGGAGGTTCCCCCATTTACGAGTGCATCAGTGGTCAGACAGACTACTGATCCACAAGTGTAACTTAAGGCTGCCTTATGGCAGCATTAGTCACACTTGTTCCGAATGAGAGAGGGGAGTGACAGGGGGAGTTCACTCCCCTCTCTTGATCGGATAGACAGACTTCCGCACACTTTCCGTGTGTGTGGCAGTCTGTCCGTCCAATCGAGAGAGGGGAATGAACTCCCCCTGTCTGGATCTGGTCCTTAGCTACCTATTGATCATGTAAGTAAAAAACAAATTTAGGGGAAGAAAGGCTTGGTAGAGGGGCCTTTATGTGTTCATTATTTATTTATTCTGCTCATGAGAGGTAAGGGCTGTTTAGAGATCCTCAGGCTTTCTTTTACTTTTGAAGGCCTGAGGAGAACTACTGTGTGTGTGTGTGTGTGTGTGTGTGTGTGTGTGTGTGTGTGTGTGTGTGTGTGTGTGTGTGTGTGTGTGTGTGGGGGGGGGGGGGGACAAAGGGGGGGGAAGCCAAAAACATGCTGGTACTGTAGGTTAGTTGGCTGCTGACTAAATTAACCCTGGTGTGTATGTATGTGTTAGGGACCTTTGTATGTAGGGACAGGGACTGATGTGAATGCTTAATGTTCTCTGTAAAGCACTGTGGACAGTGTCAGGCGCTATATAAATAAGCGTTAATAATAATATTAACATGTGACTAATTATAATCACTACATAAAGATTTCTCTCAAGGATGACCAAGGTCATTCATTAACTGAAAACTTTGTTAGCTAAACAAGAAACATTAGTGGTAAGGATTCCACATATCCTTAAAGCAGTCACTTGATGATTTTGTACCAAACTGCTCAGTTTCCTAAGGGAGTTGTCTTGAATCCGCTCCATGGATGGATTACTTCCTTGTCCCATTTTACAAATTGGTCTATTGATTAATTAAGCTTTTGCATTTACTTGTGCATTTTAAGCTTTCCACCTTCTCTCTCTCTCATCCATCCTTGTCTGGCTCTTGTGACTCATTCATCTTTGGCTCTAAGCTGCTGTTTGGTTATTCATTTTTATGTTTCTTATTGTATGCGTGATGATCCTATCAATTACACATTTCATCTTGAACGTGTAGGTAGAATTTCATGTATCAAGTTACTGGACAGGCAATTTAAACCGACAGCCAAAAGTCATGTGTAATCTGAGTTAATCCATCAAGATGCTTTAGAGACTGTTCTGTTTGGATGGTTTAACACACATTAGTGCATTGCTACTTACAATGTTATAATGAAAATTGCTATTCTAACTAACGAAGATTGACCTTGACAAAGTTTCAATGTGAGTATCCACTTATGACACTTATGATTAGCAGAGATGTAGGAATTATTAAAGAAAGAAAAATAGGCAGCCTCAGTGCTTTACCCCACTGTAGCGCCAAAGTAAAAAAAAAAAAAAAGTACTCTTATTGTACTTTTGAAAAGGTGGAGTATCTCCCCTTCTTTGCAAAAACCTGTATATAATATAGGCAATGCATCCAAAAATTATTTTGTTCTAATTAAGCTTTTTGTCAATCTTTCTACTATAATATATTATATTATATCTAGATCTCTAGATATCTAGAGATAAGCGGTTTGATTTAGGATAAATCTGACAGAACCAATTTTCACAGATTCAAGTTAGACTCGTTTCCTGGTGCTAACAACCCGACACATAATTAATTTTCGACTTTACAGGCCTCCAACATTGTTTCCCGGTGCACCTTAAGTGTTGTCCTCTGTCCTTCTAATTATTGTACTTTGTGCTGTCTGTCAACCACAAATTTGATTTATTAGTGCATATTACAGTGTATGATAGCAGTAAGTGTTACAACCCAACACCTTCATTAATTTTTGCTTTGTAAGGACTGTGCAATTTTTTCCGGGGCTGTTATCAGTGAGGGGTGAAAACAAAGAACCTGAAAGCTGAAAGGGGACATGTACAGCAATTCATGTGTGAAACGTGAAAAAATGGAAAATTATTATTTCCTCATAGCAAACTCTAACTGTACACTATTAGATGTTGAAAGGCCTCAGGGTATTAGAAGGAGCCACAGGATGGCTGAGGAGCCACAGAATGGCTAGCAGGACTGCAACAATATATTCTCTAATATCTGTATTCCATATCAATTTTTTTTGCCAGTGTACTGTAATGTTAAGTTGTTAGACCCACTTTTTTTTTGTTGCTGTATTACTCTTTACATGTCGATATTACTTATTCATTTTTTGAGGGAGATACGTTGCTCTCTATCCTAAGCCATGCATCTTAAAACTGTTACACTACCTTTCCTTCTTGATCATTGCAGTTATCATAGTGAATGTCTTAGTAGGCAGTAGTCTGTCTTGCTGTGGTCCACAAATTATAGCTCTAGTAGTGAAAAATAAAAAGGTCTGACCAAAGAACCGCTGGCCTTGTTGGAACAAAGTCTGAGAATGCCTGAGAAAGGGAACGTAGGATATTTAAAAGAGTTTTCACCCTCACAGACCATAGTCCTCAGTGGTGGAAAGAAAAATTATGTATTAGGCATTATTAATTTAGTGTCATTACTTAATGTTCTCATCATCTTTGTAATCATAAAAATTACTGTAAATGAGAGCAAATGAAGTTTAGTGAAAGCAATGTTAGTGTAAGAGCAAAAAAATTATGACTTTACCTATTTTAAAACATGTTTAACAATATCCAAAATCAAAACCTTTAAGGGTTTTGGTATTACAGAACCAATCAATTATTTTAGAACAAACTAACCAATACTAAAACTGGCCAAGGGATTTTCTCACATCTATACTTCCTACCCATATCGACAATAAGATTGTTTCTGAATAACACTGGTACTCTTCTTGGCAATTGATCAAATAAATGACTCCTGAGTGAAGTGAGAAAGAACAAGGTATTTCTTCTTTGTAAAAACAGTAACAGTGAGTAATGAGCAGAGAAAATAATCATTAAGATGTTCTGGTCTTTCATTCAAGAAATTATTTATGAATTACAACCACTTTAGATTTAATAAAGAAATAATAATGTTTTAATTTTTCATTTTTAATCCAATTACATACTGTAATACTGCACAGACTGTACAGTACACATTTTATTGACAAACTTAGTTGACCACTAGCCAATGTGTATTATTACTGTTACTTAGTGTTAGTATTTATTTCTACATATTTTGCATATACAAAGCTTTTGTCCACAGTAGTTAGATTCTGGATGACATTTTTTATAATTTGCTGGATAAATTTGAGTCTGACCATAAATAGTTGCTGTAGGCAATAAATTCCCGTTTGTAACCTGATCCAGAGTTACATCTTTGCAAACAGTATTAAAATTGAGAGGTGATGTTTCCTATCCCAAGTCTAAATAACAGTGTGATAGTTAAGCTGGTCAGTATCTGTTTGCAGTAAGCAATTCAAAGATTTATCCCTGCATGCAAAGAATACAATTAACTTGACTCCTCCTGAAATCAACATGGTTTAGCCCAGGAGTAACTCATTTCAAACACTTACTTAAGTCAGCCCATAGACTGTAAATATTAAAACAAGTTTTAACACACGCTGCCTACATTGTTGTATACTGACTATGTGCTTTGCTGCACAATTGCTCAAGCATTTTAATATATACTTACATTTTTATGTGTTTGAGTTTTTTTGCTTTAAAAAAGGTAATCATTTTTCATTATATTTGAAACTAAAAATGTAAATAACTCATAGAAAGTTAGTACGCTCAGCGCTACATCGTAGGTCTGGATCAGGCCCTTTACATCTAACACCCTACCAGAGTTGCTAGTTCCAGGTCTTTAATACTTTTAAACAATACTGCCATGGGCCACTGTGGATATTAGTGTCTATGTACCAGATTCAGAGCAATGCCCGCAGGCGTAAATATGCCTGTTGTAAGCGTAACCTCGTCAAAACATAGGCACTGTGCATGCGCACAGTGACTACTTCCTGTCGTAATTAGTAGTAAATCATTCGTCCGTAACATTGGCGTAAGTACGAACAAAAGGGTGTGCCTATATTACGATATTAAGGACTATAAGTGCTATACTATATTAAGTATGCTGCAGTGACATAGGAATACCGGAAATACGTTGGAGTTAGAAAATGTAGACGGGGGGGGTATTTAAATCGTACAGTATGGGCTACGGCCGGAAAAGTTAAGGTAGGGTTCAGCAAGCATAAGGAGGTGAAATTACGGTTGACCAAAGGGAGTGTTCAGGGGAGTGCAATGTATTTACGCTCAGCGTAAATACGATCGGTGCTAATGCGTAGTTCGGGATCTACCCCTATATTGTTAATAAAACATCAGAATAATAAGTTGGATGAACCAAATACAAAGGGTGAATGTATTTGGGGCATACACATTGCTCTTGATGAAAGACAGACATAAGTATCTCCACAAGCATATCCATGTAGGTCAGTCTTTTCCTTGCAATGCATGACATGTGCATCACATAATATGTATTGACAAAAAGTCAGAGTGATGCATTGATCCAACAACACCTGTATTTACTTAATTATTTACTGTTGGAAGTGTATTTATTTTCTTCTTGATCTTCAAGGCATATAATCCATGGTCCTATATACATTTGTGTGGGTAAGGTATGGGAACAACCAGTCAGTTATACAATGTGATATATTAGTTTGGTATTATATTGAAAAGTTTGAGTATCTGTCAATGCCAGAATGTTCCTTTGTTCAGTTGTGTGTCTGCTAAAGGATTTTTGGACTCAGTCTACAGTTTGTTTAACATATTCATGATTTTTTTGTCATTTGTAAATTCTCATACTTTGTTTAGAAGAAGGTTCCAACAAAAATGGTTCATTAAAACTTATACTTGTGTAGCTATAGTTCAATCTTTTATTTGATTGTTATTATGCCATATAATGCAAACATAGGGCCTGATTCAGTCATAGATATGTAGAAAAGAATGCATCTTGTGTTTGGGAAGACCCATGCAAATAATGGTATTTTTACAAGCGATCCAGATGCAAAGGTAATTGTGGCTGTGGATCTGTACACAACTCAGGCCATTGTTTATGGACTTATAACAGCCAAGAAAAATACATATGCAGTCGCTTATCCAGCAGCCACAATGGAAATGACTTTTAAGCTTTAAGACATTTCCCTACCTTTATGTTAATTAAATGCTCTTATGATTGAGGAGTGTGGACTTTAGCAGCTTCCTGGACACACATACCCTGTTGTTGGTACAAATGTTTTTCCAATGGTTGTACCGGTATTTACTTGGACTCCCTTGTCCAGCTCTTACTGTACTTCATTACTCCTTTACAGTACACTGACTACATTAGTCCACCCTTTCCCTCCTACCTAATGCCCCATTCTCAGCAGTGAGTTGCATTTCAATTCGGATTTGCTACATTTGTACATTTTTCCGGGCATGTACTTTAATGGACGAATGTCCCAGTGTTTATCAGGCCACGATTCTATATCTATTCCATATCATTATATATAGATCTAATATCTATTTCCATATCATTATTTCACTAGAAAAAATGGTCATAATGAATAATGAGTCATATGAACATTCTTCTTCAAAAAGTTAGAAGTCACCATAATTTTCTTCTGGGCCTAATCTAGAGTTATGTATTTATTTTTACAAAAATAGCAGAAAATTAAACCCTTAAAAATAATAATATATATTCAAAATATCTGAGCAAACTGTTAGCATGTGCATCAAGGTCCTGGTTTTTGAAAGCGTCATAAAAAAGAAGCTTTAAAAAGTGATCACTATTAGATATACTATACTGTAATGCAATGTAATGGTATAAAACTTTTTTAGTCCTTTATTAGACTAAATGCTTAATACTTATTAAAGTGGATCACTCCTTTATTTAACTCATAAGCAGGGTACACACTGGGATTTTTCAGCAGATAATCTTTCCAGTCATCCAATCTAAAGAACGTTTCACCAGATATCTTACCAGAGTTTTCTGTCCAAAGAGCTCCTAATAGACACAGTACACACTTACAGAAATTAAAATATAACTTTCCATGGTCGATTTGACATTAAGAGCTCCAAAAGATCAAATAAAAAAGATCACAGACCGTTTCAAAAGATTCTTGAGCATCTTTGGACAGTACACACTGCTAAGATATCTGGTGCAATATTCTTCTGTTTGTGTAAATGTAAAGATTGTCTTTTGAAAAAGCCCCAGTGTGTGCCTAGTCCAAGTCCAAGGATAAAAATACAGGAACATAACAAACTATGCAATACATAGTTTTAGCTTATTACACATGCTCAGTGTTAAAAAAATTTCTGCTCTTATACCTATAGAAATGTATTCTTCAAGGATCATTTGCTCTATAACCATCATCAAATTGTGAAACATTGGGCTGGATCCAGACCTTGTTAAGTGCATGAACTTAGTGGACCTGATTCAGAGTTTTAGCGGATGCGCAAGTCGCAACCGCTAAAACGTTCTATTCAGAGGTGTGTGTTTCTGAAGAAACACGCACCTCTGAACTGGCCGTATTTCCCCCCCCCCCAAAAAAAAGCAGTCGGAGCCTTAATTGCTCAGACCGCACGGCCTTTTGTTTTATTATTAAAAATAAAAACCCCTTCCCCCAGTCCAGTCTTGTAAGCTTTTAATCCGGGGGTTTCCTTGGCAAAATAAAAAACCCTGTACAGACGACGAGTACCATGTCCTGTCCCGCAGGATATCCCGACGGGTCTACTGTTATTGGGGTATATTTATACCCTTTGGGCACTGCCACAATTATCATTAGAACGAGAATTCTGACACTGAATTATCTATCTCACGATAATTGTGGCAGTGCCCAAAGCGTATAAATATACCCCAATAACAGTAGACCCGTCGGGATATCCTGCGGGACAGGACATGGTACTCGTCGTCTGTACAGGGTTTTTTATTTTGCCAAGGAAACCCCCGGATTAAAAGCTTACAAGACTGGACTGGGGGAAGGGGTTTTTATTTTTAATAATAAAACAAAAGGCCGTGCGGTCTGAGCAATTAAGGCTCCGACTGCTTTTTTTTGGGGGGGGGGGAAATACGGCCAGTTCCGGGGCGCGTGTTT
>WWET01000822.1:233081-243331 GCA_011038615.1 Limnodynastes dumerilii
CTACACACGGACACACACATGGCTGACATCGTTAGCCATGCTGCCACTGATATTATTACAAGGCTCATCATTTCTGAGCCTTGTAGTTATATCAGGACAGCATGGCTAAGGATTTCAGCCATGCTGCACTTAGGGCCTCATTTAAAACATGCGATTTGCTTGTCATGAGACGATTTGCAAATCAAACCTTTCTCCTATACTTTAACATTGTGATATATTATATCTCCGCGATTAATATATCACAATCACTGCGATATTGATATTTTAAAATCAAACCATCTCATGTGATATTCTTTAAATCGCATTAAAATTGTTTTTTACTGAATAAGGTGATTTGGGGAAAAATATCACATCAATATCACCGCGAGATGCTTTGATTTAATATCACAGTGAAAAAATCGTTTTTTGTAAATAGACCCCCAAGACAGAATTCCTGGAAGAGAAGAACATTTTATTGCAGATAAACAAAAATAAGATGTACCGGTGCAAGATTGACAACAGGAAAGAATATAAATTAAATATAACACAAGGTAATAGGAACATAAGCAACAAGTAACAATAACAAATAACATAGGACTAAAGCAATAAAACAGGTACAGATGCAGATTAACAAGACACTGAATACTGATATAAGCAAACAGGTAAAAATAACAAACAGACAGAAAGAGAGCACAGGTGGAAATAACAGCAGGTACAAACAAGACAAAACAGAAACAGTCAAAGAAGTTGTGTCCAACACAGTCTGAGAAGACAATTAATGATCCAGCAATGAGTGTTGGATCTGGCAACATATAAACAGCCAGGTGTCAGGTGTAATCCATGATGTATGATGACCAGACACCTGACACCTGACCCAGTAGTTGAGCACAGAGGCACCCATGGTAGGATTTGAGATGACAGTTCTGAACCGAGAACAAAGGTGGCCTCCAATGGTAAGAGGTCAATACTGCAAGAATCCTAACCATTAATAAGTTAATTAACTAATCAGTTAATAGAATAAATTACTGATTCACCATAGCAGTCTTAATGAGTCAAATTGCTTGCAAAACTTGCAAAGGTAAGGACAAAATAAGTAAATCACATAATAAAATTGGGGGATTGCCAGCTACTAGCTTAGCCTAGTGAAGCTTTAGCCAGGAAACCAACAGTGTGTCAAAAACTTCTTACCTAGTATTAAATAGGGATGGGTGGTTTTGATTATGTTCAATCCAACCAATTCAAATTTTGGGGTTCTAAGTCGAATCAAGGTAAGGTTTCCTCCTCCCAAATTTGGATTTCCAATCAAGGCAAAATGCCATTTTCCTCACAATTTGGGATTCTGTATAAGGCTTTTTTACATGACATTTCAGATTGGGGAGTTAAAGAGAATGGTTGTCAGCTATAAAGTGATACTGGACCATATTCACAGATGCAGGAGATAGATGCGGACAGAACCGCACCTAACTCACCCATCCTGCCCCTATCTGGTACGTAGATTGCCTAAAGGACCTAACACGCATGCATAGTAGGTCCTTTACTAGGAATACTCACCCAAGAAGTGTCTGCGTGAATATGGGCCACTATCTAATTGTGAAGGTAATATCTATATATCTATATTTATTAAACTGCCACCCTTCCTGCTATATTATATGTCACTAAGAAAGCTTGGTGCTCCGTGGAGCGATTGCTATGCTTCATCGAGGTACATGCCAATCGCTATCCCAGCCAGTTTAAAACTGTCTGGGAGGAAACGGCCCTATCGAAATAGGGGGGCCCACACCCTATAAAAGAATACTACAAGTATATAGATGACATACTGTTTGTATGGAATGGGGATATAACTTTTTGCAACATTTTAATGGAAATAACTGTTACGCACTTACCTTTTGTTCTGCCGGCTGGGGTTCCCACCAGCACCCTGCGTTTCCAGGCAGCCAGGACTCCAGATATGTCTATAAGCCATAGGAACAAGCCAGGCATGTTCCTGTGGCTGATATAACTTCCTGTTACAGGCATCCTGTGTTGCACTGCAATCAGGATGCCAAAACTACTGTTACTTGCAGGGATTCCCCTGCATAAATTATCCATGTTCCCTGGCCACCAATTACTGTGATCCTCCCACTACTACTCCCTGACTGGATCCTTACCCTTTAAATAGGTTTTTTCTTCCATCATTCACTGCTGGTTATAGCTCTGCTCTGCTCTGCTGTCTTATTTCCTGCCAGTGTCTCTGTTTACAGTTTCCAGTGTTTGATTCCTGAGTGCCCCTTTATCCTTGCCTTTCCATCTGTTTAGTGTTCCTTCCCTGCCTTCCCAGTGCGCTTGTCTGCCTCTCAGTGTGTTTCTATGAGTGTTCGTCCTTGTCTGTTTTCACCGTCTGTCTAGGTGCTGTCTTCTATTTCCATGTGGGTTTGCTGCTATCTGGTTTCATTTTGTATCTGTGGTTAGCTTGGTGTGTTTCCTCTTAGTGCAGTGTAGGGACCTATACGCGCCCAGGAGTGAGTGAAGCCCACCCGTGGGGGTGGTAGTTGGTGTACAGGGACAGCCGCCGGATTTCAGGTTAGGTGCCTTGCTCTCCACTATCTTTCAGCCTGCAGTACTTCTGTATTGCCTATTTGCACATTACCCTTCCGGTATTCCTAACAATAACATCAAGATCAAATTGAGTTTCAACACAAACCATCAAAAAGTTGAGTTCTTGGATCTTAGAATTAGAAGTGAAGGAAACAAGGTAGTCACAGAGACATAAAGGCAACCAACGGATACCAACTCTTTTATTCCTAGGTAAGTGAACACCACCCTAGGAGGCTGAAATCTGTACTATTGAGTTAGTTTGTTTGTATAAGGAGAAACTGCTCAAAGATAAACATTTAAAAAACAAGGAGAGGAGTTGAGAATATAATCTCTCCTAAAAGGATACAGTAAAGAAAAGATTAACCAAGCTTTTAGAAAAACATAAAATAAAATCATAAATAAACTCCTAAAAAGGACACTTATATAGGATTTCACTGCTTTAATGGATTAGAGTGGGAAATTGTCACTATTGTGGGTTTTTTTAATCAACAGCAACCTTTTTTTTGTATCAACAGCATTCCTCATTCATTTTTTTGGATTGGTTTTAGGAGTTAATCTTTTAAAAATGTAAGATTGGCATTTCACACACCTTTACAATAATTGGATTATCAGGGATCGCCATAGACTACATAAAGAGATTAGAGACACCCCCTGCTCCACCTTAGAAGAAATACGTTGGTGGATACAGTGGGAGCTTTGGGATCCAAAAGACTGGCAAGTAAGAGAAACAATTTCCATTAGCAAAGCATTGCTATCTGGTCCCATCTGGAGTGATCGTTTCCCAATTGCTGACTGCAGATCACCAGGCCCCATATAGGAGAAAATTTATGGACCTTTATTGAATTGAGTTTGTATATTGGTATGCGATAAAAAGATTTTATTAGACAAAAGAAGGTGCATGGTCTCTCTTAAGAAGAAGAAGGAGGATCACAATGGTTTTGATATGCATAAAGTCCAAGGGGGTAAAATGTGAGTTGGATCGCCACACATTTTTCCATTTTTCTGTATAAGTGACATATTGCACAAGATTTGTATTTTCTCAGTGTGTATAAAAAATGGACACCGGAAACAGTGTGAATACTGCAGAAGAGAAGGTCACAATAAGAACCAATGCTTTTCTATGTGCATTAAGCCCAACAGGCTGAATATGTGAGTATAATTGCCCAAGCGTGTGTGCCCATTTGAAAAAAATGTATTTGACGAGGATCTATATTGCTTATTCCTTTTATTTTTATGTATGTCATCCAACACCTGAAATTGAGGATCAGCTTAAGATTGGAATAACTTGAAAAAACTTTCTCATCCAGCAACGGAGAGGATAAAGAGAGGATAAATACATTGGACCGTATTCACACCTAAGAAGCAACTGCCTCTTAAGTACGGTCTTTTCAGAAATAACCTACATTGCATACGTATCTACGTACCACTTAGGTATCCCAATTTCACTGCAATTGACTGGAAAGCTATTGATGTACTTTCGGAGCAAAATTACATTCATAATCATAAAAAGCACATCATTTTAACAGTTTTTACCATTTTTTTTTTATGCAGACCAAGACAAAAAACAAAACATTGGAAGTAAAACCAAAGCACAGCGTATATAAGCAACGTATACCTAGCACCATGAAAAGAGTACATAAAACACCCTAGCTTGCAATATTGCAAGAAAACCAGTAAAACTTCAGTGGAAACTTAATGTAACCTTCACAAAATGTCATTTTGTGCATCTGCAAACTGTACAGCCATGTTAACTATGTGCATCTCCCTACCAAAGGAAATTCTACTATGCTCACATAATGGCATTTACAATGACAAACAAATAGTGGGCCGTATTCACACATACGTTTTTGCGGCAAATTGCATGCGTATTTTTAGGAGCGGATTAGTTGCGCATGTGTAGTAACTTTTTCCATGCACATTACGTAGTATTTACGCACGTAAGTACTTTAAGCACGGACTCGTGAATCACACTTAGGGACATACATACGGAGGGGCGTGTTTTTTATCTGTACGGTAGAAGTTACGTGAAAGTGGGTGGGGGGAAGCATTTAAATGGGCATTTGAGGGTGCAGTTAGATAAATATGCACGTACATAATAACATACATGCATAAGTACAAACATGATTAAGGGTGCCCTATGGAGGCATAATTCACCGAAAACACGTCCGGGCAAAGGAAGTGTCATGGGTGTTGCCTTGCTATGTGCATGCGTAAAAACGCACATGTAGTAAATACGGATCTGTGAATCCGGTCCAGTATCTGCACCCTGTCATACAACGTTACATGTTCAACAGCTGTGCAGGATTAGCTCTGCAGTACATGACTGGTTGTAAATACTACAATACTGAATTCCCCTTTTCCTTTGCGCTTGAATTAGTTATAAGTTCCCATTAACATACAGAATTTCAGTCTATAATTATATGCTCTGTCATCTTCTTATTTGTATAGACACACCCAGCCAGAGCTCAGTATTCTTCTTGTACCAAGATCATTTCCCATGAGCAATGCAGCAAAATGATTAAATTGTCACTTTTATAATTTGTTTCCCATGTGGGAAATGATGTGATATGATATGAATGTGAAAACTTCTTAAGCTTCATCAATTAGCAGGTTTGCTCATTAAATCCTAAGTACATTAAAATGATTAAATCAGCTTTTTTATGAGCCCATTGTCAGTTGCCGCTTGGAGACTCTTGTCTTGTCTTATGATATGACTGATATATTACATAGTAAGTATAAACAAGCTGATGTACTGAATTAGGAGTTAAAAGCACAATCATGTCACACACTTTTTCTAAAGAAATAAGAGGAATACTAGTTTACCATCTTATGTGTAAAGCATAAACATAACGCAAATATCATTAATTAAACTAATGAGATAAAGGGGTCAAGAGAAAGCATTTTAGTGCTAATATAGGCAATGGATAGCCATTTTCTGAAAAATGGTTGATAAAAACTTAGAACCACATTGAAAAGGAGCAGAAAATATCTGTGCTAATTGTACGCGTCTGCGCACATATTCCCTGAATCAGAGATCGAAAATAAGAGAGGAAAGTTACTCCTGGGCAAAACCATGTTAATTTCAGGGGGAGTCAATTAATTGTGTTCTATGAATGCAGGGATAATACTTTGCTTTAAAAAATTATTGCACACAGATACGGACCAGGTTTACTATCACACTGTTATTTAGACTTGGGCTGGGAAACATCACCACTCAACTATAACACTGTTTGCGACAGATGAAATATGACTCCCTTGAAAACAACATGGTTTTGCCCAGGTGTAACTTTCCTCTCTAATCTGAATCAGGTACAAACCTCCTAAAACAGACTTTCGAAATTGAAGTCTTTTCATCTGTTAGGCAGGACAGGGTGGCATGTGTACAGGGCTGGCGTGATACAGCCCACAGGGGTACATATTGGTGCCTATTGACACCAGGCTGTGGAGGCACTCACTCTAACGCTAAGCACTCCACACTGAAAACAGTGACTATGCAATATCGCCTACACACTGCTGCCTTCAGACTGTGTGATGGAGACGCCCTGTCCCAGCAGTCCTGACCTCCATACTATGACTGCCAGAACAGTGCATCCCCATCACATAATCTAAGTTAGCACTGTCACACACACACTGGCTAGTGAGATTCATTAACAGTCAGGTCCCTCTCCCCTTCTCTCTGCT
Organism: Limnodynastes dumerilii; assembly: GCA_011038615.1. Taxonomy (NCBI): domain Eukaryota; kingdom Metazoa; phylum Chordata; class Amphibia; order Anura; family Limnodynastidae; genus Limnodynastes; species Limnodynastes dumerilii. The sequence goes on from WWET01000822.1 coordinate 239,316, forward strand.
TTTGGTTTGGAGAATATGCTTTCTGACACTGCCTGCAGCTTCTGATTCAGAAGATGCTTTCTGGCACTGGCTGCAGCCTTTTATTCAGAAGATGCTTTCTGACACTGCCTGCAGCCTGTCATTCAGAAGATGCTCTCTGACACTGCCTGCAGCCTGTCATTTAGAAGATGCTCTCTGACACTGCCTGCAGCCTGTCATTCAGAAGATGCTTTCTGACACTGCCTGTAGCCTGTCATTTAGAAGATGCTCTCTGACACTGCCTGCATCCTGTCATTCAGAAGATGCTCTCTGACACTGCCTGTAGCCTGTCATTCAGAAGATACTTTCTGACACTGCCTGCAGCCTGTGCTTCAGAAGATGCTTTCTATCACTGCCTGCAGCCTGTCATTCAGAAGATGCTTTCTGACACTGCGTGCAGCCTTTCATTCAGAAGATGATTTCTGACACTGCATGCAGCCTGTGATTCAGAAGATGCTTTCTGACACTGCCTGCAGCCTGTCGTTAAGAAGTTGTTTTCTGACACTGCTTGCAGCCGGTCATTCAGAAGATGCTTTCTGACACTGCCTGCAGCTTGTCATTTAGAAGATGCTTTCTGACACTATCTGCAGCCTGTCATTCAGAAGATGCCCCTAATTTTGAATTCTTTTTTGCGCTCTCTCTCCTATTTTGTACAAATGCAGTGCTAAAAATCCCTGCACAAACACACAAAAAAGGTGTAAGCTGCAACTCATATCCAAAATATGCTTACAGTTACAGGGATTGATATTTTCTATTCCATTTTCTCTACAGTACATTCCAGTTTTCTTTTGTTCTTCTCAGTAATCAGTATAGTTATAGAATCCAGGAAAAATGTCTGAGCTACAAGGGCAAAGCATTCATTTAGATGTTTTGTCCAGAATGAAATCTTGTGCACATACATCTATTTATTGTCTGGAACCAGAACAAAGATTCTCAGGCATACTGGAAACTTCCAGGTTTACAGAGGACACAGGATACAGATATCTTTTAGACACTGATACAAAGTGTGCTGCATCCTATTTATATAATTTGTTCTTGCATTGCTGTCTTGAATAGAAATTTACTTTTTAACACTCACCTTATTATTAGTTGAGTGTTGTAAGGAACATTATTGTTTATCTTCTTTCACAAAGGCAGGAGCCCTTGAATATTCTTAATTTTTCCAAGTAAAAAAGCTAATTTTATAGCTGTTTTATAGTTATTTATTTTACATGAATTCAAAAAAGGCATCTACAGAAATTGGCTGCCAGTTTTCAATAGAAATGTAGAGGAAATAGAAGATGGTATATATATATGAGAACTATGCACACATATAAGTGTATAAATCTCTCCTAGAACATATACAAATAAGCATAAATAAATACATATACATATCCCTCTAAAGCAAACCAAGGGCCAAATACTTAAATAAAGGGAACACAAGCAATACTGAAGGGGAGTAAAGGGGATAGAGAGGGATAGAGTTCCACAAAACGGCATTAAGTTTGATATATTCATTGAGTCCGTCAGGGGTCGAAGAATTAAGTTGGTAAATCCAAAAAATGTCTTGTCTGCCTAAACATTTGAACCGATCTCCTCCTCTAGCTGTTGGTGGAATATATTCAACACCTATCACCCTTAAACAATCTAAATTGCCATTGTGTTTCTCAGCAAAATGTCTGGATACACTATGTGACATACATTTTTTTAAAACATTGCGTCTATGCTCCCCAATCTAGTATGTAAATTTCTTATGATACGACCTACATAGTACATGTTACAGCTACAGCTGAGAACATACACCATATAGGAAGTGGCACAATTAATAACACCCTTGATTTTAAATTCCTTTGGTATACCATTAACCTCAAAAACACATATAGTCTTTTTAATAATATGTGCACATGTAAGACAGCGTGAATCATTGCATCTAAAACAGTCCATCGTAGGGGGCAGTAACCAATTGGCATTTACACCCTTACTCATATATTTATCCCTATTTTTACTGGGATGTAAAATCTAGGAGCTAACAAATTACGCAAATTATTACCCTTTTTGTATATAATTGTAGAAGAAGATGGTAAAATACTTTTCAAATTTTTATCTTGTAACAAGATGAAATAGTTATTTTTGAAAATATTTTTTTATTTTATATGATGCTTTATTAAATTTGGGGATAAATGTGCACTCATATTGGGAAAAGATTTATTTTTCTTGTTCTAAAGGAATGAAATCTATGCTATTTGTATTCTTTTTATTCAATCACAAAAGATCAATTCTATTCATATGTTGGACATCAGTCAAGGCTTTGGATAGAATACTAGGAGGATAATTCCTTTCCTCAAAACGTGATATTATTTCCTTGGCCTGGTGGTCAAATCAGTATTAAGGGAACAATTTATTTTAAGGTGCATAAGTTGCCCCTTTGGTACATTGGGGCAGATCCTGAACTACGCTTTTCCGCGAATTTACGTGTGGCGGACACGTAAATTCGCAGATTTGTACGCAGTGTGCATGCGCACCGCAGAAAATACGCACATTCGCGTAGCGTATTTTCAAACGTAAGGATAATTCACGTATTACGAACGTAAGTAATTACGTGTGGGCGTGCCAAAATTACGTTTGCGACGAATACGTGTGATTTACGTGAAGTAGGCGGGGGGGGGGTATTTAAAGTGTACAGTATGGGCGTGCTAAGCTGCGTACGTTCGCGTAGTCTGTACGCACGTTAGCGGACGTATTCTGTTACGTTAGGGAAAGTTAAGGTAGGGTTTGGGTAGCGTATTTTCACAAAATACGGCCGTGCAGGGGGTGTGTTAAGGGTAGCGTAGCGAATTTACGTACACGAAAATTCGCTACGCGAACAAACGTACGGCAAACGTTGTTCAGGATCTACCCCATTATCTTTCCATTTAGTATGGTGTGCACTCTGATAATGCAAATATATTTATTTGCGTCTGTGGGTTTCTGATAAGTGGTAGTAATGATTTTGGATTCATGAACTTAAAGGACAGATCTAAAAAATTTGGTGTGACGAGACATGAAAATAACTTTGTATATAATAAGTAACATTATGCAGTGAAGGGAGCATGAATCACTAAAGAATATGAGAATATCTTTAGTGAATCATGCTCTCTTCACTGCATGGCATAATTCTTATAACCGCTGTGCATACTATAAATAATGTTACTTATTATATACAAAGTTATTTTCATGTCACGTCACACCAAACACGGCTACCTCTCCGGGTACGTCAATCAACCCCTTCCGAAGTCATGATTGGCTATGACATAACCCAATCCTGCCTCCGGTCTTTAAAAGACCTGTCAGTTCTGCCCGCGACTTGCCGCCTTGAAAAAGCCGTATGCGAAACGCGCATCAGCGTTTCACTCTGTCCTCCGTTGTCATGATATACCCGTGAACTTTGCAACCTGTTTATTTAAACTAAGTGGCGCAGGTAGTCACCCACCTACCTTCTTATTTTCAGTATGTAATTCTGATAGGCATCTACGGCATAAGATACAATGTGCCGCATAGCGAATACTAATTAAGAGATTCAATATAAGTGGTGCATGTAGTCGCCCATTTACCTATTAAAGCAACATACTGAACTCGTTACCTAACTAGAATCGTAATATATACACTAATTTTTTGATCTAAGAAGCCAATACTAACAAAGAAAGTGCATTAATAGCCAATATTAACTAAAAGATTCTATTATAAGTGGTACTATATCTCAATCAAATACAACTATATACTTTGTAACGGACTGATACTAATATTACTAAATTCAAACCACTTTGAATGGTAGCTTGGCTTCTAGATTTAACCTACTAAGAATGAATATTTAAAGACAAAATATACTACTCAACCTATATTTGTAATATTATGTTTCTGAGAGTTAGATGGTCCTCAGACAAGTATATTTATCTAATACCTATTCTTATCAGGTGTGATTCTCCTTACTTAACAGGCTGCAGTAAAATACGTTACTGACACGGAGACAGATATGTTATTGT
>WWET01000822.1:259734-270320 GCA_011038615.1 Limnodynastes dumerilii
TTGTTATTATTATTATTATTGTTTATTTATAAGGTGCCACAAGGTGTCCACAGCACTGTAGAAAATACAACAAAATGCAGTACAGATATACAGGGCAGGAATGGATAGCATAGAACATTAACCCTAGTGTGTTTGTGGATGTATGTATGTATGTATGTATGTATGTAGGGAACGTAGTATGTTGCTCCACTGGGGCAGGGACAAATGTGAATGTCTAATGTTCTCTGTAAAGCACGGCAGACAATTTGTGGTTTATATAAATAAGCGATAATAATAATAATAATAATAATAATAATAATAACAACATTATAAATAACAACACAAATATAAAAATATCACAAAAAATACAATACATTGAAGCGGCACAGGCAGCAATGCAGAATATGAAGTATCAAACTTGACATATCAGGCTAGCACAGATCAGGGAGGAGGTGATAGAGCGCAGTAAGAGGTTGAGAGGGAGCCACCAGGTGGGGATGGGGTAAGGGGTAGCAGAGAGGAACAAGAGGGTACAGAGTGATGGGGAATGGTGGCGGAGGGGACTGCTTTCGTGAGCTAACACACTAAGTGGGAGGGATGAGCTTGCAGAAGACATGAGGAGGGTGAAGGAAATGGACTGCTGGTGTGAGCGCTGGAGAGGGGAAAGGAAGGAGAAGAAGAGATAGATATAGAATGCAGTGAGGAGATGGAGGAGGGGCAGGCTAGCCTGAACAGGTGTGTTTTAAGTGAGCTCTTGAAGACCTGCAATGTAGGGCAGAGCCTGAATGAAGAAAGGAGGTCATTCCAGTGCAAAGGTGCAGCAAGGGAGAAGTCCTGGACACATGCATGAGATCAGTTGTGAGGTCAGACAGGGGTGGTTAGCAGAACGGGGAGGGGTGTGCATGGAGAATTAAAGGAGAGGTAGGTAGCAGTGGATGATGAGATGGCCTTAAAGGTGAATGTAAGGAGTTTAAAGAGAGGCCTGAAGCAGACAGGAAGCCAGAGGAGGGTTTGACATAGTATTTTTCTGCATTCACATTACAACAGAAGTGCTTGCACTAGCCATAATCTCCATTAACAGTAAGTATACAGTACAGTGTACTACAGTATAAAGTACACTCTACCCTGTAGTACCCTGCACTTGCGCAGTAATATAACATATGTATGTTGCATGTCGTACTTGCATAGGCATCCAGAGGTACAACTTTGTGGGTCTTTGGATTACTCATGATGGGCCGGATCTTTAACTACGGCCGTCTTCGACACACGGCCATAATTTGCTGATAGGTCTTACAGACCGCATATATGCAATCTACGTAACAAAACAATACGTAGATTACGTACAATAGTTACTACGCATGCGTAGTAGCTACATATCGGCAAATTACAGCCATGTGTGGAAGACAGCCATAGTTGAGGATTCTGCCCGATTTGTGTTGCATACTGAAAACTGACACATTGGGGTAGATCCAGAACTACGTGTGCCGTACGTTTATTCGCGGAGCATATTTTCGTGCACGTAAGTTCGCTACACTCCCCTCGGCACACCCATTGCACGGACGTATTTTGTCCAGATACGCTTCCCAAACCCTACCTTAACTTTTTCCAACGTAACCGCTGTCATACGCACGCGTACGTATGGGCTAAACGAATTTACGCAGCTAAGCACGCCCATACTGTACATTTTAAATACCACCCCACCGCCTACTTCTCGTATTTCAGACGTATTTTCGAGTAACATAAATTTGGCACGCCTACACGTAAGTATTTACGTGACATATATACGTGAATGGCCCATACGTTCACAATTACGCTACATGAATGTGCGTATTTTCTATGGTGCGCATGCGCAGTGCGTTCTAAACAGCGATTTTACGTGTCCGCCACGCGTAAATTCGCTTCGACGCGTAGTTCTGGATCAGGCCCATTGTTCTGGCATGCCACAGCCTGCAGGGTGGAGCTCCCATCCGTTGAGAAGGTAAGGAGTGTATACAGAAAGTTTGGTTAGATAGTGACACCAGGCAGTGTAGGATTTCTGTAGGAAGCTGTGCACATGTTCCTTATTATTTATAAATATAGAGGAAAACCTCTTTACACTAGCTCTCAAAAAACTTACTTAAAGTTGATACAAGGTTGGAAAAAAAAAACAGTATTGTGGAAACAAATGTGTATAACATTTCTATTATTAAAGGAGGTAGTTCAACTGTTTTAGTTGTAAAGACTTTTTATGTGACATCTTTACTGCTTTTGCCATCAGCGTTTTCAAGTGTTTTTCACAAAGTTGGGAAGAGATTGATTTTCCAGCCAGTCACAGGGATTATTTTGAAAATACTTGTATCACAAATAAGCCTCTAAGTCTGCGAGTTGCTCATTAGAGTAGTTTTTATGTACATGCTGATAGATTTAGACTGCAATCTGGGTCTTACTTTATAAATTGAATGTATGATTCATATTGAAAAATTGTTGCTTTATATTTGTTGTCTGTAACTACACATTTTTATTTAAATTTTAGTAAATTGCTTTTGGATCTAAAAAAACCTATTGCATTTAGCTGTGTGTATTGTATGAATTACAGTGTCGATTGATAAAAGTAATGAGAAATTACAGATTTTCTGTAATTTACAATTGAATAGTTTGTCAAATTTTTCTCAACACCTAATTCTGACTCTTTTTACTCCCTATTTTCAGCATATGAATGATCACGACCAGTGCTTATAACTGAGTGATTTATAGCTGTCAGATCTCTAACAGCCGTCTCATGGAATGACAATAATACTTAGTGGCTTCAGACCACGATTCTTCCTGCTTCTTCCTGCCGCCTGCACTGTGACTGTGAACCGCTTACATCGTGGACACCTCCCGGGACTTGTGTGCTTCACCTACGGACCTCTGATCAGGACAGCGCGGAGTTGGGATTGATTAAGGGAAGTTCCCTGATGTTGATCTTGTTTTTTGTTTTATTTCGTTTTTATTTGTTCATTATGGAAAAATAAATGTCTTAATAGTGTTTATGGTTTTTTCCTTCAGGAAAAAGGACATATGAATAAAGTGGAATTATTTTACTAATACAGAGCGGTCTCCCTATTGACTCTATAGCCACTCTTTTATTTTTATTGGACTCTGTATTTATCTTGTTGTTTGAGGTATATATTTATATATATTTTTTATATATATATATATATATAATTTTTTGTGGTTGCTTATTACTGGAATAGGGTTTTTTTTCTGTTAATTTGGTATAATTTGGTTAGTTTTACCAGCACCAATTTACACAAACACACACACACACATACACACACACACATATTTTGACAATAATACTTATTCATATTGGAGCCCAGTCAGCACTTGAAACATAAAATGCACTTCAAGTAATTGCACTACATTTTACCACATGGTGCAAATAAATAGAGTTCATTATAGTGACACCGATGACAGCGAGACATCACAAAATATCACTAATGAAAGTTTAATAAAATATGATAGATTCCATCTGTTGTTTTTGCCTTTTACACGTGATGTTATAAAAAACTATTGATAAATAGTACAGTATAGTACAGATATAATGATTTTTTTTATTCTTTTCTTATGAATTTTAATAAATGCATCACTCTTATATTCCAGTGCCCTATTCATCATTTAGTCACTGACATTTAGCCATATTGACTGTGTTTGACCCTATGTACTTGCTGTATGTGGTTGCTATGGTATGCATGTCTTGATCTGGTATGAATATAAGTTTTTTCACTTTTTTATTGTTTAAAAAGTTCTCTAATTTATTTGTAACGATGCTTACACATCCTAACACTGCTAGACAATGGACATTTGTTTATGATTCCTCCACTCTGTTAGGAAGACCACTAGCACTGCTTTCTCTATATAATTACAGTGCCGTAAAATAAATGACTTGCAATGCAATTGTTCTCTACCAGTAACAAGTCTTTGTCTATTCACCTATCTAAATGTCACAGTCCTATTACTATTTGTCTTCCTCAGCGTGAAAAATGCCTGCCTTGCGGACACCTCCGGATTCTTCCCACCTCATTTGACACCAGACCAGCAGCTAAAGCATAGCTGATGATGAGAAATATAAAACTAATATTACAATTTTCCACAGTTTGACAGCAATCAAGAAAAGACTAATGGAAGCTTCCTGTGACTAAATCATTTAGAATCCAGGGTACGCTATCTAATTCTCATTAGATGAGAGAAAAAGAAAAAAAACAGTTAAACTAATCTCATTAACTGGTGCCGGTAAGCAGAGAAAAGTCGTCAGACAGATGAATCTATCAAAATGCTTCTGCACAGATACTATCATTATGAAGGATATGTGTGATACAAAAGGCCTTCTTAAACTGGGTGGCAAACTGTTCCTGTAGGTACCAACTGATAAAGATTTTCCATGTGCATTGGTTATAAGAAGAATGACAACTTCTGTGTAAAAACGCAGTTATGATTTTTTAATAGAGATTACAAATTGGATTTTGGGTGATATTCTTTTATTATATTACATAGGGTTTTTTTTGCAAAATGTCTTTACACAATTGTTGCACAAAAATATATTTTTTAATTTCTGCATTCATTTTCTGTAAAGTCATGTAATATTAATGAAGTAGGCATTTGTATGAGTGGTGTGAAGTGAAATCTTTGATTTACTGAAAGGAAAGACCACACACATGTCTAGGTCAGCTGTATGATGCTGTATAAGATTCATCGTGCACACTAATATACTAATACTAATTTATCAACAGATTAGAATTCATCTTTCCTTACCATCTGCTGCAAAAATTGTGACTCCCTACACACTGTAAAGATATCTGCTTATGTTGCACTCAAGACTGGCAAAAATGGTTGGACAGATAATCATGTGTACACACTACCCACAATTGTCTGGCATTGTGCCTATATAAGGCACAAAGCCTTCGCAGGCATTTTCGGATGATCCCTGTCTATACTACTCTCTGCAATAGCTGCTGCTGTATATCTATGTACTATGCTGCTCTGACAGCTGTAAAGTATACCTTTGGAGCTGTCAAAGCAGCTTTGTACATAGATATAAAGAAGCAGCAGCTTTGAAGAATAGGGAGCCATTCAGCTTGCTGATTGGTTCTCTTAAAATATCAGGAGCTTTCTCCCAATTTAAATCAAACATGTCAAAAGATCAAATAATCGCACCAAAGCATTTATTTGGTGTTTCAAAAAATTGATCCTGGCCACTAACGACAGCAATTATTTGCCCGATCATCCAATAATTGGGGATCGGGCCGATAATCGCTCTAGTGTATGGCCAGCTCAAATAATATGTCAGTAACAATGAAAATCTATGTGTTAACTGTGAGCTCCAAGATCAAGCAGGTTTAAGATTAGATTGTTGGATAGATTCTCCTGTTATGCAAATAAATAGTGGGTAGAATATGATTGCACAGAAGGGGCAGGAATTTACCTGGGAAGATACTATCAAATGCTCTGTTTAAGTTAAGCCGGAGAACCAGCACAGAAGCACAGTATGACATTGTGGATCACTTGACATGCACCATTTTGGAATAAAGTTGTCAGCTTAATATATGACTAAATTGCAGCGCTAACATTACATAGAAGTTCACTGACTGTCTTGTCAGAGTTTGGTTGTCATATTTTTTTTATATTATGCATTAATGATGATAAAGTGAACAGAAAAATATTATCGATGTAAGTTAAGACTGGTTTACTGCAGATGGTAGCTAAGGCTAGGATGACTTGGATGGTATAAATGCAATGTGAGTATAAAAGAATGCAAATTAAATATTTAATATAAATGGGTTTTAAGCTAAATGGTTAAGGTCACTGAGTTGAGACATGCTGATTGTGGGGTTAATTCTAAACATGAGGGATGACGTTTGCTAGTTAAATTGTAAATAGTTTTATTAACCATTAAACCGTTTGGTATATGTGTGTTACATGCAAGTAATTACACCACTTGCTTGCACATGGTTTATCCAGGGGAATGTTTGCTCCATTTTTGTTCTCACACTAAACTCTGCACTAAAGTAATTAGCCCCTCTGTGTGTAGTAGGTGTAAATTCTTGTTGGTTGAAAGCATTGGGAAAAACATCATTGTGACACTTAGCATTTATTGTGTGGGTTAACAAACATAACTATTTGACAGTGTTACAGATGCTTTAGCTATGAGTGATGTTTTTTAATGCCATGTATATACTTTTTCAATTTAGGTTAAATTGTGTCGCTGTTTGAATACATCCTATGCAGCCTAAAGCTCCCTTGCCACAGTTTGCAAATGAGTGTATCTCCCCATGGTGGTAAAAGGGTCACTCTGTGATAACAATTCAATCCCCTAAGAATACAAGTCCAACGAAAGAAAAATCAATAAACCACCTATGGCTGATGGATGCATACCGGCAAACCCCTTAGCAATGTGTATTGCCTTAAAATTACTACTGTTAATGAAATAATGGCACAGATACTTGCATTTAGCAGTTAAATAAGTCAGAAATTGATTGTATAAACACTAATTAAATTTAAGCAGTGTGTCCTAAGCACTGCATTCCATAATCAGCTAAGGGGAAATCAGAATCATTAAAACTCCACTTAAAGTAAGCTTAATCAAACTTTAACAAATGGCAGTCCTACTCCTTATACTCCCTGGTGCTATAATTTTGTATGGAATCAAATGCTTCCCAAAGGAGTTTGACTGGGTTTTTTTTCACAAAAAATTCCAGCTATCGAAATCATCTCATTTATCATTTTCTGACTGCAATATTTATCCTATTGACTCCTTTAAAAAATTAACATCAATTTTTTTTTTTACTTAATAACCTACCATCAATATTGGTGGGTGGGTATTTATAAATTATGGACCCTATCTTTTTATAAAAAAAAATCCCTAATTCTTCCTTCACACATATACCTTTCCTAGCTCCTAACACCCTTTCCTAACCATGACTGATTAGAGTTGAACCTAACCTGACCATATAACCCTTTACTGAACACTGTTGTAAGTGAGTACAAAGAAAAAACTCTGGCACTAAAATGTTCAGCTATGAGGGGAGGTTTTTGCAGGCCTCCCATCAGATAAAACCTTTAGTAAAGACACAGCAAAATGAAAATATATTAAATAAAAAATTATGAATACTAATGAATGAATTCACCAGGTGCAACCAAGCAGTTCAGAATTCTTATTTTTAATCACAATTGACCTGATTCACACTTAAGAATCTTCTTAAAATAAGAACTTAAAATCACTCCTGGGCTAAACCATGTTGATTGCAGGGGAGTCATATTTCATCTGTTGCAAACAGTACTAGTGTTGAGAGGTGATATTTCCCAGCCCAAGTCTAAATAACAGTGTAATAGTAAAGCTGGTCAGTATCTGAGTGCAGTAAGCAATTCAAAGATATATTCCTGCATGCAAAGAATACAATTAAATTAACTCCCCCCTGCAATCAACATGGTTTTGCCCAGGAGGTCCAATATTCAATATTTAAAAACATACGAGGTATGTCTATTAAATAACAAGACTGATTAAATAACTCACTTTATTTATTGGTATTACAAATGTAATGCTTGTCCCCTTCAATATACTCCCCATAAGCACTGATTTTACTTTTGGGAAAATATAAAAGTCATAAGCTTCTAAATCGGGCAAATATGGAGGATGTTCAATTGTAGTTATGTGATTGTTGGTAAAAAACTACTACACAGAAAGTGTTGTGTGAGAAGGCGCATTGTCCTGGTGAAGAATGAAACCATTTTTCCACAGTTGCGGCCATTTCTTTCTGACACTTTCTCTCAGCTTTTTCAAAACTTCCTTATAATAATGCTGGTTAACTGTTGTGCCTTCTGGAAACCATTCTGCCACATGTTCAAGGTTACTACGTATGCAGTTATAACTGGTTCTGACTGCTTTGTTTACTAGGTGGAATCACAGTGTCGTTATTTTATAGACATACCTCGTATAATAAAAATCAATCTACAACTGTATGGGTCATAGCAATTGTTGAGAATATTCTGATATTCTAATATAAGTGAAAAGATCACTCCACCTGTGCTTCTTACAGTCTGCTGCCCTACTTATACCCTGAACCCTTACCAATGTGGGTTCTCAAAAAAGACAAATAGGATCCCTACTGTCAGACAATTACTAACAATTAGAGTACAAATATTGGGTGCATAACCAATAAACAATAACTGGGACAATACTTCTCAAGGGATAAATTCAGTCTCTTACTCAATTGTTCAATATTCCTTTTGGTTCAGCAATAATGTTCTCATCCTTATTATACCACAGACAGTTCTTCTCTAGATGTGAATGTTATCAAAAGGATGTTACACAGAAAACCAATAATGTCTTTCTGAAACTTGCTTATAGATCAGTACTTTAAACAGAATTCCTTTTTATTGTTCACTTCCAATGTCCTTCCAATATGCTCCTCCAGACTTTAATATGATTTTTCCTTTCAATCCATCGAGGGTCTGGTTCATAGAAAAATAGACATGGAAGGGAAATTGTGTGATACCGCCACCTACTGTTAGACTTGTATCAATAGAAATCGTATCTACTCACACTTTCCAATTCGTAGAGTCGCCTTAGAGTAGATTTTTTCTTTCTCCTCTCAATCTTTTCTCAGCTTCCTTTCCTCTCACTGTATTCCTTCTTCTTTCTCCTTCTAGGCATCTCCAGACACTGAAATGAAAAAGGACAGCAGAATCTGGTGCAATACCGTTTAAAAGCAGGTAAGTCTCAAAAGATGGCGGTTATACTCACACTCTTTTCCTTCTCCTTATAGTGCATTCAATAAATTCCCTCATTTTTTTCCCCTAGGAGACTCCTGAATAACAAAACTCTGATCTGCAAGAAAAAGAGGCACACCCCGTAGTGCAACACCGTATGGAAGTCAAACCACACGCAACTGGGTGCACTCTCCGCTTCCCCGTCTTTGTTGTTTATGTCAAGCAGTGTCTTTCTCAAACTCCAAGTTTTTCATAGGTATCCACTTTGCCAATTAACCGCCACAGAGCCTTCTTATTTAAATATTTATTCCAATAGTAAAAAAAACTCCTCCAATAAAAATTTCACATAAAAAATGTTACAACATCAATAAGGTCTCAATAATCCACCCAGGTTAGGGAAGAGACCACCTGACGCCCTGCACCCCCAAGTTTCACCTATCCTCCAAGTTCTTTAACCTTCCACCGATTATCAAGTTAATAATGGGCCCAAAAACATAGATATTGGGAACAGGGAAAAGAAGGTATCCTACAGGTGCACACATGTCTGGATCTCACCCTATATCCACCAACGCGTTTAAAATACCAGGTGTATTCTTTTTCAAGGTGCATCCTGGGTATTCAGCCGATGGAGCTTATATTCCTCGGATGACGTCATTCTTATCAACCCAACTAATCATCTATCATTTTCACTCTTATTCTACTTACGTATCTTCAAATCTAAATCCAGACCTTTTTCACAAAAGACACTCCTAAATTCCTCCCTACACACTTGGAGGATAGGTGAAACTTGGGTGTGCAGGGCGTCAGGAGGCCTCTTCCCTAACCTGGGTGGATTATTGAGACCTTTGCAGGTCTTGAGGAAGGAAAGATAGAGAATTGATTTTGTAAAATTTTTAATGTGAAATTTTTATTGGAGGAGTTTTTTTTACTATTGGAATAAATATTTAAATAAGAAGGCTCTGTGGCAGTTGATTGGCAAAGTGGATACCTATGAAAAACTTGGAGTTTGAGAAAGACACTGCTTGACGTAAACAACAAAGACGGGGAAGCGGAGAGTGCACCCAGTTGTGTGTGGTTTGACTTCCATACGGTGTTGCACTACGGGGTGTGCCTCTTTCTCTTGCAGATCGGAGTTTTGTTATTCAGGAGTCTCCTAGGGGGAAAAAACTGAGGTAATTTATTGAATGCACTATAAGAAGGAAAAGAGTGTGAGTATAACCGCCATCTTTTAGACTTACCTGCTTTTAAATGCTACTGCTGTCCTTTTTCATTTCAGTGTCTGGAGATGCCTAGAAGGAGAAAGAATAAGGAATACATTGAGAGGAAAGGAAGCTGAGAAAAGATTGAGAGGAGAAAGAAAAAATCTACTCTAAGGCGACTATACGAATTGGAAAGTGTAAGTAGATACGATTTGTATTGATATAAGTCTACCAGTAGGTGGCGGTATCACACTATTTCCCTTCCATGTCTATTTTTCTATGAACCGGACCCTCGGTGGATTGAAAGGAAAAATTATATTAAAGTCTGGAGGAGCATATTGGAAGTGAACACTCTGGGGTGTGAGTAATAAAGAGGAATTCTGTTTAAAGTACTGATCTATAACAAAGTTGCAGAAAGACATTATTGGTTTTCTGTGTAACATCCCTTTGATAAAGTTCACATCTAGAGAAAAACTGTCTGTGGTATAATAAGGATGAGAACATTATTGCTGAACCAAAAGGAATATTGAACAATTGAGTAAGAGACTGAATTTATACCTTGAGAAGTATTGTCCCAGTTATTGTGTATTGGTTATGCGCCCAATATTTGTACTCTAATTGGGTCTGATCCAGACCTACGCCGATGCGCTGTGCTTACTAAAGCACAGCGTATCGGCGTTC